>OX387428.1:14924963-15451315 GCA_947563755.1 Lochmaea crataegi
AGGAAAAAATAATATCTAATATAATTTTTAGGTTACAATAGCAATTATCTACATGTTGACTTCTAGAATGTTGTCACTACAATATGAAAGATGGATGTGAGGTTTACAGACATCCTATAAATAAAAAAGTTCTGATAACCGGGATCTCTTTTTTGAGGTAGTCAATTTTGTTTTATATTTTGGTGAAATAAATCTTAAAAATATTTTAGAATAGAAAAGCCGGGATGTGAAGCTTTAGTGTGTAGGTCATTCTCAACAAGGAAAATCATCCTAAGCTATATGATCATTGATCATAGCAAAAGAAAATTGTGCAGCAAGCACCACCACAGCTCAGAAAAGGAGAGCAAATCCATTCTATTCTCCGAATGAAGGTATATGCGAATGATTGACTAAATTGTAGCACTGAAATCAATACATATTATGATTATCAGTATCTTGGACTTATTTATCAATCCATCATCTTCTAATCAATCCAAATTTATATTTACCATTTTGTTTTAGCTCACCAACATCTACCGCAGCTGAAAGTATTGCTAATAGAACGATCGATCAAATGAGACCTTTCAATTCAATAAAAACTTTTGAACTAATTCTTTGTATTTTTTATGAAGCTTTGTGATATACACATTTACCTTAAGAAAATGCTGCCTGAATTACTTATTTTGAATATCATGATTAAAATAAAATGATAAATAATGCCACCCTAATTCTTATGAAATTGGTTTATAAAAAAGAAACACTGCAAATGTATGAATTAGTTACACTGGAAAGATTGTAATACTATTGTTTTAAATAAGGTAGAACAATAATTGTCAAATAGAAATCTTTCAAAATTCTAAAGATCACAGACAAACCAATTCTAACCCGAAACTTCTAGAATGCATCTATCGGCTTGCTTGGCAGTACCCTGTATTAACTCAATAGGATTTTCAAAAATATGATTGGTAATACTTTGTGACTATACTGTTCTATCAAATCCACAATGTATTTTGTTGGGGGATTGTTTCTGAAAAAACATTTATTGAAAGAGTAGTATTCAAATAAGCATTCAATTCTTTTCAAATGTTATTTTCGTAAAAATAAAAGTAAAACAACATTTATTGACTATTAGGTACCTATAATTTGAAGTAAGAATTTTAAATGTATTAAACTAGTTGTGTAGTCTTCTGAATTCTAACATATAATTTGCTATATCACTGCTCAAATACAGCTAGTACTCACTAGGCTACAATATAAATAAGCTAAGCTTCATCATTTGTTGATCGAATTCTATATTGTGTTGCATTAACCTAATATTATCGAAAAACATTGTCCATAATTTATTGAAGGTTCAGAAAGATTCAATAGTAATTGGTTTTCAAACCACTTAAAAACATGTTCTTCATTCATTTTTCCACGATAATCACTCAAGTGAGATTCTTATAAAAATATACTTTCTGCTCCATCAATACAACCATCTTCATTCTCAGCATGAAATACAAAATATCTAGAATAAAAACAATTTTGCATATTAAAATTTTACATACCTACATTATTGTAACATACTTACCTTTTGACATGAACGCAGCCTAAAGCACCATATTGGAAAATTCAGGATTCATTAATAAAAACAAGTTTATACAGTGGTTTATTTTTCTTGAAAAGTCCATAAGTCCTCAGTGTGGATGTGTATCATATTTTAGTAAACTACTCAGGAACATTCTACATTGAATAATTATTGTTCTTTTTCAATTGCTGCAGTAAAGTGACATGATTATCTGTGAATAAATGTCCATTATTATGAATTTAACAGAATATAATAAATTCAGTTGAATAGGTACAATGTATAATATTAAACTTATACTCACTTGCTTCATACACGCTGTAAATAGTATCAGGTGTAAATGCATTAACTATTGCAGTATTTATACGTTTTTTGGGATGTGACTTTAACTTTGATAACTCATTAATGCTTGTGAAAAATTACTCACAGTTCGTTTCAGTGTTTTAATAACTCGTAGATAAAAGAAATTGAATGAGCATAACATAAAATTTTCACAACATAACCCCAAAAATGTCAAGACGTCAACTGAATCAAATAAACCATTTTAATCGCGGCAATTTTGCCAACATATAAACTTTTCAGTACGACTGACGTTAGTTTGAGTTTAATATTTAATCAACCTACGAGTTATATTTGATATGAAATTAATTACGAAACCTTTCTTCGAGCATATGTTTATATTTTTTGATAACATGCGACCTACAAATTTTAATAATTATTGAGTTTAGAAAGGCTAAACCTAGTGATTGACAGTGGATTGACAGCAGCAAACGAATGACATAATATAAACGAACGTCTCTTTTTCGACGCTTTGATGACGTGCAACGGTTTTAATACTGAACGGGCTTCGGTATATGCATTCCTAACGTGTCCTAATTCTCTGATCTCCTTTCTTTATTATTACGTAAATTGGGAGAGGTTCTCGATCTGGGTGCATTTCACGAAATAATGTGTATACCTCTTGTTGAGTCCGCATCCCATCGCCAGCATCAATCGTCATCAAAATTAAAATTTTCTCATTTTCAGGTAAAAGCATTTTAACAAAACATCCTTGTAGTATATTAAATTTATTGTTTTCTTAGTTATCTTTGGAAAATTAAATCAAAACCATTTTCAATATTATTTTTTCAACGTTTTGGTGGTGTTTCAGCTACGGTTATCAACAATAATTATATGTTTTAAATTTGTCCCTATCTGACACTTACAAAAAAATCGACAGCTAGACAATCAACGAAAGTATTTGGAAGTTAACAGGTACGTTTACATTCAATTCCAATAAATTTGAATTGGAAGTGAAATTTTGGTGTTGGTCAAATGAAAAAATGTACCCTCATTATCTTCAAGGTCACTTCCACGCTCAATTCAAGTTTGCTCAAGTAGCTTCTTCAGGTACATTCATAGTAGATTATATCTTTGATAAAATTTTTTTAATAAAATTCTGATAGTATTAAAGTATCCTAGGAATGGTTAGGTGACGCTGCAGGAACGGTTTTTTTGCCAGTATAGCGCAACCGAATAGTAAATTATTCTTTAAGTGGGAGACACTAAGCGATGCTGGTGCCCTCTATATATCAACACTGTAGTCAAGAGTACCGAGTTCAAGAAGAAAAATGTATCCTTATCTCATTGTAAATATATATGTAATAATTTGAGCCCGATTTTCGCTCCACCTCTGACCAAAAATTAGTATTCCGAAGAGATGGTCACTTAGCTCGAACAAAAACGGCGTTTGGCAGATCCGTCGTCCGGTCGGGAAGGTAGATTCAGTTAGTAGGTACCAAATAAATGCCTGTCTGGGTTACCGAAGCATTTTCCGCGAACCACGTGGCCTATGGTATTGCCGATGCGTTTTTTGTCGGATAAATGGAATGTTTAAATGTCCTGATGGACGAAATTTTCAGAGATGAAGGGACGGAAGCAAATGAGACTTGAAGACTTCAAATTATATTCGAGGAGGTAAATCGTTTAACAAGAAATAATTATTAGTCAGGAATTTGAAAATACTATAATATGTTGAAAAGTACGGACTTAGTTTTCTTAAACAATTTTACAGTTTACAGATGTTTGAAGTTCAATTATACTTTTTGTTTTGAATTGATTTTACACCATTTATTTCTGTAATTTATTCTGACAAAAAATAAATTCCACCACATTTCATTTTACGTCCATATTATTCATTGAGTAGTGGCTCTAATCAAAATCCTGCGGTAAATTGAATAAAGGATGATTCACACTACTCCTGGCCGTGTCCGAACCGCGAGTATGTTCCGAGTCTTCACTACGATCCAGCATCGAGTTGACAACGAGGATCGTGTCCTTGCTAAATATATTCCAGAATATAGTTCGACTCCCCCATGCGACTACCTATTGCAGTCGGGGAGCCGGGCAAGTACGTTTATGCTGCTGACCGCCACGTGGCGGGAACGGAGAAGGCAGAGTAAAAAAATTTATATCGACATTTCTGTGACGAGGCTCGGACTTGTTCAGTCGAAGATCGGATCGTGCTCGGTCTAGCATGAATATGGATCTGCAATTAACACTAATTTGCCATGACTTCAGCGACGCATGACTCGGGTCCATCACGGCCACATACTTTAAATCATCCTATAGAGTCGTCTGCTGCTCCAAATCAAGAAAAGTGTGAATTTTTGTTCACCCTTTTTTCACTAATAATAGTAAAATGTTCATTTACTGCGGAAAATGGCCTAGGCTCGTCTTCCATCATTTTCTTTCCGCACGAGTTGTATACTTTTCCGACGTCCTAAAAAACAAAATATGCTCGATCAAATGAACTAGTAATACTAAGTTCCACCCTCAGTACATTCACCTAGTTTTAGAATGAAGTACCGACACCGACGGTTATTATGAGATCGATATCGGAAGCAACTACAAATTTTTCCCAGTCTTTCAAAATAAGTTTGTCGCAATGTTTCATGTAATGTTTCCCATGCAATTTTTCAAAGTGTTTCATTGCAAGTCCGAATTACAGCATTTCGAGATCCATTAGTTTAATTAATCTCTTGATCGTAGATTCTTTCTCTCTAATTGTGTAGATCCGAAACCCTATTACAGTGATGGGTCTTCTAAAGCTTGATTAAATGCTGAATTGAATCAATCGTATGTACAAGAACTTGCTAGTGTCTCAGACAATCAAATAGATGTTGTCAATAATCAAGTTTCTGAGAGTTTTCCATCTCCAATTACACCCACTACGAATATTTTGGAACACAGTTATAGCTCTACCAATTTTGAAATGCAACCACAAGCTGAACTGAAGAAAGAATTACCAAAAATGAAACAAAAGATACAAGTACAAGTATATTCCAATCTTCACCGTGCACATACTCATACAAGGAAAACTATTTTTCATACAATAACCTAAAAATTCCTACCTTGTTTAAATACTTTACTGAACTCAACCCTCCACATTTTAAAACACTCTATTCATTCTTAGATGAAAATGTTATGATAGTCTTAAAATACCAATTTAAATATGTAAGGCAGCTTAGAGTTAGAAAGAATTTCTATTCAAAATATTCTAATAGCGACAAGTTATGTTTGGTGCCAGTAAGATTGAGATACAATTTGCAGGAATTAATATTTTTTTGTAATACAAATAAATCATACCCATCAGTGATATTTTTTACCTGTGTTCAATTCATGTACTACCAAATCATTGGACTAACAGGTGATTCATTTTTGGCAGCTAGAAATATACACAACAATATTGTTTAAAAAAATTTTAGAATAAAATTATTATTAATTATAAATGGCAAGAAATTTTAGGCAGCCTACTCCAGTTACACATTAATACGATTAAATTTCTAGTTGTAACTGCAGTTAGTGTTGCCATAATATACAGACTGCGAAAGTCCCTTTCGTACGCTGCGACTTATACAAGTACGACAAGGAAAATATGAGCAAAACTACGTGAAAGAGAGAGAAGCCCAGCGATCAGTCCCCTCTACCAAAACAGTTGGGCGTGTATTCATCGCCCCACTAGTTCAACCGCTGTTGCCAGAAGCTCAGATTAATTTGTAAAAATGATATTTTCGTCACGTTATCGTCAATGGTTTATTTGAGCACTTAATTCATTAAAATTATGTTTACCTTTAGAACGAATTTTTAGTTTAATTTTTTTAAGAAGTTCATATTTTATGTTTAGAATAAGTATCTACTTATTTTTTTTTTAATTCAATCTATTAATGGAATCGATCTTTAGTTTTTTATACCCAATTACTTTATTATTTTTATCTCAAGAATAAATGTTTTATTTTCAAGTTACAATGGCTAAAATAATATTCTATTGTAGTTAGAAATTAATTGTCAGCTTGGTCAGAAACGATCAAGTTGACAAAAATGAATTTTAAGATGTACAGGTTACGTAATAACGAGTGTATTTTTTTATTTCTTTTACAACCTCACTCCTTTTATGTTGGGAAACTACTGAACCAGAGTGAACGTACTCACAGAGTAGGGAGTCAGTCTCTGCTGCAGCGTTGCCAGTTTAGAATGTTTGGTACTTTCTAAGTAATAAATAACTTATTTTGCATTTGACTTTTAACACCGGATAACGGTGTATTTAGTGGGAGAAAATCGAGATATTGACTTTTGAAAAATAAGTGAGATCAACACAAATAAGAATAAAATAATGGAGTTCAAGAAAAAATTTGGACAAATTACAATCTCTAATAAATAAAATCCGTACACTGCTTTCGATTTAACAATTATTGGTATTTAACATTGTTGCCGCTTGAAATGCCGTTGAAAATTTTAAAACAACGATAGACAAAAATTAGGAATAATTTTTACAGATAAGTACATTTGGCAACACAACAGTTAAATTAAATAGGAGGGGACTGAATACACGCCCAACTGTTTTGGTAGAGGGGACGAATGATCGTTGGGCTAACAAGTCTTCTCTCTCCTTCACGTAGTTCTGCTCATATTTTCCTTGTCGTACTTGTATAAGTAGCAGCGTACGAAAGGAACTTTCGCAATATTTATGTGTTGACAGCTGACATACAACAAGTTTTTCGACAACTGTAAGATATAAAATATCCCAAACTAAAAAGACATGCAAACTTTTCGGGTACAACTTGGGTGGTAAAGGGACTCAAAATTTATAAGAAAAACCAAAAATTTATCGGAAAAACCACTTCTTTATGCGACTAACCTTTTTCAGTTTTTTTTTTATTCGTTATGTTAACAGCATTTGCCTTGTATAGAACTCGTCTATTTTGACGAGACTTAACAAGGGTCAATGTTAGTATAACCAGCAGTTATTATGGTCTTTAGTAAATTCATATCCGAAATAAATGGTTAACTTCAAACAAATTCCTCTTTGCAAAAAATAAACACTGACGTTGACGACAATAACAATAGCAGTCATACCATTATAACTAATGCAGGAAGAGGAATGCAAATTACCTGTCAAGTTTGTAGCCATATGAAATATCGCACTGGCGGTCAATGAAAATGCATACAATATCATTTCTAATAATATACATACCTTTTGAAATCATTCATTCGTAACGCAATTAATATTTATCATTATTATTATTAATAACCCAAATACAAACTTTTGACACATCCACTGGCAGGATGACCTTTCAAGTAATTCGATACTTGTAGCCCAGTCGCTGATTTTCATTTAAAAAATAATCGTAAGAATAAAGTGTGAAATTCCAACGTTTACGATACCTAACCTATTTTGGGTGAAAAATATAACATTTAAAAAAACTGTTCCGGAACGCAAAAAGTTGTTAGATCTATTGTAAAACCAAGTCCCATATCCGTGACCTGAAAGCCAGAATCAGGATATGCTACAAAATGAAGACAAATTACGAATTACCAGGTTGTCATTGTTGAGTCAATGGAGAACAATTTGAACATTTACTATAAATTTTCTTTGGTTTGTTTTTGTTACAGTGTACGTTTATTATTCATCAATAATTTTGTCTATCATACATTGTCATAAAAAAACTTTTGCATTTTGGTCCACCCTGAACCAATTTGAATCATTTTGTGTTACATTTTTAGAGTCAGCTCAGCAGGTAAAATCCGGAAATTGAAAAAGGAGAGTTATTTCATTTAAAAAAGTTGGTGCTTACGGTACCACTCAAAAGTTATTCACCCTATATTACCAATAATTTATTTTTAAGTGAATGGAAATGAAATTATTTAACTAATAAGGCATTTCTGCGATACTTTATGGCGCACTGTATATGGCATTGCCAACTACCAACACCTTCACCATTTTCTTAAAATCCATACAAATTGAAAATTTTATCTGTTTGCTGCTATTTTGAAATGATTACAAAATTCGTGAGAAATATACGTTAAATAATGGTTTATTTAGTTAAAAGATAGTTATAATATGTAGAAATAATAAAAAGGGAGCAAAATATGAAAAATTCAATGTAGGATCTCAAAGTAGAAGTATCATAAGGGACATTTGCTGACAATATAGCTATTTTTGTAAAAACTGAAAAAGATCTGAGAATAAATGTAGAAACATGGATAATATGGGTTGAAAGGAAAATGGAATGGTGATGAATAAAAATCAGTATTATAGTTTAAGGAGAAAAACATGGAGAGATGAAATTAGAAGATGAAGAACAAGAAATCTTTTTTCTATTGTTTTTGTTCTCCTTTCTTTTCATCTTCTTCTGCAGATTCCAATTTGCTCTACAGATTCAGAGATGGTTTTTCGGCATTAGTGCAGTCTCCAAACCCATGACAATTAGAGCATTAATTTGAACACTGCAAATCATGTTTTCCACAACTACATCTTGGGAAAAGGAAATGAAGTTTCAATCAACTGACCAATTTGGCTAATATTTGTAATAATAAAGATGCTGCTAAAGAATAACTGGCTAAAAATGTCAGTCAATTGATTGCATCTATTTATTGTACAGAAAAAAATCAAGATTAACATTATTTGAGTTTAGTTAAACATACAAAATTAAAATTGTTAAAAGTGATTTAAGCGAAAGTGAAATACACTACTAATTTTAATTTAAAATGACATGACAATTGAAGACCTTAGAGCCACAACTATACAAGCCACTATGTCTTCAAAAATAAGTCTTATGCAGTTTCAACATATATAATCCTGATAAAAAAAAACACCATTGAAACATGTATGTATGTGTACTGGGGTGACATTTACTGAGACCTAAAAGATCTATTATGCTCTCTTTCTTCTACATAGTTCCTGACAAGAGTCTCAGAGACTTGTAGTTCCCTTAGACCTATTAACTGAAGGAACTTCAGCATATCCACTTTCTTCAGTTTAGGTAAGTGTCCCTCTTCTATCCAGTAGTCCCATAGGTGATGTGCCCTAGGATTCAGTATTGCAATGCTTTCCGCAAGTATGTGAATGGAGGTTTCTTCTTCTATTTCACAGAATCTAGATTCTTCTTGCTCCACGTATCCTGTCAGGACACCTGCCAAAACTCTCAGTGCTTAGGCATTAATTTTTTATCACCTGGTACTAGTTTCCTAGGAGTTTCTTTTTAATGGTCAGATCTTATCTTATTTTTTCCAATATTTCATTGGAGCTGATACAGCAAAAGGGTTCCGGCTCCCAAAAGTTTTTTTCTTCAGATTTCGTTCGTTGATAGTTCATCTGCTTTTTCATTTCCTTCTATTCCAATGTGTTTTGGAACCCACAGTAAGGTGGCGATGCTGTTCTCGCCTAGTTTTTTGAGTTTTCCTAGTCATTCCCATAGCATTCCAGAACTGATTACTCAAAAACTCAGTGCTTTAATGGTTGCTTTACGATTGAACCATAGATGAAACAACAGAACAATTCTGCAATATCATTATTGATTTTAAAATAACTTCAACGATTCAAAGTGTGAAACGGTACAAGCAACATTGTTTTCAACATTGCAACGTCAAGCTGCCTTATTTTGGAGGCTCTGGTACGAGAGAGAGAGAAGTTCGAAAGGGCTGTTTTTTGGGGGATGGAAGTTTTTGGTAGATTAGATTTTGGAGAAGTTTTTGTCCCTGATATAGGAAATTGTCCTCTGCAGGGGGGATTAGGGAACTTTTTTTTGGGGGGGGGGGGGGGAGAAGAAGGTCGTGTTTGTTTCTGCCGCGCCTTTCCAAGTCCCCCTATGTACTTTATATGTTTGGTGTGTGGTGGCGAAGAGGAGGAGAATGCGCTTTAAGTTAAATTTACGTTAGTTTAGTTAGGGACATGAAAATTCTCCAATTCTACAAATGAGTATATTTAGGCACGCTCTCCGCGAATTCTTCTAGCCAATTGAATATCTTTTGGCATATTAGTTTTAGCATGAATAGCGCATAGATTTGTATCTTCAAAGAGACCCACTAGGTAAGCCTAGCTAAGCTAGCTTCTTGGAGAGAGGCTCTGATACTTATGCAGACACATTTTATAGCTCTGACGATGTGGGAAAAAATACTACGTGCAAAATTATTTTTAAGATATTCACTGATTACTTGAAATATAGTATTATTTTTCATGTACCACTTCCATTTATTTTTTAATGCAATAAGGATACAAGCCACTTTTTTTTTAATTCCCTATATTTATGTAGAAAAAATGTTTTTTTTAAATAGTTCGTTTCAAAGAATTTATTTAATTCATTAGTATTTCAAGATTTGGTTGAATATTTCAAACTTGAAAGTCAGTTTGTTGGACAAAGAATCAAATAAGAAGGGCAGATTTTACACAATTATCAATTTCTGCAAAAGTATACTCCAGGATAAGCCAGTTTGCTCGAGTTGTCAAAATGGTCCCTAAAAATCAGGTGAAGAAACAGAAATGTTGAAAATGTGGTTTTTCATAGTGCATTTTTGAGATGATCCTGGAAATCTGTTTTATCGACATTTATGAGCAGTAGAAGGTAAAAATAAAAAGCATTTATACCAATAACAACATATTGCTTCCCATTAAACGATTAAACTTGATAATTACAAGTAGGTTTATACATGAGAAGAACAATCATATAAGTAATCCTCAGAAATACATTTTAAATAAATTAGGTACGTATAAAAACTGAAGGTTCAAGTGTTATTACCAGAGAGTGCGGTTCATTGCGACATTCCAGGACCGGAGCATTAAACGCGTGTCCCGACTATAATTGATTATGCAGCCTTAAGTGCAGAGATAAATTTATTTTCTGTTATAATACTATCTGAGAAGACGGTTATATTTTATAAAACCAGACCAGTTTAGTTTCTATCTTGTTGGTTTCTTGAAGCAATCAAAATATAGTGATTGCTTCAGTCCTTTGGTATTTTTTAGAATTTGACCAATTAAAGTTCAGCTAATTTTGAAAACCAATACCATAGACTTTTGGTGGTTGATACTTGAATGAGCATTGTGCTGTTATCGGTCGTTACCATAGAAACATCAGGCGCGTAGATCCACATACGGCGATTTGTTGAAATTTTTAATTGACTATTTTTGTGTTGGTTATCGATATTATATCTTTTTTGAAATTTATTTATAGTTTAGAGGATACCTAATACTTATGAAGTAGTGTAATATCGACAATTTATATATTTGGTAAAACTATTTTGCATGATTTCTGTGATGTATTTTGGGCATTACATAAAGAATTAAATTCATTGAAATTATCTATTATTAATTAATTCATTTAAGGTATTTATGTTTATAAAAACAATCTATTTAGTTATTTGTTATATAACGCGAGGTCACGAACGTGACAGTGAAAGGCCAGAGAACTATCACGTAACTGGATAGTTGACTTAGGGCTTATGCTGATGAAGTAGATAAGCGAACAATTCAGAAAAATTCATAATTCATAATAAACATTCAGAAACAGTCAGAGACTTATATTAAATGTAGTTCATCGATATCAAATCAAAAACTATGTTATACCAGTAACATGATCATCTTAAGAAACACATATGTAAAACTAGTGTAAATAGTTAAGTATACAATAAAGCTCATCCCAGTGAATACTGTAGTTTCCGTAAGTAGAGTATTCCATCAGGACCCGGGCTTCCACTAGTCCCTGTAGTACTCCGCATTACCGACATACAATACATTTCGAATATTTCATAACCAAGCAGATGAAATTATAAACATTGCGAATTTTATAGAGAAAAAACTGGAACGGGTGTGCAAATATCTGTAATGGATTTTAAGTAAGTATATTTGATTTTTGTAGTAAAAAATATGCTTTTTATCTGATACAAGATATAATTCTAGCCTGTGTGGAAACAATAGAGAAGCCACCAAATACTTACTGGACTCCTTATCAGCTAAGAAGATAGCTTTTCCACAAAATATAGTTTATCTCTTGTACATAAGCTCACGGAAACCTATCATAAGAGATATTCTATGGGAGTTCCTCAAAGGCACCAAACGAAAAATATAATATTGCAATATTTTCATTTGGTGCCTATGAATGGATGTATGAACATAGCATGAATGATTTAGATTTGGTTCTCTCTGTTTGTCCTTTTGTAGCAAGAACCCCTTGTCCGTTGCCTTTATTGTATGTCTAGATTTACCAGGGCACAAGGGTCATAAGAACAACGAAGAAGCCAGACAAATCGCATCATTGGCTGGCCTGGAACCCTTTTGTGGCATCGCAAAATTGCAAAATCGACAATAGACATGGTAGGAAACCCCACCAGGACGCAGAGGACATTCACCAAAGTATACGGTAGTCGTAATGAGCAAAGATAGGAAAGCTTTTAAAGACGTAGTAGGGACGCTAACAGGATACTGTGGGCTTAATAGACATGCAAAGCTAATGAGGTTGACAGACGAAGCCGTGTGCAGATTTTGTAACCTAATGGAAGAAACTGTAGAGCACATCCTATGGCAGGGCGACTGCCTGGTGAATGTTCGGTTCCTTGCTCTAGGCGATAAGACGTCACGGCAAGAAACTACATGAAAGGTGCAGATATACCTAAAAAGAGTCGGGCTGAAAAATGTAATATACATTCAGGGAACAACAATATATATGAAGAGGTCACAATGGAACAAGTCAATTAGCCACTTCATCAAATATTATCTAACTTTCGACCACCAAAAATTTCTTGTGAACGCCAATTTATCAGGAGAAGGTTTCTCTGAAAATATATAGACTCGGCTGGAGATTCGGTCCAACATTTTTTAAAATTTTTAAATGAATAAATGTCAATTCCATTACTATGCACTTCATGTTTACATATAGTTTCACTCGACATTTTCGATTCATTTTCATTCTCCAGCCACTCTCCAAAAAACGCGATAACTTTCACAAAGCTGTCCCAAATTTGGGATACTCTACAATAACATAATATATACTCAATTTGGAAAACGCAATCCCTCTAGGAAAGTTTATAGGTTGTAGTGCCCCTCGTATAATTAAAGTAAATGAAGGTTTTTTAATGAAATACTAGAGTCAGCTTTACTTACGAAATACTTTCGTAATGTTGAATTGATGTGTTTATCAATAAAAATATAAAAAGTATTCGTAAGCCTGAACATAAGTAGTTTTGATATTGATTATATTACATGACATTTTATTTATAAAAAAAGGTAATTATAAAATGAACTTCGATGAGGTCGTTTGGGACTGACCAGAGTTCTTATAAGTCATTTGGTTAAAATATAAAATACAAGTAACATATAATAAGAGTTTTGATTAACAACAACCATGGCGATCCTGTCAGGATGGTGAGAGTTCAAATAATCCTGCTAAAATCCTTTACAAGGTGTTTTAAAAATTCACAAAAACTTTACTCCTCTTGGTTCTATATCGTGGATATTAATGTCAAAAGGGAGTTAGAATAGTTCCATTATTTTACTGTTAAGTGTTGATGATAAAGAATAAGTCAAAATAAAAAAAAAACAAATCTTAAAAGATTTTTCTCACTCTATAGTACAACATTAACTAGTTTTGGAGCAATTATGTTATTAATAAAATTTTTAAATTATCTCATGGAAATAATAACTCTAAACATAATATCTTTTTAGATACATTGTCTATTCAGTAGACTTGTTAATATTACTTTATACAATCGATTACTTGATAATCTCGAACATTTTAATGAAATACACTTAATTTTGAATTGCTATGTAGTTAACCGGGAAACTGTTTTTCTACAGCAACCAGTATTTAGATGGAGTACAGATTAGCTTAAACTACCCATAATTGTTAGTTATACCAGCATTTATTTCAAAAGATTATATTATTAATTTAATATGGAAATCACTACAATTGATAATATTTTTTTTACAACTGGGGACTATTGAAAGTGACTGAATTCTGTACCAGAGACTTTATTTTATTAATTTATATTAACTTCTATGAAATATTCATTTGAGGGGTTATTGAGAGTATTTTTAACAGTAATATACAAAAATTTTTGATAAAGGGTTTCCGACATTGATCTATCGACTTAATTACTAACAACTTGTTATAACAAGGTACTATACCTAAGTCTTATGGTTCTCGAGATAATAATTATTGAGAACAAATTTATTCGTCCCCAAAATAAATATTTGTCATCAAACAAAATCCTCTGATTATTAGTTTTAATCCCAGAAATAATTTTTTTTCTCAGATTTATATATTTGTCTCCAAACATATGTATCCAAATGAGTAACAATTTGTAATAATCTGTATTATGTTCGGAATAAGAACAAAGTTCTTAAAATGATAGGGGTGTAGGTAATTTCGCCAAGGAAGGTCATAAACTCATTTTATTATAGATAATTTCGCCAAGAAACCTTTTCAGGTACAAAATTCAACATGTAATCTGGCCAAAACTCACCCTTTTCGGATTCTTTATTAGGTACCTCTGTTACTTTGCTATTGGAATTTAAAGTTGCATTTTTCCCGATACCTAAGAGTAACAGTTTTTGAGTTTTTTTGGTTATATTTGTTTTCAATCTTCTATGGAATTGTACAGGGTTTGAAAAAATATGTGTGCTATTTAAAAAAATATAATTTTTGCTGTCGTTCATTATCCAAAATTACCGTTAATTTTCTTTCGCCATGTATAAAAAAATGTTTTTCTAGGATATCATTAAACCATATTACAGTGACCAATATAGATGGTTAGAATAAAATAATTTCCATTTATCACGAAATTAATGTTGTGAGTTTGCAAATATCAGTGGAACATGAATTTTTTTATAAAATAACTACGTCCGCATAGAAGTCGAAAATGGTTCTAATGGGATTTTTAATTAGCTTTTTAAGTTATTAATTTTGTCATAGCATATAAATTATTATGTTAAAATGTTAAGTTAAGTTTTTCATTCAAATATCCGATAACAAATAAATTTGAAATTTAGAATTCTAATCCGATTTAAATATTCTTTTCTATTTGACATTCCAATTTTGAAGAGTATTGCATTGCACCAAGCTTTCAAGAGAGTTCAAAGTTTTTTGAATAAAATCGGATAGAGTTTTCAAACGTGCCAAAATAAAATGTAATTTAAATCAAAAGCATTAAGCAGTATTGCTTTCAACTTAGATGCAAATCACCTCTTTCTACCCCTTTTTAACCCCGTTAGGCGACCAGTTTCAATAAAATACGAAGCACGTCTCCCATCCCATCAATTCTGTTAAAGAATCTTTATGCAAAATTTGAAGTAGATTGGACCAAGGAATCACGTTATCCCATACAAACTTTTCACCCCCTTAGGGATTGAATTTCGGAAAATCCTTTCTTATCGGATACCTACGCCATACAAAGAACACACCCTCCAAGTTTCAGGTCTCTACGATCAGCGATTTAGGCTGTGCGTTTTAGAATACATTCTTTCATTTTTATTTTATTTTATCCCAATTCCTTTTATTTAAATAAAGTGAAATATAGTAAATTCAAAATTGCGGGTATATTAAGTAATAACAGCAAACTATTTATTTTTATTTTATCACTATGAAAACTTCCGCAGAAATCCAGCAGATGGCGCCATAAGACGTAAAAGGCATTTTTGAGTTTTTAGCTATACCACAAACTAAATGTACCTACCTATTAGGATTGCTATGTATGTAACACACCTATCTAACCAACTAACGTAACTGTATTAAAAAAAAACTTGTAATTAACAGAAATACCTACTTAACAAGAAGCAACAACAAATCTCATATAAAGTAAACTCAATCAATAACAAAATTCTAATTTTTATAATTGGCATACAACCGACGTCTGCCGCGTTCCGGTTGAACACGCTGTCTATAGATACCTAAAAAACCCTAAAATGTGTAACCATTTGTGTAAGTAAGTTGTTTGTACCTAATCGTGAGTTGAAAATTACTTTTCTTTAAACCCAGTAGGTATAACACAAAACAAATTTTTTGAATTTTAAAAAATGCTTCCCTAGAGGATGCCTACGTCATAAGAGGAATACAAGTGCGAAATTTTGAGTTTATAGCCCCAAGGGTTTGGCCTGTGCGTTTATTTAAAACTTTCATCCCCTATTTTACCCTCTTAAGGGTTGAATTTTAGAAATCGCTGAAATACGTAACTCATTATTTTTGCCGTACTCAATTCATACGAAATTTCATGCAAATATGTCAAAGGAATAAAAAGTTACATACAAACTCCCCTATTTCTCCCCCTTGGGGGTTGAACTTTAAAAAATCCTTCTTTAGTGGATGTCTAGGTCATAAGAGGAATACGTGTGCGAAATTTTAAGTTTCTATATATTCATGGATTGGATTGCTCTAGCTCTCATCATCTCAAAATGTACAGCTAGATCACCAGGCTTCAATGATTTAGCCTGTAGGTATTATCCAGAGCAATCCTCCGTACATGTAGGTGTAGTGGAGGAAGATCTAGCATTACCTCTAAGGCTGCGCTGTGGAAAGATGTCATTGCATCCATAATTTCCATGCAAGTCGTTACACTTCTTGTATGTTTTTGCCCTTCGTTACATTGTTTAGTTTTACCAGATTATTTTCGGTTTCAGACGTTTTCCCAAAAGGTCTGAGGCTATCTAGAGAGCCCTTGTTGCTTTTTATAGGCGAGGTGTACATTCTACTTGAGTTTGAGTACCTAGGATGACTCCTTTCTGAAAAAGGGAGGGTCATTCCATTCATGTTGGGAGGCTGTATTTACAATTTCCTCTTGTAAGTGAGTGAAATGAGTTTTGGATTAGCTGATAGTCCTTTCTTTGAACACCAAGTGGTATTAAGGTTCAAGGCACGTTGCATGCGATAGACAATAAAACTATTGTGTTTGCCTCCACCCACTATAACTGAATCGTCAGCATTGCCCAGACCACGAAATCCTTCTCTTTTGAGCTTCGCTAAGATTTCGTCAACTACCAGTGACCATAGCTTTTTAATATATTTATGGATGGAACCCATTTGATTATGGAAAGTGGGATACCTTTTGCTGTCGCGGCGGTGCTGATTGATTTATATGAGGTGTTTGTAACCGTATCAGTTGGCTGTTCGTAACTTGGGCGCTAGATTGGCCACTCGAGACAGATGCAAAAATGAGACTCTTCTCAAGGGTGGTTCTACTCCATGCTAGTGCTGCACTAGGTATATCAGAGGTTGTCAGACTATAGGAAGCTTTAGGGCGCCACCACCTTTTAGGCGTCGACGAAACAACAAAAATGAATGTGAATAAAAAGGAAACTAAGGTGAAAAAGGTAGAAACACCTTGTAGAAATTGGGATATTAATTTAAAAAATTAGAAACTTACGTTAACCCGGACACGATCCCCTACAGCTCTTATAGCCGGGTGGAAGAGAAATTAAAAAAAAAATTAAAACATTTATTTTATTTCTGCCAGGAACAGAACAAAAATGAGATGAGGCCTGTATTTTTTCTGGTACTTATCTTATGTATTTTCTTCAGGAAGGGTGTGCAGAGAAGTGGACCTAGAGGTATCCCAGTGGTGTTTTCAGAGAGGTCCTTGAGGTGTCTTTGAGGGTGTCTTATTACTACTAGCTGTATTCTTGAGGGATGTTTTTGATATATTCTACTAGCGGTATCCTTGAGGTATCCTAATGATATCCTAGCAGTTAATGGTATCCTAGCAGTTATTGCTATCCTAGCAGCTGTGCTTACCACATCAATTTAGATAAGAAAATGTGGAAAATATATAAAAAAGACAGTCGAAGACGCTCAATAGCGAAAAGGAGCTTTGCTCGTGGCGTTCGGAGGGATTTTCGCTGGCAAAATGAAAGCGACCGTTGGCAGATGTCAATTGTCTCATGGTCAGGGTTGAAGATTCGAAGTAGCCAATGAAATGACGAGCGGGAATTAGAAAAAGGTTTGCGATATAAATTTAAAAGTCTAAACAAGTCGATAGAAATGTTAGATGTTGTCAAATGCACCATCTATATCTATGAATAGTGTCACTCGTTGAAGCTAATGAAGCTTTCCTGGGTCTTCTACGAGAAACTGCAAGGCATCTACAGTGGATTCGCCTGATTCATAGGCAAATTGTTCTTAATGGAGCGGTATATTTAATAAAAATTCACTTCTTTTGTATGTCAAGTATTTTTACCATAATTTTTAGTAGAAAGGGTATATCTGATAGGTATATATGTCTTCGGAACCTCTTGAGAGCGTTTGACACTCTTAGGAATAAAGCAGATCCTCGCCCGTCTTCATCCTTTTTGAATATAGCCCAAAATGAAGCTCATCCTGAATATCTCAGTTCTCGAGTTCAAGTATCAGAGCCCTGTTGTAGCAGGGCTGGAAAGATACCTTCTTCCGGAGATTTGTAGTTTTATTCTATTTTCTTTGGAGATGTTCTGTAAACAGGATCAAGGTTAACCATTGCGTCATCCTCAGAGAGTGTTGAAACCAGGAATGTAGGTAATGAAGCAGATCGTTTAGAAATTGCAGATTCATGTCCTTGAGTATTATAAAGGTAGGTTAAATGTAATGTACAACTTTTCAGAGCAAACAGTATTTTTCCTATTTATTCAGTTGATCGAGAAACGTATTGATTGCTTCGTCAAAAAATATACCGCGAACAAAATGTAACCTCAATAATACAGGTATAACTGAGCCACGCGTTGCTGTTGTTTTTTTTGCCTTGTGTGGAAATCACCTGTAGGATTAAGGCATCAATTTTTGAGAGTTTGCAATTCACTTGTCAGATGAAGGGAGAAATTTTGAACACAAAATATTCGGAGCTACTGAAAAGGTGATAAGGTACCTACTTTTTATCCCAAGGGATAGAAAAATCAGGTTTATCGCTTCCCTGCCTTATCTACTCAATTTATCATCATAAAATTTGGTACAAACATTGTCAAGAGTGCAGAAAGGTATGTGTTGTATTTTGTAGTGAGGTATCTTAATTAAGCATGGTTCACAGTATTCTAAATTTTATTAAAATGATTTTAGTCCTAACTCGTATTTTCAAGGACATCTACGCTAACGAAGTCGCAAGTAAAAACTATAAATGCATTGAATTTCATTAATAAAATCGTTAACCCAAACTCAACAACTTTAGGGTAGTCTTTATAGATGTCTTAGTAAAGTTTCGAACCCAAATTTGACGTGAGATATAATTTTCCAAATTTAAAGCCTAATTATTATTTGCTTCAGAAGGAATCCCGTTTATGTACGTCATTGATCAAGAGTAGTTTCACAAGGGGCAGATGGGACAAAAATGCATGAAAGAGTAAGAGAGCATCGAGGCACAGAACAAACGTGGGTCAATAAAGAACACCGTGTTCTTGACATCTACACATACATCTTTAACAATGATTAATCATGGTTCAGAGTGCATAAATAACTTTTTTTTTATTCAACAGTTGTAACCATAGTAAATAATAAGCCTCTATCGATATTGTGTTTGTGTAAGATTCAGAATTGTGTAAGGATCCCTAGGAGTTCTCATTTTTTAATAGTGATCAGTTACTTTGCTCGAGATTTATTTTTATTTTATATATCTCGGGCAGTGGCGCTTCATAAACGTACGTATAAATCAACACATTTAAATAAACTGCATTCACTATACAAACCAGTGATTTGAAAGATAGAAGATGTCTCATATATGCTGGTCGTCCAAAACGGAGAAACCAAAGAAGTCAAACATCACGACTAAAATGACAAACCCTACTGTTACTAAATAACTCAAGAGGACCTCCCCAACGAAAAATAACAAAATAAAAAAAAGCATTATGTTTAATTTGCTTGAAAATCTCAATATTTAGAGCTTTGGGGTATACAGTATGTCAATTTTAAAACTTATAAAGTTTAATGTCAAACTACAAAAATGTATAAAGGGTGTCCAGAAACTCAAACTACAGAAACTAGATGTTATTTTATGATCATCCAACCTAGCATACATTCACCTCAAAAGTTCCTCCTAAGGAAGCTATCGCCCCTTGAAAATGATGCAGTTAAGTCAGTTTATTGAGCATATCTCAAAAAAACCGCTACCCACAAACTTCAAACATATTAATATAATAAGGGAGGTAGAGATATTTGGTCAGACAACTCATACCCTGCCATCCAAATCACTATCTTCCACGAAGGAAATCTACTCAATAATATGTAATCTAAAAATAAAAACCGCGCCGGGAAGAGACGAGATTCACAATATTGTAACATGTCTATCGACCTGTTTCGATTTTACAGAATAAATCCTTTTAATTACCGCTCGTCGTCACTAGCCACTTCCAATTATAGTTCTGTGATCCCAAATTCTCCAACCCTGACCATAAGACAATTGACGTCTGCCAACGGACGCTTCCATTTTTTTCCAACGCCACGAGAGACACCCCTTTCCGTTAACGACTGCCTAAGGGGAAAGACCATCTTTCGTTATCTTTCATATCATTAAGTATCTTATGATTTTTGCTGTGGTAACTTCAAAAACATAATTTATAATTAATAAGCTTCTTCTAAAGTACTGTCTGATATAATTTTTATATGCATTTTTTATTTTTTTACAGAGATAGACGAAATTAAATTCAACACGTGGTCATAAGCTGATCTTTTATACTAACATGGTAGTTTTAAACCAAATATTCTTTTAATTCACTGTTTTACTTTTATACAAACTTTTTCAGTTGCGAAATAACTCTTTTAATTATAAAATAACATTGTTATAATCAGTTAACCTATAAAACATTCCTTCGTATCGCCAGTGCCGGTTTCATATATTTCCTAAGCACGATAACTAAATAACTTTTTGCTATGATTAGTTTCTTTCGGATCATTAGTATATTTTTGTTAATTTAGCCGATAATTGCTATTTTTAGTTTTAACATGGGACATATAATGTTGGAAAGCTTTCAGTAAATTAAATCAATTTTTTTACTTTCAAATAACTGCCTTCCTTTTTTTAACCTGAAAAGCTGACCAACATAATGTGCCATTACACTCAAGTTCCTATATATCCCTGATCCACCTGTACTTCTAGGTAAGCACAGCCCCTAGGCAAGGATATAACCCTAAGACCTAGGCTATAATATAAGCCCTAGGCAAGGATACAACCCGAGGATATAACCCCGAACACAGCAGTTCAAATCAAGACTGTCTACCTATCTTCTTCAAGATCTTCTCAAGACTCCGTAGAGGCAAGACCTGCCTATCTTCTTCAGCTAAGTACCTATAAAAGTACAATATCCTCACTGTTTATTTCCTGTGGCAGAATAAATTATAAATTTGTTTTAAAATCTATTTTTATTTTTTTTTCTAAATCCTCAACTATAAAAGTTGAGGGAGATATCGCACGGGTGTAAAATTTTTTAACTTTTATCAAAATTTCACAAGGCGTTTCCACCTTTTCCGCCTTAGTTTTTTTAATTAGTATTTTTTATCAACGTCAAAAAGGTAGTGGCGCCCTCAACTTTTACAACCTTCCTGTAATACTTGTGCAGCATAAACTTGGGGTCGAATCACCCTTGATAGGAGTCTCAAGCTGGCGCCTTTTACCGTTACAAATTGGCGCCCTGTAAGGTTACAGCCACTTACCGTTACAATATCCTCATAAAAAATCTACCACCAAAAATTTTATCAATTATAGTTAAAATTGTGAATTTCATCCTCTCCGCCGGATACTACCCGGATATTTACAAAACAGCGAATATCATACCGATGCCGAAAACACCCCACGGTAGGAGCTACATCGAAAATTATCGGCCAATCTCGCTTCTTAGCAATGTAGCCAAAATTATCGATAAAGTAATATTAAGTAGACTGGAAAGAGCGGTGACTGATTTGGACATTATACCGGAGGAACAGTCTGGGTTTAGGGCAAACCATGGATGTCCATCCCAACTTATCAGGGTATTAAATTACGCTAGGGAAGGGTTCAGAAAGAAACAACCATCCATCCTAGTATCACTAGACAATCGTAAAGCCTTCGACTCGGTCTGGATCCCGGGTCTAATGTTCAAATTAACTGAACTAGGCATTCCAGGATACCTAGTATTACTCTTGAACTCATACCTCAAAGACCGTAAATTTTTCATGAGGGTAGGACCATTTATTACGGAAGCAGGAGTACCGCAAGGCTCGGTCCTTTCTCCGACGCTGTACTCGCTGTTTGCAGCAGACTTTCCCGTCAGCAACAAACTGATCACTGCTTTATATGCAGATGACGTGTGTCTGGTCCAAACAGCGAGTTCAGCAGATTTGGCCCTGAAAAAAGTGGTAAATCATCTCAATCATAAAATCGTTCCTTATTTGTCAAACAATAAGCTGATGCTGAATACTCTGAAAACGCAATATATGGTCCTCCGAGGTATGTTTAGGGCCAAAACATATCTATTTGAAAGATTAAAATTATACGATGAAACCATTCAACCAGTGACTAGCAACAAATATTTGGGATATATAATTCAACGCAATACACGGCACAACTTGCATATAACAGCTCAAGTCCAAAGAGCTAAAACGGTAACGTTACAGCTTTACCCGTTGGTCTGTCGCAACAGCCTTTTGTCAATGAGGAACAAAGTTCTTCTTTACAAACAGGTTGTGTGACCGACGATGACGTATTCTGCTCAACAACTAAATTCTTATTCAAACGTAGGCAAGTTGTGCAAAATGAATGCCTAAGAATGGCAGTAGGTGTAGGGCTTAGGAACAACAGATATCCTAGTAACAAATGGCTTCACAGGAAAACCGACATGCCAACAATATCTCATTATGTAACCTCTCTAGCAGAGAGGTATTATAGATACTGCCTGCCTGAGAGCTTACATAATAAGATCGCGAATTCACGCGCAAGAAGCCATAACGGATATGGCCTCTTGCACTGACCTGGAGATCGAGCTCAGGAAAAGATAACCAAAACTTGTAAATATGAACTGAATTAAATGAACATGTAACCTTAAAATTGAGCTCAAGCCCAAATAAGAATAAAGTCATAACATTTAATTAATTAAAAAAAAGTGCAAGATTGTGAATTAATTTGTCTGCTTGGTTACATAAGTTTCGGTTGCTCCGGTGACAACCTTAGGCCTTCGACGTCGCTCAGAACGGAGGTAGGGGTGGATCCCTCTTATTGATCTTCCGGACAAAATAGTAGACAACTTGTGTGGGCGCCAACTGAGTTTTCCACTTTGGCCTAGCACGACGAATTTCCCCCGATAACCCAGTAAAACAAGGGATGAAAATAAAAGGCAAACCTCAGCTTATGTTCCTTATAATAACTAAAATAAAATACCTGATATCCTTAAGGGATATTTTACAATTATTAGCTAATGCCCCCCCACTTAAAGAAAATAGTGAGATCCTCTGTCACACATAATAAAAAAACCAAATGATTAACAATTAAAGTCCAACATATCCCAGTTAATTGATCTTACGTAGTGGGAAATTAATATGGCTGTTCGAGTGTACCAATACAGATTAAATACAAACTTTCAATTATATGTTACCTGAAAAGTAGTGTAAAGTTTATGAAAAAGAACAATTCCATATAAGGCGACACCGTAGTCAAGGCGTTGGTACCAAGGCAGAGACGCATGCGCAAGTGGATAAAATTATGAAAATTAGATTGTGAAAATTTACCGCAAAATATTAATTTCCACCATTACAAATGCATAATAAAATAAATCATTAGAAACTACCTAGCTAGTGTATATACATATTGGCGTAAAGCCTAAAGTAAAAAATAAGTAAATAAACCAGAAAAACCCCCGATACCAGGTTACCCTCGATGTGGTCTTCTTCAAGAAGTTGTTGAAGAGTAGAAGCAAACTGCAGAAGACATCACCATCGATCTACTAGGTGAACTCCAAACATCCCGAAGTGTGTATCTGGCCCCACAGGTGAAGTGTGTATAATCTGGCCCCACAGGTGAAGTGTGTATCTTGAGAGTGGTAAGTATACCCTGGCCCCACCGGTGAACCCTTAAAAATTAAAACAGGTATCAGCTAAAAACTGAGCCTATACAGGAACCAATCAAACACCTCGACAAGTTAAGCTTGTCTCGGCCTATGCCAGAAGTAACGTACAAGTCAAAATCAACCCCAAATTAACTTAATCAAACCCACAAAGTAGTCATAAGGTCTACTTACAATCAACAGTGTCAATAACAGTATACTACACTGAATTTAAATCAAATAATAAGAATGCGATAAGCATCTAAAATAAACTGTTTTTGGTCGTAACCAGGGTAAGTTTGAAGAACCACCCACGAATTATAGTATTCGTTAGACTAAAGCGGGCAAAGAAAACAAAATATACACAGGGTAACAGAATAGACTGTCTTAATCAAAAATGTACAATCAACAGGTAGTATTTTACCACCAACTGTTTTATCTACAAAAACTACAAATCTATGAGACATACCTTTTCCAAAAAGGGTCCAAATTTTCCTCTTATTGGGCGGCTACCAACAAATAACGAACCAACAACAGCATGTGGCACGCCTTCAATTTCAAAACTTCACGT
Organism: Lochmaea crataegi; assembly: GCA_947563755.1. NCBI lineage: Eukaryota > Metazoa > Arthropoda > Insecta > Coleoptera > Chrysomelidae > Lochmaea > Lochmaea crataegi. The sequence continues at coordinate 14,949,345 of OX387428.1, forward strand.
TGGCGATTTCCTTTAAATAGTGATAATACATAGTGATGCGAAATCAGTAAGTAGAGAAAATACTTACAATAGTTTTAGTGCAATATATCCCCTATAAGGGTTTGTGAAAACGGCTTCCAGAACAGGACGGAATTCTTCAACAATACGAACTCCCGTAGAACCAAAATACTAGCCGTATATTCCACAACTCATTCAGAACGAGAACCTATAAATCCCAGCAGGAGATGACTACGCAGTCAAAAATAAAATTCAGATTCAAGCTCCATGCACTTTTGGAAACCAACTATCATGATCAAGTAGGAGCACACACCGGAAAAGTAGAAGTGAGTGACACATCTTCAACTTCAATACAGAATACTACCACAGAGAAACCTAGCCGAAACATACATCCGAACTACACTGCTCACTACACCGAGCGTGTTCCGCACAGATCAAGTCATAAAGTGCTACACTTCTATGTAAGACATGACGAACGAACGCTTTTATCCAAAAACACAGCTGTCACGGTCCAAATGTCAATGTCATCCTACAAATAAACACTTGTAAACATTGGAGATAAATGATAAAGTCAATGTATTAAAACTTATTCAAATAAATTTGAGTAAACATAGTACCACAATACCAAACCAACGTAAACAAAGCAAGATCAAACACTCGGATTTAATATACAAAACACATGGCGATAACAGCTAATATATTATAAGTAGATGTTCCGAAAATATTCGAATGCCATCTTACATAGAAGATTTCTAACTAGTATGTATTTGCTTAAGCCAAAATATGGTAGATAAATGAAGAAAATATACCTTTAACTCAAAAGTAAAGTTTGTCTATATAGATCAGTAAGTTGTAACAAACCTAATTACTACTTTAAATGTTTTAGACTTCAAGTCAAGGAGTCAGTAAGAATTTATAACTGAACCCTAATAAACTTTAGCGTTTATCAAGCTAAAGCGGACAAAGTATTTGGACTACTGTGGCTACACCCCAAAGGTGATATAATCAAAGCCAGAAACAAAATCAGTAGTCCCACGGTAACTAAAAACTAAAGTAAAATCCACAAGAGAGAAAACCCCTTACTACCCTTAATTATGAATTATAATATAACAAATAAAAAGAAACAACTAACATGAATATATCTATACGGACATTTACCAAGTAGGCGCTAGTTTTATTATTTACCTTACCTAGCGACAAAATATAAAATTGTTGTCAAGGTGTGAAGACAGGTATGGTTACAGCCTGCACCACTTCACGGGAAGGATGATGGCAGAGTAGTCCCTAAAACTCTGGGCTGACAGAAACTATTTAACTACTGAAGTACTTTCGTAGTGAAAAATGATATTAGAAACATAGAGACAATATCGGTCAGGTAATTACTATATACAAATACTTAATATATACAATAGACGTAGTGACAAATTCAACCGTTACAAACACATTAAATTCCGATACATAGGATGGGCGTAGAATGAATGAGTGTATATAGATTTTAAACCACCTACTTTTAATTAGGATTAGGGAAAAGCCTCTCTTTTTGCTGACTTTTCAGGGATAATGCAACTATTATAGATCATAATACTACGAGAACACGCGGATAATGCCACTTGGCAAGGAGCCGTGATTGAGGAACGATTTAAACATACAAATGCCAATAAACGGAGCCAGAACATCGGCGCAAGTGAGAAGATCTCGCGGTATTACAGTCGAATTTCGTTGTACATTTGATAAATATTTTTTTCAAAGATATTGGACTTTATCGCACAAAAGAATCACCCTGAATGTCATGAATTTATTTGTAAATTTGTTATTGTAAGAGCCGTCTATATACTATAATTTAGTAAATATTGAGGGTGTACGTGATTTAAATATGGCACTAGTGAGAAATGAATTCCATTTCGATTAGATTCGTGATTTACCTTCCCCTTCATCTAGATGTCATAAACAAACGATTTAGACAAATCAGACTGGACGAAAATAGCGAACGCGCGCAAGTCCCAAGACTGATTATATAAAAAATATAAAAATAAAACGGTAGCGATGATGACTAGATTATTAATATTTTCTATTTAACCCAACTATTATCAACCAGTCAATGTCTAACAACAATAATATATCATCGCCAACATAAAGTATGTCCTTTTCATAATATTTACAGCTTTTACGAATATCCACATAAATCAATCTTATTTGTTCTTAATAAATTATTGCTATTATTATTCCATTTTATTGCCGGGTTGGAGAAAATAACGTGTGATGGAGAATATAAGAAACTGGTTTTATTCATTAACTTTTTATTTTTTTGTTACAATCTCTTGGCGATATTGTTGAAGTAACAGTTATTGCTCGCTAAGAATTTTTCTTGGTATTTGTGTAGACTTTGCTATTATAAAGAAGGTTAACGATAAGTATGATTATGTCCTGTTTTATTCACAATTCTCAACAACGAAATAATAAATAATTTCAACATAAAATTTTTTAACTGTCATATGTGTGGGGGTATAATGAAAGGAGGAGAGTTCAAGCAATATTTTTTGTCTTTACAAACTGGGAAATGAAAAGATGTTTTTTACATGTCACATATCTTTTGAAAAACGGATTGCATTAAACAAAGCAGCTTAAGATGGCGAATTATTGTTGGTTACAGTCTAAGTACAGGCATACTAAAATATACTTTTATTTTGGTTCGAAATATTTCTCACCAGTATACAGTCCAGCAGAGCTTTGCAGGAATCAACTGAGACTTATAACAGGATTCATGACTGATCATATAACTTACACCGTTAGGACAACTAAAGGAGGTCCTCAAGGACTTTCACCACTTTTATGGAACCTAATTATCTGCAGGCTGAATGATCAAGGCATACGGACGCAGGGCTTTGCGGACGACATAGTGATTGCCACAAATGGGAAATTCCCAGAGGTAGTTATGAATGACAATTTTTCACAATTATTGACCGTCTTTGACAATTATTGACCATTTTTGATAACAATTTTTAACAATTTTTCAAAAACTTTGACCATTTTTCAAAATTATTGACCATTTTTGATAATTTTTCGGAAATTTTGACCATTTTTCAAAAATTTTGACAATTATTGACCATTTTTGACAATTATTGACCATTTTTTCAAAAGTTCTGACTGATCATTTTTTACAATTTTTCAAAAATTTTGTCCAGTTTTCAAAAATTTTGACCATTTCTAACAATTATTGACCATGTTTGACAGTTTTTTATAATTATTAACCATTTTTTTCAAATTTTGCCAATTTTTGACCATTTTTCAAAATTTCAACAAATATTGACCATTTTTGACAATTATTGACAATTTTTCAAAAATTTCGACAATTTTAAACAATTATTGATCATTTTTGTCAGTCTTTTATAATTATTGACCATGTTTTCAACATTTTAACAATTTTTGACCATTTTTCAAAATTTTAACAATAAAATTTTTTGGCAGTTTTTGTCAGTTTTTGTCAATTTTTGACAATTTTTGACAATTTTTGACAATTTTTGACAATTTTTGACAATTTTTCACAATTATTGACCGTCTTTGACAATTATTGACCATTTTTGATAGTTTTTGACATCTATCGACCATTTTTCAAAATTTCAACAATTTTTGACAATTATTGACCAATTTTGACAATAATTGTCCATTTTTGACAGTTTTTAACAATAATTGACAATTTTTAACCATTTTTGATAGTTTTTGACAATTTTTCAAAATTTAAGACCATTTTTCAAAATTATCTACCATTTTTGATAATTATTGACAATTATGGACCATTTTTCCAAATTTTTGACCATTTTTGACAATTATGGACCACTTTGGACCATATTTCAGAATTTTTGACAATTTTTCAAAAACTGTAACAATTTTTGACAATTATCAACTATTTTTAAAAATTTTGACAATTTTAAACAATAATTGTCCATTTTTGACAGTTTTTGACAATTTTTGACACTTCTAACAATTTTTGACAATTTTTGATAGTTACTGGCCATTTTTGACAATTTTTTACCATTTTTAAAAAAATAATTGACCATTTTTGATAGTTTTTGACAATTATCGACCATTTTCCAACATTTTAAAAATTATCGACCAATTTTGATGATAATTGTCAATTTTTGACAGTTTTTGATAGTTTTTGACAATTATTGACCATTTTTGACAATTTTTTCAACATTTTTAAAATTTTTGACAATTGACCATTTTTGACAATTTTTGAAAATGTTTGACCATTTTTCAAATTTTTTTTAAAGTTTTGACAATTATCGACCATTTTTGACAATTATTGACCATATTTCAAAGTTTTTGACAATTTTTCAGAAACTTTAACAATTTTTGACAATTATCAACTATTTTGAAAAATTTTGACAATTTTTAACAATAATTGTCCATTTTTGATAGTTTTTGACAATTTTTGACCATTTTTGATAGTTTTTGACAATTATTGGCCATTTTTCAAAAGTTTTACAATTATTGACAATTTTTGACAATTATTGACCATTTTTGTCAAAAATTGTCCATTTTTAACAGTTTTTGACAATAATTGACAACTTTTGACAATTATTTACCATTTTTGACCATATTTCAAAATTTTTGACAATTTTCATAAAATTTTCTTTGATTTTTAATCTGATCACCAATTGAGTTAATTCGGAGGTCGTGGTTTGATGAAATAGGCGAGCTCCTATAAGAAGCACTAAGAATTGTGGAGGACTAGTGCCTTGGAGAGGACCTTTCAGTTAATAAAAAAAAACTAACTGCTTTTACGATTAGGAGAGTACTACAGCAGGGTAGAGTATTGCTGTTCGGAGAAGAACTACTAATCTCCAAAGAAGTTAAATATCTGTGACTGACCCTTGATTCCAATCTGAATTGGAATACACACCTGGAAAAAATTACAAACTAGGCTTTTCTGGCAATGCAGAAAAGTTATGGGCAAAATCTGGGAAATACGACCCGAGGTGGTTCACTGGCTTGACATAACTGTGATAATGCCAGCGATCACCTATGGAACAACAGTCTGGTGGAGGACAGAAGTGTTCTCCGAATGAATATATTATAACTGCAATCCAAAGACAAGCCTTCCTTGGTATTACCGGGGCAATGAACAGCACGGGAACGACATCAATGGAAGCTCTTATCGGACTTTCTCCCTCCTCCCGCCGCCCGTCTCGAAGTATGCTAGGGTAGTGATTCCGAGGCGGGGGTAACGGCAAGTTTGAGGTGGGTTTGGTTGGTAGGCATCCCTTTGGGGATGAGTCCAACATTGTTTGGGTCCTGGACCCATTCGAACATGAGTTCGAAAAAAAAAAAACGGTTGCCTCAGTCTGCATGGGTCTACCTTTCTTCCAATAATCCCTACCTGGTAAAGTTTTTTGGAACATATTATTAAAGCTATATCTTGTGGCCGTTGTATCAATGGTTTGCTCCACTAAGCTATCCGCTTTTAGCTCCTCGGTAGTCAGCCCTGTACGTTTTGCTTATGTGTTGTTGACTTCTTTGACGTCTTTGTTTCTCAAATAAAATGTTGTCAATTAGGTAACCGTTTTTCATAAAGTTGTTGGATAGATGGTCCCATAGATAGGTACTGAATAAATCGAGCGATTTGGTTTTTCAAATGTTTTTGCGGCAAAATTGTGAAATTGCGTTGCATTTTTTTACATGTTATGTTTTTGTTGGAATTTCATCAACCCAATATGGCTAGTATCGTGATAATCTCTTGAATTTTTTGAAATGGAAATCAGATTCGTATTATGGAAAATCAAATTCTCCAAACTTTTTTTTTATATTCACCGTGTCCCTTGTATTTATAACCAAAGAATTATTTCTGAAATATTTTTTGTTTTCATTTGAAATATTTCATAGTGCACTTTTTAACAGTGGTATGCATAGGCTCTTGAATTCAACGTGCTTGTTTTGATTAATACAGTCCAGAATTCATTTGTTTTCAGTTATCATAATTAATTAGCAGGTTTTCAACCAGTTTTAAGTTCGTTATATACATGAGCGTCACCTGTTACACGATTCAGGAGTCGTCCTAATATTTATTTAACTTTTCTAAGGTAATAGCTCAGTCGATACGATAATATCTAGTATAATTTTCATATTTTATGGAGTTTGAAAAAAATTCATAATTATGGTTGAAATTCCAAAAAAATATGAATCATGGATGAATCATTCTAAGTTTAATCCACCAATAGTTGGAAACGACCCCTTTTGATATGGATGAATTTTTGTTTTCTCTCATCATAAAACGAAGTTTTACCAAAATATTTAAATTTTTTTTTCGAAAGTTATTGAAGATTTAACTAATATACTCACAAAAAAGGTGAGTTCATTTTAAATAGGATACTTAGGGCTACAATGAGACATACATTCTTTTTTCAAAATTTGAAAATTGAGTGAATCAAAAATTCAATTTTCTCGGTCAATTCTTTTTTATAATACTTCTTCTTCTTTTTGAAAGATTCTAAGATTATCGAAGAGGTGTTTTCTGATTTTTTTTTATAAACTATCGAAATTTTCAATGAAAATATAGAACTTTATCCAGGTTTATTATTGAAATTTTTGTGAACCAATGCATACTTAAATATACAAAATAAACAAAATTGACTTTTTAACAGCATTCGAAAATAACCAAAAAAGCGATATTCTGAAAAAAACCATCACTGGAACGTGCACTTCACTAGATCCCATTTCTAGTAGACTATAGTACAATCAGAATGCTATTAAAAAGTATATTTTCATTCACAATGATTTTTATCAAAAATATAATCTGTGGATGGACCTTGAAAATTTCACAATTTTTTGCTTCAAAATATTAACATTGATTGGTTAACAAAATGAGGTGTGTAGTTAAATATTTATATAAAATATCAGACAGATGAGGTAGGTCTAAAAATCAATAGGGTAAAATACGGATAGATGCCGCACTTTTTGTGACCAAAATGTAAAGACTACAAGAAATTTTTATTTCAAAAAACATATAATCATTCTATAATCTACTTTTTTATTGAAATATTGGCCTTTAAACAACATAAAAAATACTCTACTACTGAAAAAAAATATCTAAGAAAAAGTGTTTTTCCGGCAACTCTCCCCTCAGGTACGGAGAGATGCCTACAGCCATGCGGAGAGATGCCAATGTTAATTCCCATAAGGGAGAGATCCCGACAATTTTTCTTGTAATTCCGCACGTTTGCATGAGTTACAAGTGTTTAGTCAACTGTTTTGGAGGTTTTACTGTAATCTTCAAAACATTCCACGCAAAAATATTTTTTCTACGACAACCTCGATAAATGTTCATTTTATAACCGTAACTTCAATCATAAACAAGCACTTTTTGTACAGAATTTCATTTTTGCATTTTAGGCAAGTTGCTAAGCAACAAATGCGAAATGGAATATTTCGTGTTAGGTATAGGTTCACTCTAAAATCAAGACGACTACGGCTTGTCAAATTATGACGTCCAGCGACAAATTGATGAAATGTCAGCAGATCGTTTCTGTCAAAGTTTTAGTAGGTAACGAGTAATTTCATAGTTGTTTTCTATAAAAACTATTAATTAAAATGGAAACTGATAGTGATATTGACTTAGATTTGATACCTCCGAACATAATAGAAGCAGCGAAGGTAACAACACTGAATTTATTACCGGAAACATCGAAGAGTATGTATCAATGCGCTTATAACCTTTTTTTGGAATGGAAGGTAGATCAAAAGAAAAAATCTTATCTAAGTTGGGAATTCTGGAACCGTTGGCGATACTTGACACTGAACACTGTTTACACTACCACTACACCAACACTAACACTTTACACTATCTTACGCGCGTTTCGATAACCAAGTTATCTTGGTTATCGAAACGCGCGTAATATAGTGTAAAGTGTTAGTGTTGGTGTAGTGGTAGTGTAAACAGTGTTCAGTGACAAAATCGTATGTTATGATGTTATGTTATGATATGTTGTCATAGAAAAAGTATAGTATGCAACTCGCAACAAAATGGCCATTTTGCACTCGTATGAATTGCAGCACTTGCCTTCGGCTCGTGCTGCAAATTTCATACTCGTGCAAAATGGGCATCATTTTGTGCTCATTGCATAATATACTATTTTGTCAGTATCTCGCTTGGATAACTCAGAATTTTTTTTATTCGGATAATTGAATCTCATCTTCGCTTTCGGATGTGCCATTTGTCTTTATTTTCTTTGGTTTTTTGTTTTTCTTTATTGCTACAATTTTCACTTTATTATTATTTTTATTTTTTGCTTTTGATTTAGCAAGTTTCTCTGTTTAATATCTCTCTTCTGAAATATTCTCAGAAGAAGTTAGCTCTGTAGCCGAATGTTTCCGTTTGTTACGTGATAATGGAATTTGCTGTATTTCTTTTAAAAATTTACTGGGATATATGTCGTCATTTAAACTCTTTGATGTACTTGACTGGGACTCTAGGGAATCATTCTTTTTCGGGGTATGATTTTCATTTAAATCTTGAATTGGAAATTCATGTTCCAAATATGTTGAATCACCAGTCTGGCGACGAGGAGTTGTTACCACTGGAGATATTTCATCTGAGTTCTCATCTGTTTCCTCATGAGGAGCATTATTTTGGCAGCATTTGCTGTTGCTTCATCGGCGATCGCGAAGAAATGATCAGGAATTCATTTCCATCAAGTGGATAAATGTCGGTACCTTTAAATCCAGAAATGGCATTGGCTGCTCTGGCAGCCCGCATCCACGCCTTTCCCAAAATTTTTCCTACTTGGTATCTCGACAAGTTTCTGCTGGGATTGTTAAGCATCCATGTTTTGGCTTCTTGATTCCAATAGATCTTAAGAGGACCGAAAAGCGATTTGTCCAATAGCTGAATTGCCATGAATTTTATGGCATCTTTCAGTGCCAAAAAGTGCGGCATCTCTCCTTTTTGGTACGGATAGATTCCTACCCGGCCCACGCCTGCGCCTAATGAATCTGTAGCCTAGAATACAAAACAAAATCTCAAATATGCCTTATATAACGCTATAAAAGTGGAATGATCCCATTTTTTTTATTTTAAACATACTTCCCCAATACTATTAACAACATACAAATAAATATTAGGCAATAAAAGTATATCTTACCAACTTTATTCCCATAATTTCCGTTTAATCGCTTGCTCAATCGGAACACCGACCACGTGCAAAACAATACTGGCTAAATAGCTCTTCGATCCCACCAACAGTTGTTATCAAGTGCACATAATTTCCGTGTAACGTGATCTGTGGCATCTATCCCCCCGCGGCATCTATCCCCCCGCGGCATCTATCCCCCCGCTGCATCTATCCGTACTTTACCCTATAATACTTTTCTTCAAGTTAAATTATTTCCATTGTTTAATACACACACATAATTAATCTTGAGGCTTTACAAGCACCAGTCCGATTGTAAAAATTTTTTTATAGAGCTGATACCTCAGTAAGACCAAAATCTATCTGTTAGGAATTTTATTCTGGATAAAATGCAATGTAAAAGGAGCCTGGAAATCATAAAATCCATAACAAAATGCATGAAATAGTTCCAAATGTGAAAGAAACCCTTTCCCTACCGACTGATCTGAACAAATAAAAGCTCTCCGATTGAGGATTGGACAGACAATCCCGACTCACCAATTTTTAATTAGCAAATAAGACCCACCTCAATGTGAAGAATATGTCGTTGGATAACTTATTCGGTAAGGACATGTATTTGCTAGACGTCTCCACAATATTGATAGAGAAACCTTCTTCCATAATTGTGAATTTTCGAGAAATGCCGGTCTTGGTATTTAGTATCGAAACAAGCAAATATGCTTTCTTTGCCTTGTACTCCTTCGACTGACTCTTCAGATAGACAGTGAACCAAATTTTCCAATGTCTATGTTTTTATGGACGCTTATATATGGCTTCAGCATCGAGTACTTCGACCTCATGGATGAAATTGCATACTTTTTCTTCAAATTCAAGAAATACGATAGCAGAACTTCGTCGTTACGCCCCGCTTTACTTTCCATTCATTAAATTCGGAAAAAACCTTTTCATAATGTTCCCTGGATTTCGCATGCAATATTTGGATAGTTGCTTCTTTGGCTTCCTAAATGATTATCTCAGGAACAAAATCTCTTGCTTTTCTCACAAATGGAGTCGATAAACAATCGAAACTAAATAGCAACCATTCAACACCTCCCAATTTTTTTTTAATTAATTCCAATAATTTTCGAGTTGCTGTCGGAGCGAAATGTAAAATCACTTTTTGATGGAATCTGATTCTAAATGACTGTCATTGTGGATAAAACGTTGTATTGCATTCATGTTTTGGTTGCGTTTTATTCACTTAAGAAACTTTATTGCGTGGATAAAACACTACCTAATACACTTATACAATAAACAACTATTGTACAATTAGTAGACAGGCATGGAACATGAATATTTTGACATAATTCGTGCTTTCCAATTTAGAATGTATATTTTTTAGCACTGCATTATAAAAAGCAGTGAACAAAAAACTGATCATGGTGTTTTAAATTAGTGATTACCAACGGCTTGTCAGATAAAAGCTTCTTCGAGTTTTATTAATTTCGTGGTCCTTAAAACGTGTAAATCTTCAAAATTACATAACCATATTCGTCTCTCATTGCACCAATTTAAGTAAACGAATGTTTTAACGGTTATATTGTGACATATCCGACATATTTTTGGGTCTGTGGGACTTCATTGGTGGTATGGCATGAGATGGTTTCTCGAATGGAGCGTTGTAATTCCGTCGGTGGCATTTCTCCGTAAAAATTCGCATGAACAGATGCATAAACTTGTTAAAACGAGTCTTTACTGAATGTGAACCGGACAAAACAATGCCTTTATGTTTGTTAATTAGTAGCCAAAAACAGAATTCGTCGCATGCCTTACCCGACAACAATTTCGACGAGTCGACATTGTTACGCAGTGACGGAGCGCTCTGGTGGTGAAACTAGATTTATTTTAAGGTAAATCTGGTATTATTCTATATTTTTTTTGGGTTATTTTTCACATTCAACGCAATAACAACCTATATTGAAGTAGTTGTTCCAACCCTTCAACTCTCATCTCTCCAAACCAACCAAAAAAAAATCTTTCGTTTAACCGAAATCAGTCATCTAAGATTTGTTTTTTTCGGCGGGCGTACCTGAACTATTTACTTACATAGTCACCTAATTTTTCCCTTTATTTACAAATGGTAGGATAGATAACAAATATATTTGCTTTAATATTATTGAATATTTTTATATTTGCCTTATTTCTTCATAAATCGTTGAAGCAGATAGGTGTTTGTGTGATTTTAAAATGTCAATTTCGGTAGTGGAAAGCACACGCGGTAAAGAGTTGCTCATTCTACTCATACTTCTATTTATGTTTTCATCCAAAAACTTTAAGTATTTGAAATTGTGACAAACATAAAAATACAAAGTTCACGTATCCCACTAAAAATAAAAGATAAAGAAGTGAAAATGACATTGAAATCAGTAGGAAATTTAAATCAAAAGTTTCAGTCAGCTCAAATAACTAGATTAGATTTTATAAAATGTGTATCCTATTATTCTTAATAAACAAAGACAATCAGATGTGAAAGGTGGTGTAAATAATAGCACCTAATCAAATATAAATAGATATTGTATTATGGTAAATTGTACTATGATAAATTACATTAAGTATTGTATTATAAATTATATGTTACAAATTTTTTCTTTGCAACACCATTGTAATCGTCGATACGTCTCAGTATTTGGCTTATACCTATACGATTACCTATAGGATTAACACAAACTTTAGCTATTAGTGTCGAAAGTACTACGATTTTACGCCCCAACTGTCTATCTTTTACTTTATTTTTTGCTTCCTCAATATTCCTGATATTTAAATCCGCGTTTATTTGGTCTTCCCATCTTGTTTTTGGTGTTCCCTTTTCCCTGTTTACAACTGGTATCCATTCTGTTATTTTTCTTAGTGTTTCATCTCCACTTTTTCTATAAATGTGTCCGTACCATCCCAGTCTGCGTGCTTTTATAAATTTTACAGTGTCTTCCCCATTATTTTTTTGCACAATTTCATAATTCATTAGTCTTCTCACTTCTCCTTCTCCTGATTTAACTAGTCCGTAAATTTTCCTCATAATTTTTTCCTCGAATATTCTTAATTTATTTCCTTCTTTTTTGTCAGACTCGCTATTTCAGCGCCATAGGTCACCACTGGTTGAATCGCTGCCTCGTATATTTTTATTTTTGTGTTTTTACTAATTTTTTTTATTTTGAAGGTATCGTTTGTATATGAAGAGAGCTCTATGTCCTGCTTGTATCCGCTGATCTATTTCTAATGTTCTATCGTTATCTCCTTTTAAGTAGATTCCTAAATACTTGTCACTACTTCGTATTCGTATTCTCTTATCTTAATTGTCTGCGGTTGAGCTCTATTTCTGGATATAAACATTGCTTTAGTTTTCTCGTGATTCACCTTCAGTCCTCTCTTTTCAGCTTCTATCATCAATTTTATGAACATGTCATTGAGTTCTTTTAGATTTCTTGATATTATCGCTATATCATCTGCATACGCTAAGATTTGTTATTATGGTACCTCTTAAACCAGCAGCTCTGATGACTCCATCTAATGCAATATTAAAAATAGTTGTAGACATCGCATCTCCCTTGCCTCACACCACTGATAAATTCAAATTCCTTTGTTTGCCCTTTTTCTGTCAATACTCTTGCTGCCGATCGTTCCATCGTCATATTTATTAGTCTTCTCATTTTACTTGGTACCCCAATGTTTTTCACACCTTCTTTGAGTGTCTTTCTGTTTATACATTCGAAAGCCTGTTTAAAGTCTATAAATAGTATATTCAGATCAATGTTGTAATCATAACTTTTTTCAATAATTTGTGTCATTATGTGAATTCGGTCCATATAGTCGACTTTCCTTGCCTAAATCCATATTGATAATCACCTATTTTTCCTTTTATCTTTTCTCTTAGTCTTTCGTTTAAAATTGTTGTGAAAATTTTATAGGCCGAGTTTAATAGTGTTATTCCTCTGTAGTTGGGACATTCAAGCGGGTCCCCTTTCTTATGGATCGGTATAATTACTCCCGTTTTCCAATCTGCTGACATCTTTTCTTTTTTCCATATTCCGTTCACTAATTCGAATAAAATTTCCTTGAGCATGGTTTCTCCTTTTTTTATTAATTCCCCATTAATTTCATCGACTCCTACCGCTTTATTATCTTTTAACTTTTCTATTGCTTCGTTAAATTCATCATATCGTGGCTCTTCATCTTCATATTCTTCCTCTAGCTCCATGTCTTCTCTATTCTAAATAGTCTGGTGTTCTGCGGTCAGGGTTTTTAAAATGACTCTCCCATTTTTCCAGTTCTATTTTTGCTACATTGGTTGTTTTTCTTTTACTTTTTATATATGTATATAACTTAGAATTGTCTTTGATATATAGCTTAATTTCTTCCATTTTTTGTATTATCCATTGATTTTTTTCCGTTTTATTACCTTTACTGCCTCATTCCTTAATTTTTTGTATATTTCATAATCTTTCCATTTTTCAGTTGTTTTAGGTTCCACCTTTTCCTCCCTCTTCTTTTCTTGTTATATTTTTTATTTCTAGATTTAGTTTCGTCAAAACCAAGAAGTGGTCAGTGTCGGCATCTGCTCCTCTATATGATCTGACGTCTTTTATAATATGTATTCTTTTTTTGGAGATTAGTACGTGATTAATTAGGTTTCCCGTGTTTCTTCTAGGTATCATCCATGTAATTTTGTGTTCTTTCTTATGTTTGTGACTTGTTCTTACAATGTACATAGTATATGTACAGTTCTGCTGTTAGGTTGCATAGCCTTATACCATTCTCATTTGTGATTGTATGCTTCCCTGCCACACCACTTACGAATTCTTTCTTCCCTATTTGAGCATTGAAGTCTCCAAGTATAAGAAGTGTATCGTGCCTAGGAATTTTTTCACATACTTCCTCTAGTTTATCATAAAACTCTTGCTTTTCTTCTTCGCCAGTTTCTTCAGTTGGGGCATATGTATTTACTAAAGAAACATTTGCCTTATCTCCTTTTATTCTAATTTAAGATATTCCTTCTCCGAGGCTTCTAAATTCTATCAACTCGTTTCTGATCATCTTGTCTATCATAAATCCCGTTCCACTATGTCATGGGTTTTGTTCTCCTCCATACAGAAATGAATAATCCTTTTTGTCGATCCTACCTTCTTCTTTCCATCTTATTTCTTGTAGTGCCAGGATTTTTATTTTGTATTTCTTCATTCCTTTTTCAATAAGTTCCATTTTTCCTGGTTTAAGCATCGTTTTAATATTCCATGTTCCTATTTTAAAATCCTTCTCCTTCTTTTTCTTTTTGTACTTTTTTTACTTGTCTGTTTTTGCTTATCGGTTTTATTTGTTTTTTTGTATTCGGTTATCTTTCCCTTAAGTCCTTTTTCATTGCCATGTCCGTTTCCATTTTTGCTCTCGTCGAGCGATGTTAATTTTTTGCTGCATGCTTCTTTACTTTTCTTATTTGTTCATTTAGACTGCTTGTTTCTGGCGACCTTTCATTAACCTTTTTTTTCGATCCTTGCGTGTATCTCATTATTTACAATCAGCCTATTATATTCCATAACTGCTTTATAACCTTTGTTTCTTGCCTCTTTTAGCTGAGGGTACAATTTTTTCCTCTCCTCAACAGTTTCCTTAGGGTAGTCCTCACTGATCCAGATCTTAGTGCCTTTTAGTTTTTTGCTTTGCTTAAGTATTTCAATTTTTTTGCTTCCCGTTGTTAATTTCAATATTATAGGTCTTTCTACTCCATCTCTATGTTTCCCCATTCTTCTGATTTCGTCAATATCTGATTCTGGATTGATTTTTATTCCAATTGCCTCCAAAACTTTATCTACCTTTTCGATTGTTTCCTCGGTATTTTCCATGGCTTTGTCCTCTATGCCTTTCAGTACCAGGTTTTTTTTTCGCATTTGTCTTTCAAGAGCTGCAATTTTTTCATCTTGTTTCCTTATTTTTCCTTTCAGTATTTCCATTTTCTAATTTGACTTCTTTTAATTCATTTATTACAACTCCCAATGTCTCATCCATTAATTTTATATTGTTGCCTATATCTTTAAACATATTTTGAATTTTTTCCATATCTGTAATTGTATCGTTCATACTCCGCGGTAACCACCTAGCTATCCCACCTCAACGGTTCGGAGGATTCTAACTGTTATGTATTATAATCCCTTTAGTTTAGACTTTCTTCACGATTTGGCAACACTGAAGAATATTCCGACGTGGATTGTATTTATTCGTTCTTATCTGTTAACCTCAGTAGATTAGATAGATCTGTTTTTACACTTCCTGTTTTTTTCACAAAGCAATTCAAACACTTTAATATACTTACCTGTGGGTACACTCAAAGTATATCATTTTACAACTCTTATTTTCGAAATTGTTGCACACGAAAAATAAAATTCTGTTTACCGTTTTATTGCCACGAGTGTCCAGTATACTTCTTAAAGTTCTCAAAGCTCAGAAATTAGGCAATTTTTCTTGGAATTGAAGAAATCGAGTTCTTCCCGACAGGCTGGTTTGAGCACTTTCCATTTGGATATCGCATGAAGAAGCGAGGATTGAAATTCGTCATGTGGGATCTTTAAAATAACAAACCTTCTCTTCTACAATTTCAGTCACTGTAAATTTACGTGCATTTCCATTTTTGGAATCAGGAATAGTAACAATTATGACTTCATGCCTTAATTCAACATTGTTCATTTTCGTAGCACAGAGTTCACTAGAACGGCACGCTCCAGCAATTCTCATTATCATTACAACCGTCATCATTAAACAAATATAATTCTAAAAAATTATTTATAATTATTTCGATGATGCAAATATCGAAATAATTATCAATAATTTTTTAGAATTTTCATCAATTTTTTCATTGAATAGTGGAATTAATTAGAAACAGTCAGTTTCATTTGAAATAGTATCATGTAAAAAATGTTGAAGAGTGGAAATCAAACAGTACAAGTGTGGTAAAAGCTCGAGTCGTACGTCAAACTTCTATTAAACAACATTTTGATGTAAGTTTTTAATACATTATTGTTATTATTAATATATTTAATTGAAAAATTAGGGTTATAAAAATATTTTAGGTGTACAGCCAACAAAATGTCACTTCCCTACGATAGATTTGCCCAGCTGGATTGGGCAAAAATTGTAAGCATATTGCATATTAGCACATAATATAAACTTACTTGATACGATTTAGTGCTTGTATCCATTTCCAAAGTTTTTTGTTATAATTTCCTATTTTTTTGTTTATTTAGTAGAACAGTTGTGTGTCACACATGCAGGCCTTTAGCAGCCCTTAATAGTCTCGGTCTCATTGGGTCAAATCGCATCAATTGTACCATTTTTATTTCTTCGACATCACCAGATAATTATCGGGAAACACTTATTTTTGTAGATACTTACTAGGTATTAAAATTTCAGAAACAGCCCCTTCATCGTGCACTTCTCAAGTTTTTTAGTTCCTTTCTTCAGAATGCTCTACTTATACCTATTATCATTGACACTTTCACTGACAAATATATTCTTCGGTCAAATTTCTTGACTTTTTGGGTTTGTAGAATTCGGAATTTCGTTTTAAAAAAGCAATCTAGTGTCTAAACTTCTACATATTTTTCAATTAACAGCGTAATAATACAAAGAAAAAGTAGGACAGCATTCCACAGAATTCTACTTTTCTAAATCGTCCATTGGAAGTAATCTTATTTTGGTTAGAATTCATAAAAGCGTTTGAAATGTGTCGCATTATCTTGAGACAGCCTGCATATAAAATTATTGTAACTATTGATTGGATTATACAGGGTGTTTTATTGAGAATTGTCCATATAGAAATTGAAGAAACTTTAGCACATAATCTAAAGATCTAACCTGAAACACTCAAATAAAATATTCCTCCTTATCGAGATATAGGGTGTTTTATTATAAAATATTATTAAGTGACTTTAGAAAGAAAGATTTTTAGAAAGTTTACAGTGGGTCATTTGACATCGTTGAAGATCTGAAACAAAGGATTCGTGAAGAGAAATTTGTATTGCCAATATGTCAATGGTGAACATTTTCAGCATGATATTTAAAATGAAGTGTGTTTGGGTTATTGAAGTGTGCTTCGATTGTTGATGAAACACCTATTCAGGTTCATTTCACAATTAATAAATACAAAGTAACATTTTAATCGCATTGGTGTCGTTGAAAAGGACTTGCTTTCAAGTGGGGTATAACTTGCAATATGATCCCATTTAATATTATGTTTCAGCCGCCATTTTTCATGATTACGTATGTATGTTCTAAGGTTCACAAAATAATGTGGGAAGGGATCGGGTGAGACTTTAGACACGCACTGTATATAGTATGTTTGGTGAAAATATTTATTGAAATATTCAATAGATGTCAGGTTAAGGAGTTTATCCATACTTAAATTGTGAAGAATTTTATCTTCTTTTGGTGACATGTAATACTTTATAGTTAAGTTAGCATCTAGTTAAGTGTAAGTTTGATTTATAATGAAAATAAATATTCAAATTTACACAAATATATTATCTTTGAGAAACATGTCCATGGAGATTTATTATTCTGCGGTTTTGGGAGTTTCTTCATTAATCAAAATTAGTGCGTACCTTCAGATTCTTAAGATTATTTCATGAAGTAATTTGTTCCACTTTTGAACAAGATTATTAGTTTCTCGTTTTATGAGAAGAATCTTATTATAGTTTTACTAATGGCGGAATGTTTTAACAGCAGTATTACTTTTTGTGAGGGTTTTCATATTCAAATCCAAGTAAATTATTCAATTAAGAAAAAATTACTTTGTAGTGATATTATTTATACAGATATGCCAATGTAACACACTCCCATCTCTATGTTAGCTCAAGGCACATCGACGCTAACAGAACTACACGAAGGAATAGAATGGGTACAACACAGTACTGCTACAGACTTATTTATTTCCGGACAACATTTGCTGTTAAAAAACGAAATTCGAACAGGTTTTCTCTTTTGCTATCGGCACTAGTTTAACAAAAAAAATTAAAAACAATAACATAGCCAAGAAAAAACATCGTTGGCATAAGAGAACATATTTTTCCATCTTCGTTTTTGGATTTGGGCCTACTCTTCAGTAATGGGCAAAATTCCATCTTCATCTCTCATACTACGGACCGGCAACGAATGCGCCTCTGCCGTTGGTTCCATAGATGCTCAATAGGACTGAGATCAGGTCTACAAGCTGGCCACAACATTCGTTGAGAATTTTTGCATGCCAAAACTGCGTTTGAAGAATTTCTTTTAAACTTCTTCAATATCAGAGATAATAACTACATTTTGATAGTATTTGTTGTTGCTGCATCCTATAATTTACAAATTTCAGGTAGAAAAACATTTTCTCACTTATGTACTCTGTATATTTTCAAATTTAACTCTACGTCAAAATTGCAAGCATAGTATAGCTACAGAAGAATTAATCTACAGTTCACAAGAAAAATCACGAAAATTAAATAAATGGTTCAAGAGATAACCATACCACTTTTGTCAAATTTTTGTTAGTCGGATATTTTTGACGGTCAGTGTATATCAAAATAACAAAACTAAATAGAAATTGAATAAATGGATAACAATTTGGGGTACTTTTTATAACTTTCAATGGTTTATTTTTATGTGTTAACATCCATACCCTTAGGTAAAACCTAGATAATATTAACCAATTAGAATTATTGCTATTTTTTGTTTAAAGTTTCGAAATATTTAAAATTCAGATGGATAAATTGTGGAATTTTAAAACTAAGTAAAACATCACGGTAATTTTAGCTTGCAAAATGATTTACTTTGAATTAGTTATTTGCGTTGATAATGTTACCATACAACGTGAAAGTAGATATGGGAGCCCCAGGAAGTAGGAAACGTACCATTTGAAAGTATCTTACTCTAGTAATTATTGTAAGGCAATAGTATTCAGTTGATCTATTTGCAATTTAAATTTTAGATACCTACAAGTTTATGGTCTTTAGAATGTTAATGTTAATAAGTCGCATAACTGGTATAAAGTCTATTGGATATTAAGTAGCTCAGTTTAATCGGTCATTTTATGTGAGCATATCTCTACAAAATATTTTTTCTACGCCCTATCTTTAAAGTGAAGAATATTTCACAATATTCCATTGACTCGGCATCTCGCCTTAAGGATTCAATAATAAAAGTTTATAAATCCCTCATTGTACAGTAAACAGTAACTGATGCGTAGTCGGGAAAATTTAGATATTTATTATTTCGTCGAGGTAGATAATTGAACGATTTTCACATCTATATTTTTGAATATCTTGTAAATAATCATGATGCCACATTTGTAAACAATATGACTACATTATCACTTACCTCTTATTGATGGTACAATATTTAAATCCCATTTGTGAAATTCCCGTTACATATTCAATTAAACACTTTTTTATACAATCTAGGATTGGTATCATTTGTTCATATATCGTTCTTCTGATTATATCCTTTTGAATTTGATCAACACATTTGGTTTTATTAGCGCCCCTTCGATTTTTTTTTCGTGCATGTATTGGCTAATTGATAATGTCTTTTACTGTGGATATTGGGGTATTGGTCAACTTACATGTTTCTTTTGCTGCATAGATTTAAATGGGACGCCACATACTTAGTTTTTACACAAGATCACTTTCGGAGTGAAATGTTTATTACAAACTAAAATTCTGAGAAAATAACAATAGTAATTATGCGCCAAGGTGGAAAAGTGAGTTATTATTGTCGAGGTCCATTAAAGACCGAGAAGCGAAGCTTCGAGGTCTTTAATGGATCCGAGACATTAATACACAAAAAGTTAGTGTGTGGGCGGGTTTGGTCGGTCCTTTCTTTATTGAAGGTATGCTTACCGGTGCTAAATATCTTGATTTACTCCAAAATGAAATTATACCTGGAATAAATCGATTATTTCCTAATATGAACGTATACTTTCAACAAGATGGCGCACCTACACATTATCGAAGGGTCTTTGGGCAATATTTAATTTCAATTTTCCCTCAGAGATGGATTGATCGAAGAGGTGCAATTGAGTGGCCGGCAAGATCCCCCGACTTGACACCACTCGATTTTTTTCTCTGGGGCTACCTGAAAGACCGCGTTTATTATAATTTCCGAATAAAGTGATACGTTTCTATTATTTTTGGAAAGAGAAAAAAATAAGCTTCTTTGTGATACGTCACTCGACCTCCCCCAAGGAGCTGTGAGACCTCGTCGTTGGTGGGGGAGCCGAGTAGCGGTTTCTCCTCGGGCCTTCTGGGGGGGAATGCGTGAAACAAAGGACAGCTCAATAGATTCCTGTGGAATGCGGAAATCCGATATCAGGATCTTCAGCGTGGAGAGTGGACTGTTGTCCTGATCGGCTCGTTGATAGCCGGTCGGTCGCCGGAGTCAGCGGGGTTGTCGGAGCAATAGTTTGCTCGTGGAAACCTGTCTGATATAAACCGTATCTAGTGGAAGGTGGTTGATGAGGTATATTCACTAGATGTGGGGGCTTGCTTTAAACAGCTGGCCAAGTGGAAGGAGACCACAATAAAATACCCCTCAAGTCAAGGTGGAACAGCATATGCGTGGTCAAGGGGAAGCTTGATCGCTCATATGCGGACTCTGGATACCTGGGGACATCCAGTTTAATCACCCTTACTCCTGCATGCGGGGCTCAGCGGGAGTGGACCTTATACTTCCCTAGCTACTCGTGGGATCATCCATGGAAAGAAAAAAGAAAAAGAAAAAGTTGAGCGGGCAAGCACCGCATCCGGGCACAAGTCGGAGCAATGTATCCGCAGTGCCCAAAAAAACTGTATCATCTCCCTCACGCGCGAGCAACGCTCGTGTAGAGGAGGCTGTAGACAAACAGGAGAGGAGAACGTCAGGAAGACCCATACCCTCAACCTCCTCAACTGCTGAGAGTTTTCGGGAAAAATCCTGGAAGAAAAGTAGAAAAACACCCATTCTTCCTGAACTGGGTAAACCTGGAGGAAGGGACGATCCACTGAGGCGTGGACTTAGTGGAGCGGGGGTAAGATGGTATCTTCGCTTTCTTGAGCAGGGACTTGCACCGGAAGAAGCAAGAATGAAAGCCGCAGAGTGCAAAAAACAAGGAGAGGAGAAGAACATCCCTCCAAAAGGAGAAAAACGAAAGCGGGAAGAGGCGACAGCCCAGTCACCGCAAGTACAGGTGAAAAAGAAAAAGGAGGGCAATATAGCCATCCCTTCTTCAGCTGGCAGCTATGCAGCTGCAGCTAAAATAATAAGAATGGCGGTTCTCCCTAGGGCGTACCCTGAGACCACTCTTAGTGCGGACGACCAAACCTTGCTGGAGAACGCAATAGTAGAAGAAATGTATGCTGGATGGGAGCATAAGCTCCAGTTTACTGGCATACATTGCAGACCAGGAGTCGTTCTAATCGACTGTGAAACACCACAGACTGCAGAATAGCTCCAGTTGATAATACCGCAGCTGAAAAGCTGGAAGAGAGTAGAACTGATGGTGTGCCAGGGAGAAAACATCCCAAAAATGCACACCGCTACGATCTTTCTCCCAAGAAGTAAAGGCGTAGAGGAAGGAAAACTTCTTCGCTTGATAAAAGCACAGAATAAAGGTTTGGTAACAGACCAGTGGAAGGCCCTCAACCTGTCAAAAAATCAAGAACAGCGGGTTCACCATACATTACCGGTTTGGGAAAATCCCCGTACATGGCCTCAGAAAAGAAGAGGGAAAAAACCCTGAGAAGGTTTCTATACCCTCCAAGGCCAGCGACGACTCGAGTAGTGTAGAAAGCCTACACATCTCTAAACTCCTTGGGGAGGAGTCGCCGCTGTTCGAGGAGGGAATGGAGTTTGGGTCGGAGGATGGGGACAGCACTCTTACAGAAGGGGACATCACCCTGATGAAAGAGGGTAATACACAACCTGAAAACCAACAGGATAGAGGGGATTAACTTAGCTCAGGTTAATGCTCACCATGCCAAAGGAGCTTCGGCGGTGATCACAAGATTGTTCACTAAGGACCAATGGGGGATGTGTTTGATCCAAGAACCATGGGTCAATAATAACCAGGTAAGAGGATTAGCGTGTAAATATGCTAAAATAGTATCACTCAGGTAGTGATATACCAAGAACATGTATTATGATAAGGAACAATATTAACTATTTTTGTCTTTCAGAATACATGACTCGAGACCTCGTTCCAGTTCGAGCACTCTTCGAACACAAGAAGGAGAGCAAGGAGATAGTAATAGCATCATGTTACTTTTCGGGAGTCGGGATAGCACCACCCCCCGAGGTACAAAGGCTGGTGAAGTACAGTGAAGAGAAGAGACTACCTCTACTCTTAGCATGTGATGCCAATGCACACAATACTGTTTGGGGCAGTAGCAATACCAACCAGAGAGGTGAGCAACTTTCAGAATATATCCTTAATAAAAACCTTGATATTCACAATATAGGGAATACCCCCACATTTGTAACAAGGGTAAGGCAAGAAGTTTTAGATGTCACACTGGCAACACAGGATCTAAAACATATAGTAAAAGATTGGAGAGTTTCGGGCGAACCATCTCTCTCCGATCATAGCATCATAACGATCAAGTTAGAACTAGGCAAACCTGAGGTGAGTCCTAGAAGAAAACCGAGAAAAACAGATTGGGACAACTATAACACCTCTCTGAAAGAAAACCTAGCACATGTCCAGAGAAAAGAGAGGGTTAAGCACCATCTAGATCTGGAAAATGAGCTTGAGGACCTGAACAGGGCAATAATCGATGCATTTGAATCGAGCTGCCCTCTTCAAGAACAACGAAGCAGCAGAGATGCACCCTGGTGGAATAAACATCTGTCATAATCAAGATCTCAAACCCGGGACCTTTTTAATAGAGCAAAACTCACCGGAGACTGGCAGAGATACACCGAGGTGAGAAACACCTACTATAAGGAAATTAGAAAAGCTAAAACTTTTCAAAAAAATTCATTACGGAATTAAGCAACAAGAAGAAATGAGATCCAAATACCATTACCAGACTTGGAAAGAATGCCATTCAATGGTACACAGATGGCTCAGAAGCAATAGAAGGAACTGGGATAGGAGTATAGGGTCCAGGAACCAAACACTCTGAAAGCTTGGGACAAATTCCGAGTATCTTTCAAGCGGAAATTCACGCCATAAGAAAGTGTGCCCAGTTCAATATTGATAAAGGATATAGAAAGGCAAAGGATTATCATAATTTCGGATAGTCAAGCAGCCATTAAAGCACTGAGCTCTTGTGTTATCAGTTCCAAAATGGTGTGGGAATGCCTAGGCAAACTAAATGAACTAGGCGAGAACAATATAGTCACCTTACTGTGGATTCCAGGACACACAGGGATAGAAGGAAATGAAATAGCAGATGAACGAGCAAAGACGGGGAATGGAACACCCTTTTGGGGGTCGGAACCCTTTTGCGGTATCAGCTCCAATGTAACATTGGAAGAAATAGGCAAAGCCGGAAAAAGAGAAGATCTGACCATTGGAAAGATCAAAAAGGTCTTAGACAGGCAAAGATTCTTCTGGGTGACTACAACCTGTTGAGATCAAATGAATGCATAAGTCAAAGTAAAACTGCGCTAAGAGTTTTAACAGGCATCCTTACGGGACATTGTCGCCTGAATGGGCACCTGAAATAGTGGAGGAAGAAGAATGTAGATTCTGTGGTATGGAAGCAGAAACCTCCATCCACATACTTGCGAACTGCACAGCAATTCAGAATCCTAGGGCACAACACCTTGGAGATGACTGGATAAAAGAGGGACATTTACCTAAGTTGAAGTCTGCAGATATCCTAAAATTCCTCCGGGAAATAGGACTAAAGGAGCTACTAGTCTCTGAGACTTTTCTCAGGAACTAAGTAGAAGTGAGGGGGCACAATAAATCTTTTAGGTCTCAGTGAATGTCACCCCAATTTACATACATACATACATACATACGTCACTCGACCTAGGTTGCCATTTCAAAAAATTCAAGATGGGGGCCGTTTCGAAGATAATCTCTTTTCAGCAACGCTGTATATCAATTATTTCATAAGACAATGTAATTTATGTATTAAAAATGCATATGCCATACCGATATTGTCATTTTGACAGCGTCGAAAGTACTTGAAACTTTTACATCGACTATTGACTATTGACAAAATTGACAAAAACTCAAACTCATTTCTTCAATAGGAAACAGTTTTGTCCATCAATAGTTTGTAGAAAATTATTGTCAAAAACTAAAATCAAGCATGTCTTACTTTTATGTGATACCAGAAATTGGTGAGTTAATAAAATGTAGGACCGGTCCTGTCTGGAATTCCTAAATTGGCCATAAAGAATTTGCATGGGCCTGCACTTTGTCGTACACGTACGTACATAACCCGCACGAAAGCCCATAATACGTCGACGTTATTCTCTGGTACTTACCCGCCATGATATTTATGTTTAATTAGCCAAAAGTACACGTGTTTCTCGACTATTTATATGTGATTGCCACGATTTACATTGTAAATAATATCCAGCACACACACACTAACCGAAAAAGGCCATTATTGATTCTTCTTCCTTTTATTTGTTTCTTTCGCTTTAACGGTTTGAAACAATGGAGGGCTTTTTATTGGAATTTTCGATGACCAGTAATAACTTTCGTAGTTAATTGTTCAGTTGCCACTTGGCATAAAGCGAATTTTTATTTGCTATTGAGACTACTATAATAACTGTCAATTATTTGGAGAATTGTTAATTCATTGTCTTAAAATGTTACCCCCTTAACAATTTACAACCGATAAAAATTTTAATTCCTGGTGTAAATCAATATCGATAACCACAAATATTGTTATTTAGGCATCTACAATTTATATGCATGTTATAAAAGGAAATTCAGATAATTTGAGAAATAATATGCCATAACATAAGTTTCCACCCGGAGTTTTGTATAATAATTGCTAGAACTACTGGTTTTCTATTATTATTAATACTTATATGCACAGAAACTATTATAATTATTCGAATTAACCAACTATGATAGTACTTTTTTAAATGAAACTAAGTGTTTCTATTTAATCTCACTATTTAATGAAAAAATTATGAAAACTCTAAGATATTGATAATTATTTCGATATTGACATATCATCGTCAGAATGACAGTAGTTACATTTTATGTGATGTCTACTTGATGTTTAATATTTTGGCTAGACCAAATAGTTGTGATTGACTTAATATATATGAATAGAAAAAAGAAGAAGATATGATTTTACAAATATTAAAGCTTAGGTATTATTAGCCCTATGGGGATATCCTGGATATCTTTTTCCCATTTAAGATCAGTATAACTGTGCAATGATATAGGAAACCAAGGAAAACTATATCTGCATGTTTCCTATATCATTGCGGATGAATGCGAGAGTTATTGCTGATTTGCCACTCCAAATGAAGTACATTGACCAAATGTTGATGGAGTTTGTCCAAATAGGACGGGTGTAGGGAAGGGTAGTGCAGGGGAACATGACAGTGGGTTTACTGGCAGCAGTGGTACTGTTAAGGTCCTACCATTGGACGTGATGGCTAGAGCCAAGAACAAACACTGGAGGGGTGCGACTAGAGGGGATGTACAGGAATGGATGGAGGAGGAAATGGAGAGGGGTGGGAGGAGTATAAGGGCGCGCTAAAAGAAGCGATTGGGAGTAGGAGATATTGGATGGACCGGAAATTCGGGGAGGTGAACTACTTCTTGACATAGGTGCTCACTGAACATGGGTAGAGAGTACGGTACCTCCACAAGATTGGGAAAAGAGAGACTGGCGTGTGCGAGAAGTTTGAAGTGGAGGATGATGTCGGGCATGTGTTTAGATTCTGAAAGAACGAGGTAGTGCTGAAGAAGTTGGAGAGGAAACTAGGGGAGGCGGTGTATTAGGAGAACATAGTGGAGGTAATGTTGAGGGGGGAATAGGAATGAATGGAGGTAAGTGGCGTAGTGGAGAGCATGATTAGGGGGAGAGAAGGACTCGATATGGCTCGACTCGAAGTATGCTAGGGTAGTGATTCCGAGGCGTGGGTAACGGCGAGTTTGAGGTGGGTTTGGGTAATTTACGTAGCAAACGTGATCATATATATTTGACCAGTATTTCACTTGCACTGAAAACGACGCCACCGAAAACGAAACTGAATAAAAATTAGATTACGAGGATATATTTCGACGTTAAATTGGTCGCTCCATAACTTTTATTCGAAACTTTTTTCAATACAACTTACCGTTACGGAAATAGTAACGGTACGCGAGTACGTGCATTCGATTCCTCGTCCCAAAATTGTCTTTTTAAGTCCATTCGCAGGAGAGCAGCAAAAAAGGTCAAATTTCACGTATTTTTACTAGACTATTCTGGGAAACAGCAACCAGGTGAGAACAAATAAATGCCTAAGCCAGAGTAAGACTCACTCAGAGATGTGACAGGTGTCATAACAGGACTCTGCCGCCTGGATGAGGAACTCAAAAAGCTCAAACTATTGAAGTAACAAAAAGGTACATGAAATGGAATGGAAGAAGAAACCTCCATTCTACTTGCGGAATGTATATCAATACAAAATCCTGCAATACAACACCTAGAAGACTAATGGATAGAGGCTTTTGAATGGCTACACCAATCTACGTAACGTTTAATTTGTTTCATGTATTGTGATTCGTTATCCTTCTATACATATATTTCGATCGATCAGTTTTATGGCAGTTAAAGACTTTTTAATCGATGATATTTTTGGTCCACAACTTGTATTCATTTTTGCTATTACCACTCTTCGCACATATCTCTCGCCTATTTTTTTATTGGTTTGTTGATGTATTACATATTTTTTTAATTTATTGACATTCACTGATGTCTCTTTGTTTTTGTTTCTCAATCAAATTGGCATAATTTTCGATTTTTTAAGCTTTAGTCTGTTTTATTGATTAAATGGTGTTTCCCATGACTTTCCGAAGTCACCTTTTGGTCTAGGTAAAGACCGAGGACGTATAAACTAATATATCATTTCTATAAAACGATATTTTTTGCTTTGACAGGTATGTAAAATATCTGAGCTTTAATAATTCCTTTTGAATAACGTATATTAAAATTCAATACAATGGAAATTACATAGTAAAGTAAATAATGATTAATCATTTAACTGAAATGTTACATTAATCGACATGATATTGTGAAATAGATGAAAAAAAAACCAAAGGTGAACGAGATAAAATAGGTGTATTTCAACTTGAAGCCGAACAATAAATTTTAAAATAGAAACATACACATTTACATTAATAAATTGTAATTGCTTGCATATTAATATTATAATAGACGCGTCTAAGCGGCGCTAAAACAATTATATTCCTTTTACTTGAAGCATTTTTGATTTGTAATAATGAATAAATGTTATCGGTAACACGGCTTTCTCAAGGACACATTCTTTATTGATGTATTACAATAAGGTCATCATGGAAACAACGGGGCAAAAAGTAGTTTATAATAGCTGCAAACAACAATGTTTAGTGATAAAGTACATCACCGCAGAATCTGCACTGTCAACTTTGTTCAAGTTAGAATTCCTGTAACTACTATGAGATCAGATTTCTGAAGCTCCAAGAGCAATTAAGCGTAGTGAGCAGAAGATCGTGATACACTTTTTGTCCGTTTTTGGGATGAAGTATTTTCTCTCCAGAAGGCTGCAATATGTTTATTTTCCCATTTTCGGACTTTTTGCCACAAAATGGTTTAGGTCCAATGAAAAAATACAAGCTCCTTCTTTTGCGAGACCATCAGCAATATCATTTCCGACAATTTCTTCATGTACTGGCGCCCAAAATAGAGTTACTTGTGCTCAAGGGATTGTTTGCAGTTTCAGACTGTTTTAGACTCACAAATTGTAGATTTCAGAACTTTTGAAGCAGTCTGACGGCTAGACGAAATATTCCGGTTGAGTTGAGGTGATTTTTGATGGACTCTTGAACACAATAATCTAACAATAATAGTCCCGCTTGAAATATTGTTGGAGTGTTTTTCAGGGCTACTTATATCCTAGTATTAGGATCTGTGGCCTCTATTCTTTCTTTCTTTCTCCCTCGTTTGTTTTTGACCTATCAGCAGTGGCGGATTTACCACCTGGCTGAGTAGGCTGGAGCCTAGGAAGGCAAATTTGGAACCAACATTTTTTATGTCTCACAGTGATGTGACTGCCGACAGAAGTGAAAACACCAATAAATAAATCCCTTTTAAAAATTTTATCGTAAGCCCATCGTAAATTGAATTTTTAACACACACATATACACACAGTATATACCTATATAGCTAATGGAAAGCGTGACAATGATTTATGCAACACTATATACGCTTCCTTTTTAATTGTGTTGCATAAACAAAAGTATTGTGTGTTGCATAAAAGCGTGGCGAATGACCAAAGCGTTGTGTGTTGCATAAAACCGTGAGGAATAACGAAAAATCCATGTTTTTTCTTCACCCAAAAAAAGTGCTCAACGCGCCCAAAAAAAATTGGACTTCAAAAATCATATTTATATACCTAAACGTTGTTAGATCCACACAAACAATTCAATATGTAGAGGAGCGTGGGGCACGGATGACTTCATAAATATGTTTTTGCTACTCCCATGCTTTAGAAATGTAGGAACTGTACTCGTATCCATTAAGACATTCACCAATTTTGATAAACCGAAATCTGGATCATTGAAAAGATCTTCGTTCCTGCGGAAACAGAATTTGCAAAACGTTTATGCTAAATTGTATTCAGCAGTTCGCAACAGCTGTTGAGAAAAGCTACCTTTGCTGGAAACGAGTGATAAATTGTCTAAGATCTACCTCAAGCCAAGAAAACCAAAACGCATTAGCTTTGTTGTACAAAATGGTATTGTGAAACTTTCATACCTGCTGTGATGGCATGAGATCGACATTAACAGCCGGATTCTTAGTAGATAATCAAATATATTGCTTTTAAATGCTTTTAAGTAAGCATTGTAGAGGTCGGTAGGGACGGCAAAATTTGAATAGTCTACTGGCGGCAAAATTTGAATAGTCTACTGGCGGCAAATGTGTAAATCCGCCACTGCCGATCAGAATAATAAGTGAGGGCTCCCTTCGTAATTAGAGCGATTTCGTGTCTGTTAACTCACGCTCGTAGAAAACAACGTCTAACGTGAGTTCGAAAGCCTGCTTCGAAGACATAAAGTCCAAAGACATCTTATGGTATCTCAATATGTCCCGTTAAATTGCGGGGCTTCAAAGATTCAGCCTGAGTTAGCCTATATGCATTTTCCAGACTGATCCTCTATACATGGAGATGTAGTGGAGGAAGGTATAGCATTACCTCTAAGACTGCGCCTTGACACCAATGTGGCCAATCGACTGATTGCGGTTAGATCTATTGAAGCGATTAGTAATTTTTTTCTCTGGTATTGAAGCCAATCGCTTCGGCAGACGATTTTGTCCAATTTTGAATCATATTTCTTCCATTGATCACTTTCGGCTTTTCAGTGACGATTTGTCTTGAGGAATAAATTTGTTGATTTTAATATTTGTGCCTCTTTTTGACATAAATGTTTCAAATGATCTGACAGGACAAACGTTGCAGCCGTTTTCTACTAAAAATTTGGTTTCTGTTGACATTCTTGGCAAGTTTTGATGAATAATATTCAATTCGATTCTTGTTTATACGAAAAAAGTCAGTCAAGCAAGCAGTAGCTTCCCCTCCTCGTAATTCTACCGCGACTATGTGATAGAATCTCCGTTGCAGCCCTCCAGGGGTGTTTTCATCCCACAAATTTATCGTTATGTTTATTTCTATCCAACTTAATGCTGCTGAACTTCATTTCCTTCTGCAGTTTTTGTCGTATAGAGTCGCTCACGCTTTTTGAAATAAAACACTAACAAATGGGTCAATAATAATTTATTTCTTCTTTCAGAATAATGTTGTTCTGATTGGTTGTGTTCAATCAGATGACCATAAATTGAGTAATTTCATTGGATTCTTACTTGAGCGGAAATTTTTCTGAGATATTCAATTGATCTGGATATAGCTAGACGATCTATTCCCAAAATTGTTATTTTTTGTGTAAAGGTCCGGTTTGTGATAGAATAAATCCATAATCCTCGGTTTGTCGATGGGAATGTCGATCAACTATTTTTTTTTGTTCTCTTTCGCAATCGACACGGATATTTATTCCGGCATGTCACTGAAGTGGAAGTGATTCGACATCGTATTTCGAGCTCGCGATTACAAACAGAAAATATCCATAATATGCAAATTTAACATGCGTTTCAAATGCAAGTTTACTTTGTTGTAATCGAATAATGCCAACGATCTTTTATAATTGCTTTACATAACGGCTGTCACCCAACTCGTCAATTCGTCAAATATCATATTTCTTAACGATTGAGTTGCTTTTGAAATCAATCCTGGACTTGTTGTAATTATGTCTATTTTATTACAATGTGTGACACGACTGCATCCATTAGATTTATATACATGAAACTTCAGTCAATTTGTATGATTGATGAAAAAATCCAAGATTATGTTATGCTTCTCAACTATCAATTCAGTATTTTCTCATATATTCTATGTACTTAGAAGCCGGGGAAATAAAATTTAAATTTTCAATGACAATACTAATAAAACGGCAAACTTCTCTAGTGAGCGCAATTTTTAAACAAGGGTAATTAGTTAGTTTGGTATTGTATCTCAATCCAAATTAAATTACCTCTTTAAGTTAAATCTTCCTAAGGAAGGGCGCACGAACGCAGCTCCTTTGTTTCGCCGATTCATCTTCTTCTAGATAAAGACGACACTAGTTGTTTTCAACTAGTCCTATTCTGCGCAGATGATAGTTTCCCTGCAGTGACTATGTTTAGCAAGGCTCCTGCTTTGAGGTTTGAAGGTCCTTTGATAAATGCCTTGACTTGCCTTGCCTTACGGTATATCATCAGATTATGCACATGCTTCGCGGTCTATCTGGTCAAGGATCAATCCCTTCGCCAGATTTGAAGAGATTCTTAGTCGAGGTTCGGGACCTAAGAACTGGGACTGAGCTCCTCTCCTGGCAAACTGATTCACAAAACTTCGTTACCCAGGATTTCGGAGTGACTAGGAATCCATACCAAGACAACCTTATTGATTTCACCTAGCTGGTTTAGGAGTAGTCTACTATTCCAAACCAGTTTTGAATTGCAACTGTTGAAGCACATTGCCGTTATTGCAGCCTGTGTACTATCACATACAGCCATTAAATATGTCTTGGTCTCATGCTCGGTAATAAGATATCTGTAATGGTATTATCCATTTTTTTT
The DNA here is from genome assembly GCA_947563755.1 of Lochmaea crataegi. Classification (NCBI taxonomy): domain Eukaryota; kingdom Metazoa; phylum Arthropoda; class Insecta; order Coleoptera; family Chrysomelidae; genus Lochmaea; species Lochmaea crataegi. The sequence continues at coordinate 14,980,837 of OX387428.1, forward strand.
CCGGGTCGAGATGGACAACTCATGTTCGAATGGGTCCAGGACCCAAACAGTGCTGGACTCATCCCGAAGGGGATGCCTACTACCATACCCACCTCAAACTCGCCGTTACCCCCTCCTCGAAATCACTACCCTAGCATACTTCGAGACGGGCGGCGGTCCCTCGCATACTCTCCGCTCACACCGTCGCCTTCTCCCTACTATCACTCCTACCTCTCATGCCATATCGAGTCCTTCACTCCCCCTAACCATGCTCTCTACTACTCCAGTCATCTCCATCCATTCCTCCTCCCCCCTCAAAATCATCTCCACCATGTTCTCCCAGTACACCGCCTCCCCTAGTTTCCTCTCCAACTTCTCCAGCACTTCGACGTTCCTCCAGCATCTAAACACATACCCCACATCATCCTCCACTTCACACCTCTCGCACACTCCAGTCTCTTTTTTCCCAATCTTGAGGAGGTACCCTACCCTCAACCCATGCCCAGTGAAAACCCGTGTAGTTCACCTCCCCGAATTTCCGGTCCATCCTTTTAGCGCGCCCTCATACTCCTTCCACCTTGTCTTCATTTCTTTCTCCATCCATTTCTGTACTTCCTCTCTGGTCGCACCCCTCCAGCGATTGCTCCTGGCTCTAGCCATCACGCCCAATGGGTAGGAGCTTGCCAGCACTGCCCACACCTCCGCACCGTACAGCATACTCTGCTCCACCGTCCTACCAATTACCCTCCTCTTCCACTCTCCCGGCCCTTTCACATTACACATAAATATTCCAGTCATGCTGCCCTCACTTTCCCCTTCTCTGCCGCCTTTAACATGTGACTTTTGAAGGATAATTGACCATCCAGCCACACCCCTAGGTATTTCACAGACTCCTACATACGAATTATCCTTCCCTTCACCACCACCCCCACTTCCCTCGTCTTGCTCCGACCCTTCACTAGCAACCCCACCGTTTTTTCTTCCGCCACTTCCAGTCCGCACCGCTCTATCTTCTCCACAATCTTCCTACACATTCTCTCCGCCTTTCTTTCTAACTCCACCTCTCCCTTTGCCGTACAAACCAGACACACACCATCCTCACACTCACATCCCCCTTCACATATTATCCCACAAACCTCATCAAACGCACACTTCCAGAACGTCGGTCCAAGAACCAGCACCTGTCCCACTCCAAGCCTCAGCAACGCGCTCAACACTGCTCGTTTGCTGACATTGTTGAACGCGTTCCCAACGTCGAAGAACACGAGTAGGACCAATTTCTTGTTCTTCCAGATGCTCTCCCTAACTCTTTCCACCAAGCCCATCATCCTGCACAGTGCCGAGATGCAAGATTTCCCCTTCGTAAACCCGTGCTGGTTTACCCTAAAACCCCCATTCCTACCAACTTCCTCCTCAATCCTATCCTTTATTATCCCCTCCATCAATTTACCTATACCTCACAGTAGGCTGATAGGCCTGTAGTCCCCCGCCCGCTTCCCCTCTCTATCCGCCTTCTTCATCAGTATCACCTTGGCCACCTTTCATCCTTCCGGGAACTCTTCCTCCCTCAGCACCCTGTTGAATAGTTCCCAGAAGTACTCCCCATTGTCATGGGATTATCCATTAATTTATGTAAAGCTACGATTCAGTGAAAAGAAACAAATTTATAGAAAGTCTAGAATACTAATAATAATTACCAAGAAGGGAACAAATGCGAGATCACAAGAGCAAACATCAAATTATCAACTCTATTATTCAAAGCAGTGATGGGAAAAATAAATAATTAGAGGCAGTCATCAAAACAGAGCGGGCGATATAATGTTTGAAAGTCACCAAGAAATAGGGTATGCCGATGATATAGCTGATACAGCTAGTAATGAGAAACAGCTGGAAGAGTTTCCAGAGGAATAGGTAGACAATGCAGGCAAAATGATAAAAGTTTCCAGGCGAAGAGTGATGTAACTCTTCCTACTGAGGAGAGTCTTTTTTGGCAGTTTCATTACACGGTAATTGTTTAGTGTTTTTAAGCCGCTTGGCTGTGAAATTGGTTTCCTCCGATCTTTCGACACATGAATGAAGGGCTCGAGCCCAAATAAGAATTTACAAGTAACGTACAAATCAAAATCAACCCCAAATTAACTTAATCAAACCCACAAAGTAGTCATAAGGCCTACTTACAATCAACAGTGTCGGCAACAGTGTACTACACTGAATTTAAATCAAATAATAAGAATGCGATAAGCATCTAAAATAAACTGTTTTTGGTCATAGCCAGGGTAGGTTTGAAGAACCACCCACGAATAATAGTATTCGTTAGACCAAAGCGGGTAAAGAAAACAAAATATACACAGGGTAACAGAATAGACTGTCTTAATCAAGAATTTACAATCAACAGGTAGTATTTTACCATCAACTGTTTTAACTACAAAAACTACAAATCTATGAGACAAAAAAGGTCCAATACTCAAAATTTTCCTCCTACTGGACGGCTACCAACAAATAACGAACCAACAACAACATGTGGCACACCTCCAATTCCAAAACTCCAACGTGATGCGAAATCAGTAAGTAGAGAAAATACAATCGTTTTAGTGCAATAAATCCCCTATAAGGGTTTGTGAAAACGGCTTCCAAAACAGGACGGAATTCTCCAACAATACGAACTCCCGTAGAACCAAAATACTAACCGTATATTCCACAACTCATTCAGAACGAGAACCTATAAATCCCAGCAGGGGATGACTACCCAGACATTAACAAAATTCAGAATCTCGTTCGATGCACTTTTGGAAACCAACTATCAAGTATGAGCACACACCGGAAAGGACAAGTGACTGACACTTCCTCAACTTCAATACAGAATACTACCATAGAGAAACCTACCCGAAACATACATTCGAACTACACTGCTCACTACACCGAGCGTGTTCCGCACAGATCAAGTCATAAAGTGCTACACTTCCCTCTATGTAAGTCAATACACATTCGCGAGTAAAACAGCCTACACTCCTGAGTAGCATCGCTAACATCAAGTACGACTACACTCAGCGGCATGACGAACGAACGCTTTTATCCAAGACACGACTGTCACGGCCAATTGTCAATGTCATCCTATAAATAAACACTTGTAAACATTGGATAGAAATGATAAAGTCAGTGTATTGAAAATTATTCAAAAAAATTTGAACAATCATAGTACCACAATACCCTCCTGCCAGAGTAAACAAAGCAAGATCAAACATTCGGATTTAACAGACAAAATATGGCGATAAACAGCTACTATATTATAAATAGATGTTCAGAATATATTCGAATGCCAACCTACACAGAATATTTCTAACTAGTATGTCTTTACTCAATCCAAAATATGGTAGATACATGAAGAAAATATACCTTTAACTCAAAAGTAAAGCATGTCTACATAGATCCAACCTAATTACTATTTTAAATGTTTTAGACTTCAAGTGAAGGAGTCAGTAATTTATAACTGAACCCTAATAAAATTTAGCGCTTATCAAGCTGAAGCGGACAAAGTATTTGGACTACTGTGGCTACACCCCAAAGGTGATATAATCAAAGCCAGAAAAGAATCATTAGTCCCACGGTAAGTAGAAACTAAAGTAAAATCCACAAGAGATAATCCCTTACTACCCTTAATTATGAATTATAACAAACAAAGAACTACCTACGGATATTTACATGATAGGCGCTCGTTTTGTATCGTTTGATCACAAAACTTACATTATTTACACATTATTTACATTACTTAGTGACAAAATATAAAATTGTTGTCATGATGTGAAGACAGGTGTGGTTACAGCCTGCACCACTTCACCGGAAGGATGATGGCAGAGTAGTCCCTAAAACTCTGGGCTGACAGAAATTATTTAACTACTGAAGTACTTTCGTAGTGAACAAATGATGCTAGAAACATAGAGGCATGGAGACAATATCGGTCAGGTTATTACTATATACAAATACTTAATATATACAATAGACGTAGTGACAAATTCAACCGTTACAGCATTATGTCGGAGATCATTCCCAGAATAATGTAACTTTTATCATCCACCAGCAATTTGCTACGCTCTGTATAAGGCTGTTTTGTGAATTTGAAAATATGCGCAATATTATACAGAGTGAGTTTTTAGTATGGAACGCCTCAATTATCTCGATTTTTATAGATTTTGGTGTGCAAGGGTCTCGTGATGAGGCCGATATTATGGTGGTATTTACATTGTTGTCGGAATAATAATGAGCTTTGGTATTTTAAATGGTTCACCCAGTATATTTTTTGCCTTTTGAAATCCTTAACAAATACTAAATATTTGTCACGTAATGTCCCTATATCTAGTAGGTATGTTAACAGGGCACTGTGTAAGCTTAATAGGCACGCAGAGCTAATGGGGTTGACAGACGAAGCCATGTGCAGATTATGTCATCTAGAAGAGGAAACTGCAGAGCATATTCTATGCCAGTGCGACTGCCTGGCGATTGTGCGGTTTCTTGTATTAGGCGATGAGAAGCTACCGGCAAGAAATTACATGAAAGATTCAGTCTCGAGGCTAATTGGCTACTTAATAAGAGTCGGGTCAGAAAATGTAATCTAGATTCAGAGGACCACAATAGATCTGAATAGGTCGCAATGGAATAGGCCGGTTAGCCACCTCATCAAATATAATCTAATCTAATCCCTATACCTAAATGCCATGATTTCTGAGTTATAGCTTCGACTATGAGAATAATACAACAATACAATAGGCGTTACAAATTGCTGATTGAAAAATTCTTGAAAAATTGAAGAAAACTATTAATAACAAAAATTCTTATAGACCACTATCCAAACATAGTCCTGAACGTTCATCAACATTAATTGGGCATATTTGAACTAATTAGTTCAATAATGTATTCTCTAACTTACTTTTAAAGTACCCTGTAGATAATGAACACGTGATTCTAATTGCAAAGATTGAAACAGCGACGACCGCTGCGAAAACTCATATTGTTTTATGAATTATATTTATTCGAAGTTACGGACTATAATAATGTCAGATTTGTCGGCCGAATTGCATGTAAAATGTTGTCTTTGCATTCAACAGTGGGCTTCAGTAAATTCCACTTATTGTGATTTTAAATAAATAATTAACAGATTATAATGATTTGAGGAACAAAAGTCGTTCATTAAATTTTGTTGATCGTAACCCATTTTGATAATCTGAGCTCAATACTTCATGCGGCATTGATGGGTTATCTGCTAAAATAGTATGGAATATTCCTTATTACCACATTAATGTTTTAGCTTCTTTGTTTAATGTATCCTGATTGTTCCACTGCACAAGGGTGGCGAAAAGATCATACTAGTAATTATCGACCAATTGTCTTCCTACCAATTACCAATCTTATAGAAAATTATAAAGATAATAGGAAGACTGATGAAAAATTGTCCACTGCTTTTTCTTCTAACATAACATCTTAAAATTTCCACAATTTGGTTTCTTTCCGAATAAATGCTCTACTGTCGAAATGTTCTCTGTTCTTTAAAAAGTATACAGGGTGCGGCACCGAAAACGAAACAGACCGCATATCTTGAAGACAAATTTTTTTTTTTGAGAAAATGCAAAAGAGGTCGATTTTTATTTCAAGGGGGACATATTTCGATCTTATCCTCCACTATCCTACATCTCTTCCCTCACCTCTGTCACATTACCAAATAGGGAAAGTACTAAGTGTGACACATCATTGAAAAGATAATTTTATAAAGAATTTGACTGTGTGGCAGTTTATTACGTACTTTTGATTTTGGCGCCATCTTGCGGGAAAAGTTTCCGTATTTTAAATAATGATACTTTATTTAAAAGCAAAACTCAACTCTTTAATAGACAATTCATAATAAAAATAGAAAAGTGAACATAAAAATTAAATTGGAAAATTTAGAACTCCCATAATTAAAAACTAAATTACTTCAATTTAAATGCTCAAAGTGTTGTCAATTAACTTCCATACACGAAATTTTGAAATAAGTTCCAAAACGTACTTACGTTTAACCTGTTTGTTTGGGTGTCGCTCATTGAAAATTGTACAGGCAGTGTTAGTACATTCGTTATTTTTTAAATACCATTCAGCAATTTCTACTCTCTCCTGAATAGAATAAACCATTTTTATGTTTTACTCGCTAAAAGACTTGAAGTATCAATGACGCTAAACTAAAAAACAGACCTGGTAGTTATGGAAACAAAAACCTTTATTTTTATTTTACGAAAATTTGGCTTTCACATGAAAATACGCTTATTTGAACTGTCACATGTCACAGTGTCAAATTTCTTATAAAATTACCTTTTCAATGATGTCCCCCTTGAAATAAAAATCGACATCTTTTTGCATTTTCTCCAAGATATGCGATCTGTTTCGTTTTCGGTGCCGCATCCTGTATACCTCACTCAATAATAAACTTTATACGGTTTTACTTTTTTGTAATTTAGAGATGGACTTTGACTCTCTTCATCATGGATTTTTAATAAGAAAACTATGTATGGCATCCGGGGTATTTGTTTAAATGGCTCAAATCTTATCTTCAATGTAGAAAATAATTGGTACGGACCAATGATAAAGTATCTGAAAATCTAGTATGTATATAAGTATATTGGGGTGACATTTATCTAAAAGATATATTGTGCCCCTTTCTTCTCCTCAGTTACTGAGGAAATCTCAAGTTCCTTAAGACCTATTTCCTGATGGAATTTTAGAATATTCACAAGCTACAGTCTAGGAAAGTGACTGATTACTTGAAATAAACTATTTTTGTCCATGAACCACGTTAATTTATTTTTCAATGAAAAAGTGTTTCAGCTCATCTCTTTGCTAGTTCACATTCCATTAAATCTACCAGTTAGTAATGGTGTACCCTGATGCTCAATTTTAGGTCCAATTCATCTTTTGTTATCCATCAACGATGACACAGACTCAAAATCAATGGTAAATTCACTTTATTTACCATTGAATTGTGTAAAGGCGGGCACCCACTACTCGAGTATTTGGCAAGTCTGCAAATATTTGCTTAATTGACAAGTACTCCAAATTCGAACTCAGATTGTCAAGTACGGCGCTCCCACTACTCCTGTATTTGGCAAGTACGCCAATATTTATGTACTTGTCAAGTACAGCAGGTATCGTCGTTCATTTTGTTTCGATCATGGATAGTCGCGTTGTCGCTGCAACAACGATCGTGGTATTGAGTGGCTGCTTTATGAGAAGAATTGAAGTTCATCAAGCTCAGAAACCAAAAAGAAATAGAAGATGGTGGATCATTTCTTTGAACAGAAGTCGAGACAGGAGAGTTAATACCTCTATCTATCCTGATCGATCAAAAGCAGAAACCATGCCTCTATTTTCTCGAAATTGATACACTAGTCAGTCAGTTTTCTTGCAGGTACAATGCCTCTATTATGATAGAGGACCTGATTCGAGAACCGTCAGGAAGACTGGAGAATTTCCTGCGAATGTCTTACACCGACTTCGAATTTCTACTGAATAAAGTGGGACTTATGATTGAGAAAAAAGATACTCAGCTGAGAAAGGCAATTCCAGTTCTGCGTTGCTCTTAGATTCTTCGCTAGTGGTGACAGTTTCGTGAGTTTGTCATATCTTTTTAAATTTTCACCACAAGTTATATCCCGGTGCATTTTTGACGTTTGCAAAATATGACATCTTTCCTACCCCTTAGTAAAAAAAAGAAAAGCTGGATGTGAGGCTCAGGAAATAAGAAAATTGTTTTGCGGGTATTTCAAAACTACTGGAAAGGTACATTGGCATGACCGTTACTGTTAGATATTCATTGTACCGTACTTGAAATAAAGCAATATTTCACTCACCTCTGAATTATCTGGACTTGCCACAGAAAGCTCTCCATTAAAAATGTCCTCGCTGTCGCTCCCTCTGTTTCTGATGATGCCTTAACTTTCCTCCACAATGGTCGAAATGACGCCATCTTTTTCTTTTTCAATTCCGCAACCATACATTGGATTGATATTTTATTTTTGATCCGAAGCCAGGCATCGTTAATCAAGTTTCTGTTTTTATGTTGCGGATGCCTAGGTTGCCATATAACAAGGCTTTTCCCCCGCCGAGTCGAGTCATCAGTCAGTCGGGTTTTACATGTTGTTTAAAATTGTTATATTTTGTTCTAAAATAAATAACTTGTTTAAGTAGTAAAACACCCTGGAGTCTTATTCAAAGCATGGTGTCAGGTGTGGCCGCTTGATTTACCACCATAAGTCAGTGTTTTGTTGCCGTGCATAGCGTAGAAACTAGAAGTTAATTATCTAGCGGCACGAAATAGTTGAAGTACGAAAAAAAAAGCTTTTAAGCCGCCTAGTCCGTTGAATGAGTATGACATTAAAAATTGGACTCTTTGGAAGCAGAAGTTTGAGATATACCTAAAAGCAGCAGGTAAGGAAGATGTAGCTGAAGATGTAAAAATAGCTATTCTTTTAAATTGTATAGGCGACGAAGGTCTTTAGAAAAGTGTTTTGAAGCATATGATAGCCATTTTCTTCCTAGAAAAATTGTACCTATCGAAGCCTTCAAGTTCAATAACATCACTCAGTCAGCTGACCAGAGCATTGAGCATTACTTAACTGAGCTCAAGAAGCAATCAAAGCTACATGATTTTGTCTGCAAAGCCACGGAATGTAATACCAGCTATGAAGATCGTATGATAAGAGATCGTTCGATTATTGGCATAAATGATAAACAGATACAAGCAAGACTGATTAGAGAGCAAGATGTTGATGTTACAAAAATAATAGAATACTGCAAGTCTGTTAGCTTAAGTAAAGAATATTTGAAAACATTGAATCCAGAAGAAGGGGTTAATTTGGTACATAAATCTCAGAAGATTAAATGCAAGAACTGTTCATATGAACATTGGATTAATAGATGTCCAGCCTATAATAAAACTTGTGAAATATGCCAGAAGAAGGGTCATTTTGCAAAAGTATGCGTAGAAGGACCAGAAATGAGCACCAGTAAGGAAGAAGTGCGTAGAAAAGTTAGAGAAGTTATGCATCAGAATGAAGAACATGAAGTAGATGAAGAAACAAATATATATATTAATGAATGTACAAAAGGTAAAACAAAGAACTCTTGGTTTGAAAACATTATAGTGGAATGAAAACAGGTAAAATTTAAATTAGATTCAGGGGCGGATTGTTCTATTTTACCATCAAGTGTGAACTTGAGAAATTTGTGTTCTTTAACTTTGTAACTTTGGTTTCCTATGGAAATTTTAAATTTAAACCTTTAGGAGAAATCATTTTTAAATGCGAGTATAAAAATGTTAAGTACTTTGTTAATTTTATAGTAGTAGATTCTAATACTGAACCATTGTTGAGTTTGGAGGATTGCCTAAGGTTTAATTTGATATGCTACAAGTACTGCCAAAGACTAAGATGTTTTTGTAAGATATAAACATCTTTTTGAAAGTTTAGGTAAAATTCCGGGTTTTTGTTCAATGATGCAAAACCGGTTATTCAATATCAACGTAAGGTACCTTTCTCGTTACACGACAGATTAAAATCCACCCTCGATAGTTTAGAAAATAACAAAATTATTGAAAAAGTGGACTATCCCACTAGTTGGGTAAATAGCTTAATGATAGTATTGATCCCAAGCCACTCAATTAAAATATTCTTAGGGAACATTTTTTAATTCCAATTTGTACAGACATATTAAGTAGGCTTCCAACAAAAAGTCTGGCTCATTTTCGTACAGTCGATAAATTCAAAAACGACTTCTTGAGACCACTCCATTTCGAAATAACTCTAGAGGAACACGGTCCACGCACACGCTACGGAAGCCAAAAACAGCATCGACTAGTATGAAGTTGTCAAATACAAAAATAATTGTGAACCACTCCTACTACCTGGCAAATATAAGTAAGTAACAAATATTTGCCAAATACACGAGTAGTGGGAGCCCGCCTTAACCTAGAGTAGTTTTTATATGACAAATTTACACTCTATCGTATCCAAATATCTCGATAATATTAAGTCTGGTCTGATTCAAAGAGGCTCTGCTTTAATACTGAGAAATCTATAGTTTTATCTCACAGAGGAATTTAACAATCTCTTAAACTGAACAATAACTCAATAAAAGCTACAAATTCGATTGACTTTCTTGGTCTCCCTTAAATGGTCTATACATATAGGTACTTTGACCTCTACTTGTTTTGGAATGAAATCTGTCTCTAAACAGCTTAGTTTTTCTACCTCATTGAAAACTCATTTCTTTCCGTTTGTATTTAACCATATGTAAGATCCTAAAATACGAATTTTGCAAAAACTACCTCCGCAAGTTTTAAATTGTTTGCCTTGATTTATATGTCCTGTAATAGCAAATTCACATTTCATGACCCCAAAACATTAGTATGTAGATAAAATACTATTTGTAATTAATAGTAAAGGATAAGAAGAGAAGATATTTTGTCATTTAAGTAAAATATTTTTAATGATAATCATATTTATTAAAATATCTTATAAAAGTTAGGAGAATTGATAATATTCCGGTCGACTACAATCCGAAGCACGGATGACTAGATTGGGCTGAGTAGAACAAGTTTGGGTGAGTATTTATGATTTTGTCCTAAGAGACGAGCATCCACATTAAATCAGTGGTCAAAAACTTTCGGCCGTGCAGTAGATTATCTACAAAATGAGTCTTATTATCGTCTTTTACAATAATGCTCAATAATATTTTGAGTTGTGATGTTTTAGAAATGGGCACTTCTTGTCTCCAGTTACGGTTATTTCTTGTAATAAATTTTTTAGTAAATAGTTAGTAAGTGGGTATTTTTCTATAAAGATAATAGATAAAATGCATTGGAAATGTGAGTAGGGCTGGTTAATTATGACTTTAAATTATGGTTTCAATCAGAGACGTTCATTTTTCATGTTTAACTAGAGTCGGAAAAATACCCCAAGTCGTTTTTTCTTTCTTTCTATCATTTACATATGAAATGTATAAAGCAAAAAGCTACTTGTTTTTGGCACGTCGTACATTAATCATTAAAACTTGAACTGTCAGAATAATTTCGAACTGTATTGAACTGAATATAATGTTGACTTAGTTTGCAAGTTTATATCGTTTGCAGCAATCATGGAGACAATAGTACATTGTTTACCGAGTAGGAAAAGCGTAACAAAGATAGTAATTAATTTTGATTATTTCCTTCCTATTAATTTTGACCAATCGCTATCAAGAATTGGTATGTCAAATATAAATTTTAAGTGGAAAAATTACTTAACAACTGTCAACTTAGCTGTCAGCAGTTTTTCCGGAAAAAAAAAATCGAGCAAGTTTGACAAGTTGCCTTGTAAAAACAAACTTGATGGTTTCTATGATGTGTTGCTATGTACCGTTACCAACAACAAAGATCACAACCAACGCTTACGAATTTATTAATTTTTCAACTGAAACTCAAAATGAATCGGTTTGGAAATGTTTCCGAAAATAAAATTAATGCGGCTGTTGAAAATAGTGTTCCACTAAATACTCAGAAAACTCACACATTGATCTGGAAGCAATTTATGGAATTTTGCCAAGCAAAAAATTACCAATTACTCCAGACAACAACTACAGGCGAGCTAAATTTAATCATCAAGGACTGGGCATGGAACATGCGTAAAACTAATGGGGAAGACTACAAAGAACTGTGTGTAAAAGTAATGTGGAATATCGTTGCCAAAAAACTGCAGGAAAAATATTTCTAAGAATTTAATATCGTGTTCGACCCATTCCACGACATTATCTTTAAGCCAGCTAGAGACGCTCGAAATGCGAAAAAGAGGAGTCTCCAGAAACATGAAGAAAAAAGGAAAACAAGTTCAGCTTCTTCAAATATGGACGACTACTACAAGATGGTGTCCTTATGGGATGAGACAACCCCAACCGGGTTGCAGCGTAAATTTTACTTTATTGCAGCAGTTGAGCTTGCTTGGAAGGGCGGAGAAGCGGCTCGTTGCTTAACAAAACAGTTTAAAGAAGAAATTGATAATTACGGAATCAAAACAGGTAAGATGTTGCTTTTTAATTTTGCAAGAAAATCTTTCAATGTTTATTGTAACTTGGCAGAAAAAACGCTCATATCAAAACAAAATATGTGCGCATACTTTTTATCTTGGCGTAAAATCTGTTTTCGCAATTTTTTAATGTATTTTTTGCAATACCTTGTATAAATCACGTTTTGCCATTTTCTTAGCATCCAAAATTTGCTAGCTGTACTATTTTTGTAAAAAAAATCAAAAAATCAAAAACGATATATAACCACTAAAATTCCTTTTGCTTTTCCAAAAAAATTAAAAGCTACATACTGATATGGAAAGTGGAATCATACAACACATACACCAAACAAGGGTTATTTCAGTATAAAATCTAAATGAAATATAAACAAATCACCTGACAAATATTTACAACCCAAACTTTAAACGAGAATCTTTATAACTTTTCTCTAATTTATTGAAATCCTATCACATAGTTTCAGAATTTTCACAAGTTTTGCAAAAGTTTCTTGGCTCATCATAAATCTAAAAAGAAAGAACCTGAAAATTGAAAATTATTAGTTAGGGTATAAAATCTGACACTGGTAAAAATAGAAAAAGTAAACATATGAACATATTTAACAAGGTGTGAATCTAGATTTGTCAACTCGAACGGAAGAAGGAACATGGCAACTGAAATTAAAACAGATGTCAAATAATTTAAAAAAATTTTAACTAAAAGATAAAAACAATAATAAATTATTTGGAGACATTAAAAATAAACTTTCATATCTGAAAAAGATCAAATTATAAAATAATCAAGTCAAATAACAGAAATCAAAAATTATTAAATGAATTTGATTGGTCAGCAAATATAGAAAAACTTAAAAATAAAGAGACATATGGTTGTTGAATTAAAAAAAATTGATACGTTGCTATTGATTAGAAACGGGTAGTTACGAAAAAAGATACAGAATTGAGAAGTATAAGCTTTTTCATGTTAAAAAATTGATTTAAAATTAGGCTACGTTATGTTAAAAGGTGAAACTATAAAGTGAATTTGTGTTACTAACCTTCCTTGCAAGTGCCTGTTAAAAACAGATGTTAAATAACCTCTGTAAATATTAAATTCCTCAAATAAACCATAAGTGAAAACTCCGAAAGGTAAGCAGAACTGAAAATCTTCCCAAGCCGACCCCGAAGCCATATCGAAGCCACTTCTACGAGGGACTCCAAGGCCCAGAAAGGTCTAAAACACAGAAAAGAAGTAATTATCCAATCTTCAAAAAGTAATACAAGGTATTCCATAAACTATAAATTAAATCATTAAACTTACGTGCGTGTGAATAAATCCAGAACTTAATATTTATTCCTCTTCGTTACGATTACAATATCGTCCATTTTGTATATAAAATCTGTTAGAAACAGATGTTCTGTTTTGTCTTTGGTTTTTAGTAGTACATGTAGAAAGAGTTGCATAATTTCATATATTTATTAGATATAAAAACTTCATTTAGTGTGAACGTTGAGCGAAAGATCATTTAGATAAGTGTTTTAAATTGTTCCTTTTGTCCTTATTTATCAATTCTGTATAAATACGCCACACAATAGAGAATAGATTAAAAAATATTTTTCTTAAATTTCAAATATAAAGAGTTTTCTTCCTATAAAGTTGGCAAAACTGCTTCACAGTTAGATAGTTCCTATTATTCAAGGGCAAGGACACAGGACCGGCCTGAGGATATGTTAAATAATAAAATAAAAAAAGAAACTAAGTGAGCATTAGGCCCATGAACCCAACCTGAAGTGTCATCATAAAAGGTGAGTGATGTATGATATCACTAAAATTTAAATTAAAATTCATATTAATTGGCGCCCAACTAAATATATTATAACAAATAAATTAGAATACATATCAACAGTTTAAATTAAAAATTCATATCAATACATCTACTTTAAAAACACACTACAAAATATATTTTGACATTTAAGTCAAATTATGTATCCCTTGTTTCAGAAAGGATCGAGTATAACACAGTCTTCAGAAAAAAACTGCACAAGGTGGTGCAAAAAATCTGTGCGATAGCAAGGGGCTTGTTCCTAATTCAAGAAACCCTGAGTTTTGTCCGGTACGTTTGTACAAATCCCTGTTAAACAAACGAACGTCTGAAATAACAACAAACAGATTGTTTTTGACACCAAATTCAGCATTGCAATCCAATCGAAACACTGGATGGTTTAAAAACATTCCTGTTGGAAGAAATGAACTGTCAAAATGGACGCAACCCAAAAAACAGGTATGAACACGACAGAAGTTAAAATATCTAAGCATTCTATGCGATCAACTGCTGTTACTAATCTGGCAAAGGCCGGTGTAGGCGAGCAGCAACTCATCAAAATCACAGGGCATTCTAAAGCTGCGTCTACCCAACCGTATCTACAAATGGACAGTCAACATCATTCAAATATCATCACTGCCTTAAGAACCGTCCAAAATAATCTACCATCTGGACTCTAAACTTTAAACCATGCATTCAGGTGCCAAAGATGTCGAACATATTATCCAGGTTTAAAAAACTCATTCTTTGAGCAGATGAATCTGCCAGTGAGGGCAGTTTTGGAGGTAATTTGGTACTGGTCGTGTGAGATGAAAACGACCAGTGTCTATTACCAAACTGGCGGTATTTCTAAAAAATCTATCATACAAGTAAATAGATTTATTAGAGATATTGCCAGTTGGATGCTGCTGGAGGATGAAGAATCCATTAGATATGTATACTTTTTTTTATTGAATAATTCAAATATATCTAATTTAATAAACTTTTAGGGGGACCGGGACACATAGTCCAAATAGACGAGAGTGTTGTTTCCAAAAGGAAATATAACAGAGGCAGGATGGTTCCCGAAGTATGGGTGTTGGGGATGATAGACACCCTCGCCAAAGAATATGTCATAGTATATTTGAAGAATAGGAAGGCGGAGACTCTCATCCCTTTAATTACCAAATATGTCAAACAGGGCACCGAAATTTGGACAGACCAGTGGAGGGTATATTCGAATTTAAAGAACCATGGCTTTGACCATAAAACAGTGAACTACTCAAAACACTTCAAATACCCTACCACTGGCACCTGCACAAATAGGGTTGAGGGTTTCTGGGCTGTATTCAAAGGATATTATAGAAGGTTTCCCAATTTCTATCAGAATATGTGGACCAGTTTATATGGGAAGAGAAATATGGTGGCAATGCTGAGACCATAATTAGAAGCATCACTTCGCAAATTTCCAAAAAATATGTATTATGAAGTTTTTATTCATTCAATTATATGTCAATAAACTTCCTTCTGTAAAGACAGTAAGTTTAATACCTACTTCGTCTTTCAAATATTAATTATAAACGTTTGTATAATCTACAAAAAAATTCAAAAATAGTTGGCTTTGTACTCGAGCAGTGTGACCAACATTTTATTTTCGAGATAAAGAGCAAACTAAAAAACAGTAAGAGAAAGAAATATATTTACTACAAATTTGGTATATATTTGTGGTTATCGCCGATTTTTTACGGGCGTTACATACTACTGCTTACGCAAGAGCTTGTCTGTCATTTGTCATTTGAATTAATTGTTTTCATCCAAATTTACAGCCTCTCACATATATATTTATAAAAGTGGTAATTTAACTAATATTATGAGGAAACTGAACTGAATTTTTTTCATAATTAGCGAGAATACATATTGTTGATCACTTTCCTGTACAATTCCATACATTTAGACTGTTTTTTGTATAAAATATCTAGTCAAAAAGTGATGGTTCAAGTGACAAAAAAATATCTTTTTTGGATTTTTCTCTGTAAATTCTGTATAACCCGCAAATTTTTCGACGGATAATCTTCAAATTAGGTGAGTACTATCGATTTTTCGATATCTAAGATTTTAACGAAGGAAGAAATTGAAAAATTTATCCAGGAAGCTCCAGATAACGAAAATTTAATGATTAAGGTAATTTACAATGTTTTAATTTCTATTTAGATTACACATTTATTTATTTTGTAGGTGGCTTTAATATTTGGTATTTCTGGGGCCTGTAGAATGGATGAGTTAGTCCGAATGACTCTACACAATGACCTAGAATCGAAGCTTTTGATTAGCATACCTGATTCGAAGACCAACAAACCAAGAAATATCATTTCCTTACAGTAAGGAAATGAATGGGAAATCTTGACTTTTTGTTTAAGAAATTTTGTCTGGAATGTCAAAATTGCGGAAAAACATATTATTAAAAAAAATTGTCTCTAGATTGCAGCTGCAATGAATATAAACTAAACATAAATACGATCACAAGAATAACCGAAGGAGCAAAAAAATAGATCTTGTAATTAAAAAGTCAGCAGAAAATAAGTCAGCGACCGAACTAACTGCAGATGCGTTGGGGATATTACCAAAAACTGATTGAAGAAAAAAAAACATAAAGACTCTCAATGATGCCGATTTCTCTCCCACAGAACCCTCTGTGAGAAAGTTAGTTAAATAAGAACTAATATACACCTCTTATAAGTATAAGTAGTTTTCAACAAGTGGTGCATAAAATGTTCGGCGAAAGAAAGCATGTATAGGCAGAAACAATACGTGAGCGGTTCAGAGAAGGGGTATCTGATGTACAATGTATAAAAAAAACCATTATTAACTGGTTTCATAAACTTGGCTCTAAGTTTGAACGAACCAACCAACAAACTTCAGGAAGTTCGAGTTAATTACTATGGAATTAGTAGATTATTTGGGAAACATTTTTTAAGAGGTGTTACAGAAAGGTTCAGTTATTAACCAGAAAGAGGTTTTAAACAGTTACCAGGACTACCAAATAATGCTTACCGGTGCCGGAGCAGTTATTTACAATAATATTAAGGCTTTTCGTTCCACAAATGGTCTTGAAATTTCAGATTTCGAGCGTAGCTGTCAGGATCGGCAACAAGTACAATAAAATGCGGTTGCTCCCGACGGGGTAATTTATGATCCAATTTATAAGTACCTACCATTGTAAACCATTTGACCCGAAACATCTTTGAATTTTAAATGTTTTAAATGGAGTAGGTAGATAGCATATTTGTTTTCATGGTAATACCATTTTTCACTGGAAAAGCAATTGTTTATTGATTCGAAGTGTAGTTTTCTTTGAAAAATCTAGCATAGCGTAAGGCAGGCTTAAGATTAAAAAAAATACATTTTTCATAGGTAAATTTTTTACAGACGTAATAAAGCCAGATAACACATTTATTTGTATTAAATATTACTATTAGACTAACAATAACAATATATTAAAAATTTACATTGCTATTATCTTTTCGACAACGATTAAAAACTTTATTAGTATTTATTTATTAAATATGAATTACTTAGAACTAAAGTTTAGACAAACTACAATTAGAACAGTGTTTATTCTCAATATAAAAAAATTGCATGTGTTTCAGACCTCAAAACGTAAAGATATGAGGGTCGTCATTAAATAAAAAAATTTCCCAAAATATGATACGTACAATATATTAAGTAGACTCTTAAGATTTTAAATAATCTACAACTTTGTTGATATCTCTACTCAAGCTCGTGATATTTGAACGCACATTTGTATGGAGAATTCTGTAACGAATACCCTTAAGCATGGTGTACGCCTACCTGACATTTGCAGTGTTTTTACCGGAGAAGCTACAGCTATCCTAGTAGCATTGAAAATATCGCTGACAATAAATAAGAATATATAACAACAACAAATTCCCTCAGTGCAATTGAAAGCCTGCAGCACATTCATCATGAAAATGAGATCTTAAATTCAATTAACACTTGCTCCATCAACTCCAAAGTCAAGGCAAGAAAGTAGTATTTTTATGGGTACCTTTTCATTCAGGTATCGAGGGTAAAGATGATGCCGACAGATTTGCAAGAAAATCCTTAAATGACATTGAATTTCAGTATTAACCTAATACCCAGCCAAGACCATAAACCTAACATAAAAAAATTCATAACAAATGAATGGAAAAATATCTTCTGTATGTTCCTTGTGGTGTAGATATCTATGCAGATTAGAATGACCCTTATTTGGGAGCGAGTCGGAGTGAGTAAGTGGTAAATAACTAAAATACGGAATTTAAAAAAATTGGCATTGCAAGTTTACAATAAAACCTACAGAGTATATCATTATTCATGACATATCCCTTAGTGTTTCCCTGTATATTTTCATCCACATCTCTTGTATGACAAGGCGATGCAGAGTATCGAGAGGAATTTAAATAAGTTTTTTGTTCGATATGTTAATTATAAATACATCTATTCTTAAGATATATTCTCAAATCATTGGAAACGATTTAACCTAATAAATCGAATAAAAACAGTGAATTAGTATAAATGTTCCTATTATATCCATTTTTTAAAGGTAGAAATTCGACCAGTTATCTACTTTGCATGTTAGAATTATTCTACGGAAACCCAAAATCCCTCAAATATATAAAAAATGATTGTAGATAATGATATAGTGCTGAAAAAGGCCGCAACGAAAATACGGTTGGGAAGAAAGAAATAATTTGCAGTTCCACCCCTATTCTTCGGATATGAATGGTTAATGCCGCGAAAAAAAAATGATTATATGGTATTTGTTGTATTTGGACCTATCATTTGCATAGCAGAATATTTTTAAAAGGTTTACTATTATGAGAAAATAAGTTTCAGCGAAATTTGTAAAAGTCTCAAATATACTGACTCCCATTACAAAAACTTTTCTACTTTTTCACTATTTATTTAGCAATAATAGAATTTTCAAAACTGAACAAATATATATTTCACGTGAGATGATACCATTAGGAAACGTGTCTTTCTTGCCTGTTTCCACTAAAAAATGATTGCAGACTTCATGGACATAGTAGTAGTTGCCAGAACTCATGTCAAACCGGTTATTTGACATTTGGAATTCGGTTCCAGATAGGTGCCTCAACAGTGAGAATAGTTATGACTTCAATAAGATCTACATAAACATTATTTTCATTCATATATGCATGTTATTGAACATCTCAACTTAGAATAGAAATCCGATCTTCGGGTTGCTTGTAATTGTAGGCATAGCCGTACCCTTAGATAGGGCTGTCAGTAGGTATGATATTAAATGAAAATCATGATTGCGACAAAGACTAGCAATATAATACAATATCAATTAATAATAATACGTTAATTACAGTCAATTATAATAATGATGAAATAAAACAATTTAATTCGTTTAAATCTTCATTTTATTGACGTTCAATTTAAATTAGTGACGCCTTTCGCTACACAGTAGCTTTTTCAAACTAGTGAAGATGCAATGAAAAACTTTTAATTTATATAGTGCCTCAATACGGAATTCTAAGATATTGACAAAAGTATTATAATATGTTTAAATGGGAATAAAGTACAAAAAGTGCCTAAATACGGAATTCTACGAATATTACAAAGGTATTGAAAAAGTTCACCTGGAAAATTTATTCACAACCATCACATCTTCTAGATAAAAAGGAAGATTTAAACACATTAAATTGTTTTATTTCATCATTTAGTATGGATCTTCATCAAGTAAAAGCCTCATCTAATCAATTATAATAATATTTATTAATATTCGAACACAAAATATTAACGGAAACTGAAAAATCTGATGTATTTTCATCTGGTCCGAACTTTATAACTATTGGCTCTATGTTGTGTTCCATTAAATTGTCTAATTTCCACATTTGCTGATCTTCTTTGATTACATATTCTATGCACTTTCGCCATATCTCTGCATTAACTAGTTTCAGAGCTTCTTCAAAATGTGCACGGACATCTTACATTTTATATGTGGTATTTTTCCTTGCCACCAATCCTTTCACCTGAGCCCATATTAACTCTATAGGGTTTAGCTCGCAATGCTGAGGAGAAGTATTATAATATTCCGGTTTTTTGCCATTTCGTCAATAGTATATCTTAGGAAACGATGTTTATGTATATTTACAATTGCCAGCAGCTCTTTTTCAGATATCTTCTTTAAATGTAATTTCAATTATCTAAAAGCCACTGAATGATTTTCGCTTTTTTCCAAGCGGTGGTAGGCAATTTCTCACATCTCCTTGAATGATTAGGAGCGTTGTCCAAAGAAATTAACCGAGTTGGGAAAAATAGTCCTCAAAAACATCAACATTCATATCTTCGTGATATTCTCCGGTGTGAATTGACTCAAATGCTGACAAACCATCTTTCAGAACCCATCTGTACTTCTAATATGCGTAATTATCAGTCGTTTCCCTTTTCCATTATTGATTGCAAATAATTCAGTCTCCAACATACAATTTCATCTTTTTCGATTAGAAGCGACTTTCTGGTTACTTTATCTCATCTAAAATTCATCTCTCGCAGAATTGTCCACAATGTATCTCTTCCAATTTCAGAAATAGTGGCGAAACCCAAATAAGCATTTTTCGTGAAAAGAACCTCACATGATTTTAGGATATTGCTTAGATATAAAATTCACAATTATTGAGATTTTTAGAATCACAAGCTGGTACAACCTTGAAATGGTCATTTTACAAGGGTTTACTGCTCACTGCCTTTTTCAAATAGAGTATAACTGTAAAGGCGTTGGGGATATCAACAAGTAAAAAAATGAAAACTGTTAATGATGCCGAATTCAAAAGATCTCTTTTTGAGAAAATTTCTGAAATAAAAACTAGATGTACACCTTTTATTTTAAGTAGTTTACGACAATTTGTGCATAAAATAAACGGTGAAAGAAAGCTTGTATCGGAAGAAACAATTCGTGAGCGGTTCCGAGAAGAGAAATGCCTGATGTACAATGAAGCAAAAACCCACTATTAACTGGATACATAAAATTGGTTTTAAGTTTAAGCAAACTGATCATAGAAAATTGTCAATGGAGCTTCCTGCGGTACGATCCAAGAGGTTACAGTTTCTTAGAAAATATTCCGAAAAAAAAGGTACCAACTTATATAAACCAAAGGTTTTGGATGAAACGTGGATTTTTAGCAAAGGTCAGATGAGAAAAATATGGCAGAATAATACTGTATTAACTCAGTGCAAGAAAACCTTTCTTTCTCGTTTCTTCGCCTTGAAAATATAATATATTGATATGCGGTTTTCACAATTTTTGTTTAATCTATCCTCTTTCTACTAAATGATTAAAAAATATAGCATCGCATTTGAAGATTCCCAAAAAAAGTTGAAAACAAATCAATTGTTCAATCACCGCCACCTAGCGACTGTTAAAACCACTGGAATAAAACGATGATTTGATATTTTATTAGGCATTGAATTCCCTTTCAAATGATACTAAGTTTGTCAAAATCCATAAAGCGGAACAAAAGTTATAACATGTTTATTGAGTCAGCTTTTCCACTCACCTCTACCAGCTATTTTACAAGATAGAGGAAAAAGTACTAGAGCAAACTTACGTAAAATGATCTAATGATTACGAACATTCAAATTTTGTGGTACTATAACGGTACATTTATTATAGAAAAATAATGTTTTTGTGATATTATTGTGAACTACGCCCTCCATCGGTGGAGTAGGAAACTTTTTGTTTGTAATACAGATTTTTCTCTCCAAGCTGTACGATAAATAGTTTCTGAGATACAGCGGGTTACCTCTCTTAATCAGACATCCGGTACATTAAATAACCTTTAGTTTGAAAATATTTTTTTATTAAATAATTCATATATGAAGGGTACAGGGGTAAAAGGGGCTCATCGCATCTTTTGCCAAAAGTGCGATATATTCAGGATAGATGATAGTATTTTTCATATATTATTACCTCTTAGCTTCCAAACTAGATAAAACGGGCTGTTTAATGAGATATCTGCACTTAAAAAAAACCTATACACGGGAACAACGAGCTCATTGTAAACACGAACCGTGCAAAAACGGGCTCATTGTACAATGCGCGCGTTTTTGCCTGTTTGATTTGGTGGCGATTGCCATTATTCATAGTATTATTGCATAGTATATTATTTTTGAGTTTTCATTATGGAAGGTGGTGATATTAGCAGTGATGGAGAGCTAGATATAAGTAGTGTGATGGACCCTAGAAGTAAGAAAAGAAAATCCTTTGGCAGAAGATAAGATAAGATAAATATGGGGCTTAAGTGCTTCTGAGAGCCTCTCCACTACGACCTTTGCAGATCTATTGTGTATGCCCTCCTGTTATTCTAGAGTTCCTTGTCTAAACCCGTCCTTATTACTAGACGGATGGCGTACCTCAGGTCCTCCATATATTGGGAGGGTTGTGGTTTTTCCTCCCCTATCGTTGAAAACCTCAGCCTAGTCAGGCCTTCGCAGTAGCACAGTATGTGTACTGGGGTTTCCTCATCTTCTTGGCAAAACCTGCATATGGTTGTTTCTGCCAATCCGATGTTGTTCATGTGTTTGTTAAGTCTAAAATGCCCTGTAAGGAGCCCAACCAGGATCCTGATTGTTTTCCTATTCTGTCTCAGTAGATACTCCGTAAATTTTGGCGAGGGTTCCTTGATGAACTCTTTGGCCTGCCTCATTTTTGGCGCCTTGTTCCACCATTCTCGAGCCTGATTTTTTATCCAAGTGCTGCTATTTGTTTTTCGCAGCGCTTTCGCTATGCCACAGAAAGGTTCTGGGCCAATGGGAGAACAACCTGCCCCTTCTCGGGCAAGAGAGTCTGCCTCTTCATTTCCATTGTGATCTGAGTGGCCTGGTACCCAAGCTACAGACAGTCTATTATGACCACCCAGCTCTTGTAGCGTCTCCAAGCAGTCCCAAACAAGTTTGGAATTTATCTGCATGGAGCTGATTGCTTTTATAGCCGCCTGGCTGTCGGAGTATATGGCAATGGTCTTTTCCTCAAACTCTTGCCTGAATAGCTCCCCTGCCCAGTGCTGTATTGCTGCAACTTCTGCCTGGAATATCGTCATATGTTTACCCAAGCTCAGTGAGACTCTAATCTTTGGCTTGGCTATATATACTCCTGCTCCTACACCTTCCTCGGTTTTTGAGCCATCTGTGTAGCAGGCCATTTCTGCATTAATTGGAGGTCCTTCCTTCCATACCTCTCTGCCAGTTATGACTGTTTTGAAGTTTTTTCCGAAGCTATACTTGGGAATCATCTCGTCCGATGGCATCCCCATTATGGGGTCGATATACAACTCATTGTATAGCTCGTTATACACCTTACCGTGTAGCCTACTAATTGGTGCTTGCCCTCTTGTCAGTCTATTAGTGATTGACCTGGCTTCACCTTGTATGTAGACATGGAGTGGCGGCAGGTTTAGCAAGAGTTCTAGTGCGGCTGTTGGGGTTGTCCTCATGGCTCCCGTGGCAGCCAGGCAAGCTTGCCTTTGGATACCACTCAACTTTTGGATCGCCCCAGCCTGCCGAGTCTTTGGCCACCATACCACCGAACCATATGCTATCATGGGTCTGATGACTCTTGTATATAGCCATATGATCATTTTTGGTTGTAACCCCCAGAATAAGGGGCGTTAAAAAGAAAATGAGGGTCCAAAGTCATGAAATGGGTCCAGACTGTAATTGTTTGAAAAAATATTTTGATGTTGTGCCCTATGACATAAGAAATAGTGTATTAAAGCAGTTTAATATGTTAGGTTCGACTGATGCTCAAACTTTATATCTCTGTGGATTAATAGCAGTACTTCCTGTTCAACGTAAGACTTTAAAAGAAGGCGCTAAACACTATGGTGCCACCTATAAGTACAGGATTCGGGCTCTTGTAGGAGAGAACACAAAGGAATTTGATGTGTGCCGTAAAGCCTAATCAAAAAAGAAAGTGGAAATCTTGGTATCAAGCTTAAAGGAAACAGGATATGCTCCGCAGGATAAACGAGGTAAACACCCAAACCATCTTAATAAACTTTCAGTAGAAACACTAAGTCTGGTCAGGCAACATATTAATTCCTTTAAAGGCCGTGGAAGTCATTATAGCCTCAAGGACTCTACAAAAATATACCTTTCCGAGGAATTAAATGTCAAAAAGATGCATACAATGTTTAAGGAGCTGCACCCTAACAATAAAATATCCTATGAATCGTATAGACAGGTGACTTCAATATTTCTTTTGGATATCCACGAACAGACACTTGTAGCGCTTGTGATGAGTTTACAGTAAAGATTAAAAACTTAGAATCTGAAAAACTGGAAAATACGGAAAACCTACATATATCTACGGAAATAAAAAGATTAACTACAGAAAATACATTACATAAGAAAAAAGCAGGAATGTTTTATAGTCGGAAGAAAAAGGCTAAGATAAACAGTAGAAAAAATTCTAACACAGAGGCAATTTGTATGGACTTCGCCAAGAATCTGCAGGTTCCAAATATACCAACAAATGATATTTACTGCAAGAGACAGATATCAGTATATGCATTTAACGTGCTTGTTTTGTCTACTTCTAGGAGTTATTTTTATGTTTATTAAGAAACCGAAGGGAAAAAGGGCTCCGATGATGTGTGCTCACTTCTCCTTAACTTCATATATAGCATCTGAAAATATTTTGTGACTCTTGCAGTGGTCAACAAAAGAATTTCACTTTTTTTCGTTTTCTGCACAACCTAGTTAACAATGAGAAAAGGTTAGAATCCGTTGTTGTCACATTTCCTATTCGAGGACACTCATATATGGAATGTGATAAGAATTTTGGTCTTGTTAACCAAAAATCGAGAGCAAAAGTTCCCGAAGACTGGTTGCAAATATTGGAAGATGCCCGCCATTCGCCAACTCCATTCAACGTTATCAATGTGAATCACACATTATTCCGTAGTTGGACAAAATTTCTCGACAATAGTTACTCTAAAAAGTCGCCATTCCCATCTAGGCCAATCAGAGAAATCAACATACAGAGAGGAGCTCTTATACAATATCGCACCACATACAATGGGCCTTGGGAGTCAGCTTCATTGCAAGGAAAACGCCGCAAATCCTCAAGGCTACCTCAAGGATAACGAATTTAGGCTACCTGAGTATAGTTATGAAGGTATTTTAAATTATTCATTATTACCACACTATATTTCTCTTATTATTTTTTATATTTATTTCAGGACAGCTTTCAATATCTGCTGAGAAGTTTCGCGATATTCAGCATTTGAAAAAGTTTTGCAGCCGAGCAGCGCAAGAATTTTTTGCAAATTTGCCGCACCATTAAAGAATTTAACTTTAGACGTTAAGATCATTTTTCTATATTCAAAAATTTC
This sequence comes from Lochmaea crataegi, assembly GCA_947563755.1. NCBI lineage: Eukaryota > Metazoa > Arthropoda > Insecta > Coleoptera > Chrysomelidae > Lochmaea > Lochmaea crataegi. Next base: position 15,006,088 of record OX387428.1, read on the forward strand.
CTTTTTTTTTAGAATAGTTTGTTGTCTTCCCAACTAACGACGATCGCTTTTAGTAGTACAGTGAAAGAATGAGCTCATTTCAATGAAATGAACTCCTTTTCCCTTGTAGTTTTTGTAGTTGTAAGAGTTTTTTTTCAATTTTTCTTTGTTCAGAGAAATATAAACTGTCTCAAATATTCAACGTAGTTTGTTTGTTATTTATTACCCTTAAGAAAAATTTCGAAAACTTGAAAAAAGCAACGTAGCGTTCGCAAACTAGAATTTCAATCTTAAACACGCTCTAATGGAAAACATAAAAATGCTCATGAGCTCCTCTTACCCCTGTACCCTTCATATAATACTGTGTTTTGGTTTAATCTAAAAACTACACTATAAATATAAAAATAAAATATAATCCCTCAAAACGCTGATGGAGCAAGAATAATATAAATTCTGTAAAATGGAAGGAGAAACATTTATTCACATACTTAACAGAACTCCTAGGAGAATACTAGATAGAAGAGGTACACTTACTTAAACTGAAGCCTGCGGAATCCTAAAATCAGGTCTAAATGAACTACCAGTCTTTAAGACTATCTTCTGGAACAAGTAGAAGAAAGGGAGCAAAATAGATCTTTCAGATCTCAGTGAATATCAGACGAGTAAACACACCTACCACAAAGAACGTGCAGAAGAAATTTTTAACGAAAATGTTCAACAGTAATAATGGAAATGTTAAATAAACTATTATACTTTAGTTAAAAAAAGTTTTTAAATAAAAATCTAATATTAAAAAAAATGTGTCTGTGTTTCGTTGAAGGTAAATAAGAGAATATTCTTTTAAAAATTTGTGTGTTGGAATAAATAACTAGAGCACGTTTTTTATAGAACGAACAAAGACCAAGTCTAGAATTAAAACGAATAAAGCACTGTTTTAACACCGATTTAATTCAACTTGTTCCATTGTTATATAAGGAAGTTTATCTGAAAACGAGTCACAAAAAACGAATAGCAAATTATTATAATTATAATTATTTTCCTCGAAGATAATAAATTAAAAACTAGAAATTAATAATTAAACGGAGAATAAAATTAAACTAACATTTAGGGGACAAGATTATAATACACTAATTAATAGATAACCATTAAATGGATATAAAGTCCACGATGATATAAAAAATAACAATATATTTGTTTAATATCGTTTCCACAACAGAGAAAACACCGCCACAAAAACATAGTTTTGGTCATTATAATAAATTAAAGACTCCTTAAAAATGTTTATTTAATGGTATATTAAAATATTATAGCTTGATACCTATTCACGATTCATTTGATTTATTTTGATTACATTAAATCAGCTTAAAATAATTTCATTGTACTAATTTCAGCAGATCGCTAGACACTTCCTTACTATTTCTATACTCTTTCGATGTCACAATAGTCACTTCTAATTAAAATTGGTTTGTCGAATACCCTTCTCATTCTTGTTTGAGTATAATTTACTGTTGAATAATTTTTAGTCAATTTTTTGTGAGAATTCGATTTTAGGATGGTTCCATGCTTTTGCTTTCCATTTTTTACAGTAGGTAAAGTAGATTTTTATTCATTTAAACGTTGGAGAAAGGTTTTTAGGCGCTATTCTAGGATCAGGAAAAAGTATTATGATGTAGCGAAAAAATGGGAAATTTTTGACCACCTGTATCAATTTTCGAAATGTACCTATGTGTATAGACGGATGCTGCGAGTTTTATGGGTACATAGGATCACCAACAATGAAGTACTGAACTCCATCAACTGAACACCACCAAGAGAAGAAAAATGCAATTTCTGGGTCATACGATGAGAGGTGATAAATACGAAATATTACGCCTCATAATAGAGGGCAAAGTTCAGGGGAAAAGATCAGTAGGAAGACTCCAGAACTCATGGCTAAAAGATTTAAGGAGATGGTTCGACCTCTCGTCTGCAGAAATCCTTCGAGCTGCAGTTTCCAGAGCTACAATTGCCATTTGGATCGCCAACCTTCGGCAGGAGAGGGCGTGATAAGAAGAAGAATTAATTTTTTTCTCATTACGATTGAACTGGAAAAGAAAAGATAAAGACACTATACTGACAGTCAGAAGCTTATCGGGAAGCTGAAAGCGGCACCCAGCATCCACGATATATAGCTTTAATAATAAGTTACAAACAACTATAACACTTAGGAAAGTCTGGAAGAAAGGCGCACTCATATCTGACGAGACCTGGTATACGGACGGCTCCAAGGCAGAAGTAGGTGTATGAGTCGGAAATGTAGGGCTAAAACTAAGGATAGCTATTCCAATAAGCCTAAATGAAGACGACACAACTTTCCAAGTGGAAGTGACGGCGATTCACCACTGCGTTAAAGAAATTAAAATGCAGTTGCAATCTTCACAGACATCCAAGCTGTACTGACGGTATTCGATTCTATAGGTCAACTCTAATCTAGCATGGGATTGCTTAGGTGCCTTAAAAGCACTTGAAGACCATTACAAGGTCATGGTAACCTGGGTACCAGGGCACGAGGGCAATGAACTGGCGGATGAAAAAACCAGACAAGTCTCATCAATGCCATTCATTGGACCGGAACCCTTCTGTCGAAAAGTCGACAATTAATATGGCTACTCTCACCAGGACAGACAGGCGAAACAGTTTATTGGAGGACATTCTCCAACATTTACGGCAAACCTAATAAGCAAAGATAGGAAAACTGTCAAAGTCGTAGTGGTTATGTTAACAGGGCACTGTAAGCTTAACAGGCACGCAAAGCTAATGGGGCTGACATACGATGCCATGTGCAGATTCTGTAGCCTAGAGGAGGAAACTGTAGACCACATTCTATGACAGTGCGACTGCCTGTGAGAATGTGCGGTTTCTTGTACTAGGCGATGAGAAGACACCGGCAAGAAATTACATGAAAGGCTCAGTTTCGAGGACGATTTGCTATATGTAAAGAGTCAAGCTGGAGAAGGTAATCTGTATTCAGAGAACCACAATAGATCTGAAGAGGTCGCAGTCTAATAGTCCGATTGTCCACCCTATAAAATCTAATCTAGGGACACGTAAGCCGTTTTGACAAATATGTATGAATATTAGGTTGTTATTATAAGAAACAGTTAATTATTCATCATAGCCTGTACCTATTGTAAACATACCTTTTATACTGCTGCCATGCAAGTTCGTTTAATAATTTTCTTCCTCCTGTATTATAATACATATTGTATGTATGAAAATTGAAATTTAACTGTTTCATTTTATTAGTTGTAAAAAAACACTTTTTTCTCGCCCCGGTACACTAATATTTTGTGAGGATTATGTTACGTTTATATGGTTACTTTCTTCAAGCAAAAATTTCTTTTCATTCTATTTTCTTGAATGCTGTTAAACCTTGCACCTAAAAAAATGTAACACCAAGAATGAATCTTTTTCAGAAACATTTTTACCTACCTACCTTCTTCACAAAATTACCCATAAAATCGTGTGTTAACATCTTGTATACTTGAGCTATACACCATCGCTGGAACTTATTCAAATATTCAACAAAACGGGTTTCAACAAGAAATGAAAACCAAATTGAATTTCTTTTAATTTTATTCGGAGTAAATATTTACATCATTTACAAAAAAAAAATACACATATTTACAATCTATATTTGGCATTTGAAGGACATCACAAAATAGTTTTTTTTTCATCATATACACTATGCACAAAAATATTATACAATAATTATTACTATACAGGTCCTAAATTAATTCATTCAACTTATATTTTACAGGCAAAGTATCTCACAAATATATTCCTTTAATCAATTTAATCTATTTCACAAGTTTAAAAACGTATCAACTCTTGTAAGAGCTCTTAAAAAATGGTGATAGCTCATTGGATTCGGATTAACATCTAGAAAAATCAAATCAAATCAATCATTAATAACCCGATTTTCTATCAATACACGATTATGGTATAGGCAACCAAACATACAATAATATATTCTTAAAAAGCCGTAAAACTGAATTCTAGCATAGAATACTAGAAGAGTATCCTATGCCAACATAAACAATGTCAAAGTTTATTTATTTATTTTGCTGGATTCCTCCTCTTTAAGAATATATTTTCAGGTTCTGATTATCTCTTACAGTTTCTGAGTTATTCGCACTAAATGTCTCTTTTTCATCTTAATTTTCTTTCTTTTGCAGTTTTTGATCTACTGACAAAACATTTTACTTGATGTCATTCCGAATTCAATGAGCTGTCGTTCCTATTTTTAGGGGCTATTACAACAATTAACACGTTTTTGAACTTGTGATCTAGACTAAATTATCACAACTCGTAAAACTCAATTATACTATTTATGAAAATATTTGTTTTACATTTGTGTTTGTACAATATATTTTATACGACTATGAAAAAGAGCCACAGAAACGAAGGTAATATCACTTGGATGAAGGATAACGTTGCAAAATGTTAAAACCATTAAAAATATTGTTATGAAGCTCTTTTCCAGATCTTAAGAATATTGGATGTTCTTGGCGCCTATTGCAGGCATAGTTAAACATAGTTAAATTAATAGGCTCGTTTTTATTTGCAGTAAAACTACAATTAAACATTTGTATGTTATGCGAACAAAGATTTTTATAAAACACAAAAATAAAAAAAAATTGATAACGTTGTTAGAAATATAGAAGATAATATTCAGTAGAGACTGTACTTATCTCCTAAAGATTTTTTTAATGTGTGTAAAGGTATAAATCTGTAATTTATATAAAACCTGATTTATTAAATACATTAGATTTGTATCGGCTTTTATTACAAATTTATACCTTTCTATTAACAAATAGACGTAAATCATCATTTAATATAAAGCTTTGATAGCTAATTTCTCTAAAGTTAACTTATTTATAACGTCATATATTAACAAAAGTTTTTTATTGCCGGTTTATAATAATCAGCAGTCACCTCACATTATCCAATTAAAGGTTAAGACCACTAGGTATTTTCATAAAATATTCATTAGGATATTAAATACTTTCTGAGAATATATTTGAGAAAGTACCTTTAAAATTATCCATTTATTTTATGCTTTAGCATAGATGGAATAATCTAGGACAATATGTATATACCTACAAGGAAACATTTTAAAATTCATTGAAGTAATCAGTCAATTTTTCGGATCAAAGCTTTATTTTTAGAGACGACGGCAAATTTGTTTTTTCTTCAATACGCTGAGAACGATATTTATAATAAAAATCAACAATTACTCAATATAACATCAACATTGACTATTACTTTTAAAACAATTTTTCTTTTGCAGCATTTCACTGTAGAAGTTCAGGAAATATCTCTGGAGTTTCAAAATGTAACTAAATAGAACTAGTGTGTTATTTTTTGGTTCAATTTCCTAAAAAATTGCTCTTAACAACGAAATAAAGAAGAAACATCCGAATCCGTTTTACTTCAATAATCTTAATAATATCCTTTTACACTATTTTTGTATCACATATATCATTAGTAAGTAATAGTTTTATATCACCAACAAAATCGTGGAATATTTCAATAATTTAAAAATATAAACAGACAAAATTTAAATAGTTTTACCTACAGCAACGTTTTCACATGAAGATAAGACTTTTTATAAATATGCTACGCAAAAAATATTTGATTTTAACGTTTTGGATAAAATGATGTATCGCAAAGTATTCCAAATGACATTTAAAGATTAAAAATCGATCATTTGGAACAACAATTTTCAGTATTTCATCCAATTATATAGTTGTAGTATATGAAAAAATTGTTATGGCGCAAATCAACATACATTTCTTCAAATATCTTTTAATATCAGTTCGGAAAGTCCACTGGAAATTCATATAAATTATCATTAGGCCACAGTACCAAAAAGTGGAAGCACACAGGTGGTCATATCATGTGTTTATCTTGACATATTAGAAATGATCAGGAAGATAACTGACTGGATTTCAATATTGTCTGGAAAGATGCCAAATGAAATAAAAAAATTTTAATACACCACGTTTTTTAAACGAACTAACAAGTTAAAAATAATAATAATAAACGTGAGGGGCATGCGACAGTTCTATAACAATGTAGAAAGTAGCTGTGTCGCATGCGCCCCACGTTTATTATTAGTTTTTACTTTTTATTTCGTTTTAAAAACGTATATTAAATTTTTTTTATTTTATTTATTTTTTACTTTTTAGTTCGATTTACTATAAGGTGTGGGTTTACGGATTAACTATTTTCAAGGTTATTCATATAAAAATGTCACAATATAATAAAACCGTGTCCAGGGATCGAACCCTACGCTTACAATTCATAATTTTCGCAGCCAAACTTCTAAACCACTCGGCTACGAAGACATATTTTTATCAACCAAGCTGTTATATATGGATCATATGACGTATATTAAAACTGAAAAAGTGACGTTTTTTCAATAATTCTCCATTTTTTAAAACTTTTTCCATATCTTTCTTTCTTATCCAATTCTGAATTATTGAGAAAATTTCACAATAAACCAATAAGATGCCTTAATTTTGACTAGTTACCATGGCAACTAAAAAAAATTCCGGAACTTTTTTCCAGGCGCCACGATATTTAAGTGGAAATTTTTTGACAGTTGAAAAGGTAAACATATGATCTACAACCATTAAGTAATATAGATATATCTGTGAATAATGCAAAATTTCTATAGGAATTTTACAACTTATCGTCACAAAATTCAACAAACTGTTTCCATACACTTGATTTTGAATTTTTCCAAATTATGGTGTGAAATTTTCTTACCAAATACCACGCAAGCTTAAATTATTACTGAAAAGTTTCTTTCAGGCACGAATATTTAAAAAAAATTAAAATTTTCAAAATAGTCGTGCCCTCAAGAAAATTTCCGGAAATAATGTAAGCTCTTGTGATAATATAAGTGACAATTTTAAGTCTCTAACCCATCGGAAAATAAGGTTAAAATCATGTACAAAGTTCCACCCGGTCAGACATACAAGAAAAAGCGAGTTAATGAAAATGTGATAACATAATAAAGGAGTGAAAATTGATCTACCTCAAATAGTGGATCAACAAAAGGCATTCAGTCCAGTGAATGATGTAAAAGTAAGAGCCTATTCCATCAAGGTACAGTTCTGATTCACCTGAAGCCATTGACATTGCCTTAAGGGATGTATCAGAGAAATTACTGACATGGTTTGATATGTGGCAAATTCCTAATTAGTTAATAAACAATATAAATAAATCGAGAAAATCTTCCATGAAAATTGGTTAACCTCATTTTTCGGAGTGGCTGATTACGCTGATTTATTTCGACGTTTCGGCTACCTTTATGAAGGGAGCATACACGCAGGACATATTACCAGATAAAGAAATGGATAGGATTGCAAACTTTAAATCTCGAAGAAATAAAAATGGAACTAACCTGCTCACTATCAAAATGACACAACTCTTTGTTCCAAAATGCGTACTAAATTCATTATTATGTAGCTGTGAAAGAGGTTGTGGAAAAAGCTGTGGTTTTATTATTTTTATTTCATGATACAGACTTTTAATTGGTCTTAAAATTTCCTTAATTTTATTATCTACCATAATTTAGTCAAATTTCACTATTTCTTTACAAAAACGATTTGCATTTTTATGATCAATTTGAGATATTAAATTTTCAATTTACATAAGTAGCTTTTGATGTATTTTTAAAAAACACTTCATTAGGAGTAAAAATCGCAATTTTTAAAATCAATAACCCGGAAGAGGAAATTCTTTTAAATGGTTTTAAATACAAGTACTGTTTTAGTCTCAAAAATAAGGGGTCTTCTTATTTACTTCCCTATATGTAGGTTACCTCTAAAATCCCCACTATCAGGTACGTGTCAGGAGTTGTTTTTATCTGTCCCTAAATACAACGCAAAATATTTCATGTGAATCTTGAAGTTTTTTTTACTGCACTTTTTGACATTAAACATAATCCGATATTGATCTTAACAGAAGTAACAGAAATGGATAATTATACTTTTTGTTAATTTAAAAAAAAAGTATAGGTTCGTCTACAAAGCTGCCACATCTTAATAGTGTTACGCGAGCTACTGCATTAATATGCTCACTTAGTGCCCCCAGTGAAATCCCCGTATGAGACGACTATGGCTCCTCAGCCCAATATTCGAGAACCATCCAAAATACGAAACATCCAGAATATCCAGCGCATCCACCAGAACGACGAGAGATTTCTAGAACTACACGGCGCGCGAGTATAAATAGGCCACGAGAATCGCTGCAGGCAGTCAGTGATGATACCGAAGGAAAGTAATCGCGCCTCGATAAAGTGTTTATTAAGTGACTCTCATATAAATTATAATTAGTGTTTTTAGTGTAATATATAAATTATTAAATAAGGACTATATTAAATATAAATCTGTAAATATAAATTAAAATAAACGTTACAATAGTATTATCAACGTTAAACCGGTAAACATATTCACGGACTACAATTATTGTTCAAGGGTTTAAAATGAGGTTGTAAATGTTTTCTGCATGTTCCTATTATTATTGTTTTTGTTGTAAATGGTAATAACAAAAAAATATTATTTTTCATTATATTTGGAATACTTCTTTTTTTCGACCTGTCAAACAATATATATTTTTGACAGTATACCGTTGCCCAAGTTACTCATGTATATTTGAGCATTTTCAAGCAAAGCTACCCAATCACAATTTAATAAATTCAACGTCAAACACGTTAACCTCATTTGTAATTTTTTCCACCAAAGTTGAAATATTACCCAGCGTAAAGAAAGAACTGGTAGTTTAAACTTAATTATTTCCCGTTTTCTACGAAATCTGTCACATTGATTTATATTCTAGATTTTATTGTACATGAATGTGAACCAACAATTATTTTTAAATATAAATATACCATTTAATGGTCTCTTGTGTATTTATCATTTAAATGGTGGTCTTATTTTTGTGATACAAATTTTGAATTCACTTGCAACTTTACGACATTACTAAACATGATTGATTATCAACATAATTCCTCAGTTTCACAAAAGGTATCAAGGTACGAATCATCATGTTTAGTACAAACTTTTATTTTATCATCGACAGCTTCAAGATCGATTCTCAGATCATTTGTTAGTGCAATGTGAAGAAATCATTTCCAGGCCAATAGTTTCATTCTTAGCACATGATAACCTTAAAAGGTTCAGCAGCAATATATGTTGGAACAGAACAGACAAATACAAAAGTGCGGAAAACTCCAAAAAGTAAGGCCTTCATGAGGGATACCTGTGTTAAACGGGCCGAAGATCTAATAAATACTATACAGTAGGAATCAGCTAATAATTATTACAGGATATCTAAAGGGACAAGCCTTGGAAAAAGACCACCTGCATAAAATGGGGATCTCAGCTGCAGACAATATGAAATAGAGATCAAACTCTTATCAGACTTTGAGGCACTGAACTCAAGAAGACAAACAATTTTCGTAGAGGCCAATAAGCCAACAAGCTGCAGTACTCCTGGCATGAGATGGACTTCTATGGAAGGTAAAGAAAGTGTTAACCCTTCGGGAATGCATTTGAGAGGACGTGAGTTCAATTGTACTTCAGTACCTCAGTTCAGTATGTACCTTCCAGATACCCAGCTCCGTTCTATTTACACCCATCTCCTGAAGGCAATTTCCTTGTGTATTTGTAAATACACAAGGTTAACTTTGCAATGAAATGACTTCATGGAGAAAACAATGCTCAGCTATCTGGAAGATTTGCTTATATTGAACAGTTGGAATTAACTAGAATGTTTGGTTGCAGTTCAACTCAACTGCATTAAGAGGTACCAAGAAATAGTTACACCTCTTTAGAGTGGATCCAACTCAGTTTAATATTGAACAACTTTTTTAAAGCCGTCTAAATTGTGCTCGATAAACCTGAAAAAAATATTCCTGTCAGATTATTTTTCTTATTGATCATGTTGTCGCTTGTCTAGGAAAATTGTTCTTATTGAGCACACCGCCACTTCCTGTCTACATACAAAGTGAAGCCAGACTAGTCACCAATAGATTGACCAGAAGGCAAGCGCATATAAGCAAACTACATGGTGAGCTAAACGAGCTAAACAAAGAGTTGGGAAACGACCTCATAATGGAAATGGTCTTAACAGGCAGAGAGGCATGGAAGCAAGCACCCCCAATAAATGCAGAAATGGCTCAAAAACCGATAAAGGCTATATCAGCCTAGTACTCATAGTGAGGAACAATAGAATTAGACTCTTCCGTATTTGTAAATACACAAGGTTAACTTTGCAATGAAATGAGAATGGAGAAAAAAATGCTCAGCTATCTGGAAGCTGGAAGATTTGCTTATATTGAACAGTTGGAGTTAACCAGAATGTTTGGTTGCAGTTCAACTCAACTGCATTAAGAGGTACCAAGAAATAGTTACACCTCTTTAGAGTGGATTCAACTCAGTTTAATATAGAACAACTTTTTTAAAGCCGTCTAAATTGTGCTCGATAAACCTGAAAAAAATATCCCTGTCAGATTTGTTTTTTTTATTGAATATGTTGTCGCATGTTTAGGAAAATTGTTCTTGCCACTTCATGTCTACATACAAAGTGAAGCCAGGCTAGTCACCAATAGATTGACCAGAGGGCAAGCGCATATAAGCAAACTACATGGTGAGATGTATAACGAGCTGAACAAAGAGTTGGGAAACGACCTCATAATGGAAGAGCAATTTTGGAAATGGTCTTAACAGGCAGAGAGGCATGGAAGCAAGCACCTCCAATAAATGCAGAAATGGCTCAAAAACCGAGAAAGGTATAGGAGCAGAAGTATAAATAGCCAAGCCAAGAATGTCATTGTGAGAGCTTTTAAGGCAAGAGTTTAAGAAAAAGACCATGGCCATATACTCTGACAGCCAATCAATCAGGTCCATGCAGAAAAATTATTCGTTTGGAACTGCTTGGACTCCCTACAAGAGTCTAGCCCGAGAAGGAGCATGATTTGCTCCGATTAATCCAGAACCTTTTCGTGGTGTAGCGAAAACGCTTAAAAAACAAAATAGCATTACTTGGATAAAAATACAGTCTCGAGAATGGTGGAGCAAGGCGCCTGGTATGAGACATGTCAAACGGTTCATCAAAGAACCATCTCCAGCATTCTCGGATTACCTGCTTAGCCAGAATAGGCGAATAACCAGGATAGGTTGGGCTCCTGACAAAATGTACAAGAAGATCAAAAATCTCGGCACACATACGCTACTGGCCTGACTAGGACCTCTGGTTTGGTATATGGAGTATAGTAATAAGGACAGATCTATAGACAATGAACTCTAGTATAACATGAGAATATATTTGCAAAGGTCGGAGTGGAGAGGCTTTTAGGAACACATAAGCCCCATATTTAATCTTCCAAATCAAATTAATTAGGCATTGTTTTAGATGTACTCTTTTATGAATTTTGTATAGTCCTAGTCTATAGAAATAACTAAAGGAATAAATTGAGATTTTGTCACTGAATATAACTGAAATACTAAGATTCGGTTGGGTCTCCTAACCTTCAACGACTGCTAAAAATATTGCATAAATATTTTTCTATAGTTTAATACTAAAATGAAAATTGCTTATAAAAATGATCACTTCATTGCTGTAATGAAGCTTCAGTTAATCATAATGAATGAATATATCGTGTCTAGACGCTCTCTTATATTATTGTATAGTCATCGTGGTTAGCGTTCTCGGTTTGAAACCTGCATTAGACCATGTAAAGTTTGAAAATTTGTCATGGTTCGTTATAATATTTGATGGGTAGTGTAGCAGTCAGCAATTAATTTTTATTTGTTTAGATTTTTTTGCTGAGGTGTATATTATAAATGTCGGTGGTTTCACGGATTTTTTGGTTAAGCCTACGCGCCAAGGAAGAGATTTGGTTTGTAAATCTATTGTTAATTGATGTAGTTTTTAGGTAGTTTGAATCTGAACTTGGAGACTGTGGAAAATGGTTGAAGAAAACTGAGATAACCATACAATTTGGAAAGAATAGAAGAAAAAAGTTTGGAGAAGTTAATATTGGGGTGAATAAAAAAAACACTGTGATGAAACTTATCTGCAGATTGTATGTATAGCAAATACATGATGAAGAAATAGCAAAAGCGGATGAAGATATAAAGAAAATGTCGTCAAGCTTTCCGCTGTTTAAAGTGTTGGTTCTACTCTTGCTCACATAATTTGTTAGCAATTTTACTACAGTAGAAACGGTGAAGCTTTTCCATCACGTGATCCAATCTACGATTTATGCAACACATATTTTCTACATTCTATCTTCTTCTATCAATATAAATCAAACATAACAACCTACGATCGTTGTCTTCTTCACAAGACTAACTACAAGACATACGTAATAGTTTCTTCAAATTTGCCGAAGTAATTGTAATAAGAGACAACGATATAATTGACGTAACGTGAATAACTGATCGTACTAACGTAACGTAACAGTCACGTGATGGTAAAGCTTCACCGTTTCTACTGTATGTAACTTTACCAGTACTTTTTTCTCCGAATTTATATTAAAATTGCATAGTATATTTTACAATATTACACATTCAAGTAGTATCGAAGGATATTCATGTTAAAAACGTTGCTTTAGATAAAATATTCGTACTCGCATTTTCAAATAAATAAATAAATAAATAAAAACAACCAAACGTTCAAGAACGCAGTACCAATTGGAATTATAAAAATATTTATATGGCAAACGATATATAGTACTGATTCCTTGAATGATATTCCAATAAATTAAAGATGTCACGGTACTTCTCTCCGATAGTACCCGCATCCGACGATCGGTACCCAGTACCGTACCGGCGGCAAGTCCCTGTCTTTGTCTCGATAAATGTCAATAAATTTTGTTGTATTCTAGGGATACTGTAGGTCTTATTCATTCATTTATCTCAAGAAAAAGCGTGGTTTGAGAAAAAATATTGTGTACAAAAAGTTACTCTTCCAATTAGCTTGATTTGCCACGCCTAAAGGCTCGTGTCATAAATTTCTACGCTCGTGGGAAAAGTATAACTTTGCGCGCTTGTACATTTTAAATAACTATATGTATGAAAGTAATATTTTGCTCTGTCATTTTTAAAGACACTAATGTCAACTTCAGGTCATGTCATACTGTAATGTGTGTTCAAAACATTGACAAAACTTCTTTTCAAAATATTCAATAAAAACAAGAAATCGAATCATATATTTAAATTTATTTTTAAAATGACCTAGTTTCGGTACAATCAGTACCATCAGGACGAAACTGAAAAATTGGAGAAAGAGAAAACTTTTGAGTAGGGACATGCCCTTCATAAAAAAATAGTCAATTAGTAGAACCTACTCAACTTGGTTATAAATTGTAGTATCAACTGACTAGTCTTTTTTAATACAACAGTGGTTGCATAAGGAGGTGTATTAGGACCAACCCTATTCCTTCTGGGCACCAGAGAAAGCAGCATACATTTTATACAACGCTTTCGAAACAAAGTACTAAGGAATGCTGTCAATGCCCTTTGGTATAACCTTTATCATGACTTGAAAATAGAATCTGGTAGTCAGATGATTACCAAGTATCACGAATAAAACCTCTTGTGCCATGAGAAATGTTGAGGCCATCCAGTTCTTGCACAACACCAACCAGATAAGAAGACTCAAAAAAATGTAACTCTAAGGGTGGCTTGGTTAATTGTTAGTATATAGCAGAAAAAAAGTGCGGAATTACACAAATTACACTGGCCGTCAAAAAACCCGACCAACAAAAATTTTACACATTTCAAAAAGTGGTTATCCCTTGAATTACTCATTTGATTTTGTAGCACAGTTAAATTTGCAAATACGGGGTGCATAAATTTTTTACCAGAAATTTGAAAAACCCTGTAGGGTGCAGCAGCCGCAATAGGGGGTGGAAACTGGTGTCAAAAGGTAGCACCATGCTATTTTGGTTTTTTATTCACGTTGTTATTAAAGAGGATTCATTGTTTTCAAGCCAATAATGAGAACTAACAATAATATTGAAACGTACGTAAAAATCTGATGAAACCATTAAAATGTTTGAAATTAATCAAATATAATGCAGTAATATCGAGGCCAAAATTAATGAGGAGTCAATCGACATGGCATCGAATTGATAAAGATTTCATCGAATTCTTCTTGTAGTGAAACTCGAGTATCTTGAAGGCTGTCAGGCAAGGCCAGTTGGTCCCAGAGATGCTTAATAGGATTGATATCAGGGCTACAAGCTGGCCAAATGAACATTTTTGCATGTAACAACTGCGTTTGAAGGGTTTCCTTTAAAAGCGTGTAACTTCTTAAATAACAGAGATAATAAGGTGAATAAACAACTGAAATATCCCTAAAGCATGGTGCTACATTTTGGCACCTTATATCGTAAATGCCTCATCCTAAAGGGTGTTTCAAATTTCGAGTAAAAAACATCTTCATCCCTTATATTTTCAAATTCAACTCTACATAAAAGTTTCAAGGACAATATTGCTACAGAAGAATTGGCCACAAAAAAATTATGAAAATGGAAAAATTGGGTCAAAAGATAACCACTTTTCAAAATGAGTCAAATTTTTGGAGGCCGCATTTTTTTGACGGTCAGTGTATATTAGATTCTAAGGAATTACTAATGTGCAATGCCTTTAGTTTACAGTGATAAAATGATTTCAAAGAGAAAAGAAAAAATTGTAACATTCAGCCTGAAACTACTCTTGTACCGAAACTAGTAGAGTCATTTTGAAAAGAAAGTATAATACATTGTGTTTTGAATCTAATATATTTTAATCTCTTATGAGATATCGATGGATTCATCCAAATAAGTACCTTTGACTCACCTCATGTGTTCGTGTATATAGTTACAACAAAATTTTACTGAAATCGCATCATAAAATTTATTTTCGGAGTACCGTAACATCTTTAAACGAATATATAAATAGTAATATATCACAATAAAGTTTGCATATCTACAGCGTTACTTGGATTAGAATTTTTTGTCAAAATATCAGCTCACTAAATCAACGTTTAAATACGTAACTTCAACAGTATCTAATTATTTTACCAAACTAAAACTTCAAGTGTATATAAACATACCTAATTTATTACCTTAACCGGTTTCACGGAATTAACTCATCAGGATCAGAGTCTAATGAGATTAGTTAACATTTGCTTAGATGTACCTACATTTAATGGATTCTTTTATTTTATAATTTGATGCAAATTTGCAGGTAGAAATTGAACTATTTTAAATGACGTTGACAAATTTTTATTTTTAGAGTTTACTCCTTAAGAAACGATTTTCATATTAAGCCTGCGGTATGAAAATTATATGACGAGTAAAATCGATTGTTAACTAAAAGTGATGCGTTACGTTCCTTTGCGCACCTATCACTTCGAGATTATGTAAATAAAAAATTATTATTGTGAATTCCTTTAATTATGTGATAAAACGCCACTTTTTTAGTTTTGACATAAGTCATATTATGGTCTTAATACAAAAGCTTAGTTGATAAACTATTATGCCTTCTTAGCCGAGTGGTATAGAGGTTTGGCTGTGAAAATTAAATATTGTAGGCGTAGGGTTCGAATCTTGGACACGGTGATAATATTCATTTTTTGTTTTATTGTTAATAACATTCAATAAGGACAATTTTTTTATATGATCAATATTTTCAAATTTATATCAAAAATTTAAACCATTCATTTTTTTTAATTGCTGCATCAATCTTGGCAATTATTATTATTAGGGCCAGGATTTTTGCCTTTAAACACACACTTTTTTTTCTCTCAAAATTTAATTTAGAAATGTACTGAAGATGCAATTTATTTTGTGAAACTGGTCCAGATAATATGTTATATTTGCAAGGGTAGAATGTTGAGTTAATAAAGATAATAATAAAATTTATTCGAAAATTAATCTGTTAAAACAATTAAAATGCGACGGTTTTAAATGTTCACAGTACCGTGTAGATGTCGGTAGTTTTTGTACTATGTATGTCTAATAGCAATAAATAATCGACAATAATTACTCATGAAACAACTAAACAATCAACAGTTAGTAAATAATACTCTTACAATTATTGGGTTTAACTTTTTCCAGTATCTCATACCACGATGGTGAACATAACCTTCAACTTTAGTTGCTTGCGAATGATGTAAGTAACTGTTTATGGTGTAAAAACGTTATGGCATGCTGTAAATACGATTTAAGAGGCAATATAGTGGAAACTTTTTGCAACTTTTCAAAAATTAACAATTAACAGATGCAGGTAGAATAATAAAGTGCTACCGGATTGGTTTAAAATTTTCTATTAAGTAGAATTAGCCAAAATATACCTAACGTAGAATGAAATTAATTATTATTAATTTCTAGTATACAGTGCGATAAAAAGTTGATTTTTGATTTTAATTTACCATTTTTTTAAAGAATAATCTATCATACAGGGTGAATAACTAGAGTTGCACAAGTTTTACTTGAATGTTTGAGATTGACTCGAGTTTGATTTCTGACAATTTTTTGTATCCTAGTCAAACTGGGCAATGCTTATAGGTTTGAAAATTAAATATATTTTTCTACACCCACATGTATATTATCCATTTTCTGCACAATTTACAGAATGTAAATGTAGGCCATACCGGTTAACTGAACGGATATGATTTCATATACATCCTAGAACGTATATGAAATCCACCAATCAGCATTTGCGTTTAGTACCCGCCAACTAATCTTTTTTCAATTTTATAGAAACGTCAAAATAACTTGTCAAAATATTTCTATAGTTTTTAAGAAAAATATTAGTAAAAATGATTCCAGTGATGAATCAATAAATAATTTTCCACCAGATATTCGCTTAGCCGCAAAGGAGACGTATAGAAACAGAGTAAATTGAATATTTAAGGGTACTCCTCACAAACGTCAGTTTTTATGTAATACATTTGACGTTATAGATAGATGATTAGTATATTCATCGGTAGTCCAGTGGTAAGTATCCCAGCCTCTCACGCGGTAGATCAGAGTTCGATTCCCCGTTGGGATTTTTTTTTAAATTTTAATTTTATTTCTAAATAATAATAAAATAATAATAATAGTAAAATTATTAAAAATTTTTAATTTGAAGTTATATTATAGTTTAATAAAATGTTTATTTTCTAGATTTTTTCTTAAGTGGGTCGTAGGAAAAATATACTGTTCGACTCGTGTGGATTGTCCATATCGCTCTCGGACGATTGAGCACTCCGCCTACGGCGTCGTGCTCAAACTTCGTCCTCGTACGATATGGCCATCATATCCACACTAGTTGCACAAACTACTATTGTCAAACTGGTCTGAAGGAGTTTGAAATAGAATATTGTTGAAGGTGTGACGAAAATAAAAATTTTTTAGGCTAGAGAATAGTTTACCAAACGAGGCAAAGCTTGAAAATATATTTTGGACCAGTTCAACACCTGAATAGTACCCACAGATTAAGTGAAAACAACAAGAGATACCGAAGTTCCCGAAAATTCTGAAGGAATCGTCTTCGCGAGACTTAGCCAAAAACCAAAAGATCTACATTTGGGCATTGTGGAAAGTGAGAAACTAGTGAATGAAATAATTCTGGTAGCTCGATGTCTCGTAAATGTAGATCAAACAATTCCTGTTAGAGTTGATAATTTATCGAAGAAAGTAAAGAAAGTAAAGAAAGAACAACAGATAGGACTTTGCACACCGGTAAAAAGCATAATCAGGTTCGAAAATAGTTCTAAAGAGAAAACCACCAAAAAGAAACTCAGTTGACGCCAGCCTCATGAAACAACTAATAAAAAATTATGACAATACGACCTTTTTGAGACGGGAAAATCCACAGTACGCACCATTCTAGTACATCATAGAATTTATACAGGAGATGCAAGACCAATTCGTCAAATGCCAAGGAGGTCACCATTTGCAAAACGAAAAGAAGTAGAAAATATGATAGAAGACATGTTGGATGCAAATATTATTGAAGAAGCTTTAGTATTGGTAGTTAGTTAGATAGTAACCTCTTCCTGTGATCCTTGTGGCAAATTTGTCAAAGGATTCAGGTTATAGCCAAGAATTTAAGCACATTAATATTTTAGTGGCCTGGTAATTTAAGCGGTTTCGCTTTATTGTGACTGTCTATGAAGAATAGCGTGCTATGCAGGCTGATGTTGCTGGAGTGGCGAGAAAGTCAAAACGAAAGGCGGTGGCGGTAGAATTGGAAATAAACACGTTGCGCAATATGATATTCAAACTTCAAACTGTTTGAATCAGTATGATTTCAAGTCAAACCTAAAGATACAGAAATCGAGTAAATTCAATAACCTCTGAGTGATAACGTCAGCTCCAACTTATTGAAATGAAACATCTCCCTTTTTTTTCAATTTGCGGACTTCTCTTACTGAGATGATTAATTTATTATTTACACAATAATTGATGGAGAATAAACGTACACTAAACAGAAGAAACCAAAAACATATGACACTAAATGTTGAAATTATTCCCCATTGATTACTGAACAATTTTGAAGCAAAGCATTTCCTTCCTGATTCGTGTTATCAGATCACGGATAGTTGATATTTTAAACAACTCCATAAAAAAGTCTAATGGGGTAAGATCGCACGATTTAGCGAAATATCCCACTGTTCCTCTTCTTTCGTTCCATCGATCTGGAAATGGTCTGTCTAAAAACTGACGCGCAGCTATGCAGCCTTGGGTCATCCTGTTTTAATCATGTTCTGCGTATTTTGCAGGAAATCCAGGTACAATTTTCCTGTAAGATTTTTATAAAAAAAAAACTGCAATTACAGATAATGTGTTCCGCCATCTTATCTGCATGTTCCACTGTCCAATATGCACATATTACACATATGGTATCATCAGTGAGCAAAGTTCAGTGAGAGTTCCTGTGATAACTCTCAGATCAGATTTCTGAAGCTCCAAGAGCAATTTAGCGTAGTGAGTAGTCTTTGGTCTGGAGTATTTCTCCAGTCTACTGCACTATACTCTCTCCAAAACAGTATCATGCGTAGTGCACTTGATCTCTCCGACTCTGTACCGATGTACCAAAGACAATGAATTCTGCCGGCCTATTGCAGTTAAATCCGGTTGGCCAGCGTAGGGAGGCATATTTATTTTAGCCAATAGATGCAAAGGCGCATGGTGATCATACTTCGATCACGCATCTATCGTTGTTTGGATCGCTCTGTTTGTTCGATGGATATACTTTAAGTTAATTTTCCCATTTTCGGACTTCTTCCACGATTCGGATTTTTGGGATACCACACATTAAGTAATGATAACTGTACCAAATATTGAATAGATGAGGCTTTTACTTGATGAAGATCCATACTAAATTATGAAATAAAACAATTTAATTTGTTTAAATCTTCATTTCATCAATAAAATGAAGATTTAAACAAATTAAATTGTTTCATTTCATCATTTTGTACCAAATATACTCAAAAGTATTTGTAACAAAAATGTAATGCACTACATATAAGAAGCTGAACAAATATTAAGGACAACAAGAAACAAATTCAACTAAGCATTATTCATCCAGATGGGAAGAGAAAGTATTAAATGCACAAAATAGTAAAATAAATAGGGAAAGAGAACAGATAATCAGAAGATATTAGAAACAAAACAATATTTCTTATCGAAGTGGGAATAAGAAATTGTGTATATCGAAGAAGATGACAATTTTGATGGTTATAATGATAGCAAATGTGTCGTGTGATTAAATCATCTCTAACAACTAGGTTAAATTTGCGCATCCTGCACATGTTAGTTTCATGAATGTTGATCTCGTTTTCAAAGTAGGTGTAAAGACTGTAAGAGAACGAAAACTTAATACTTAATACATTATTTTCTGAATTGTTATTTTGTGTTGTTTTATCATTTTTATAGGCTTATGTCATAGTTTGTGAAAGTGAAATAGCTGGTAATTTTATTTTCCAACAAACATATCTACTCTTTAACGTTATTTTGGTTTTCTTTCTTTGCTTCATTGAATTTTTGTTTAAGAAAAAAATTGTTTTGAGCATAATTAAATTTATTTAATTTTATCACCGCATTCAATTTTAAAAATTGGGTAACTCTTCTTCCTGCTCATTCAAGTCTTTCAAATATTTGAGTTTCTTCCTTTCTCTACCATTAAATTTTTTGGTTTAGCTTTACATATTCTTTTTAGTTCTAGGAAGTAACTGTATCTTTTATTTTATTTTTTACTACCCAAGAAACAGACATAATGTAAAACAAGCTCTTGATTTTTAATGTTGGTAGGTAGGTATATAATTTTAAAACTAATGGTTTATGTCACAGATACTGATTTTGTACATAAATAATCCATAGAAACTTTAGATAACTGGAACTGTCCCTTGCTGATGTATTATAGGGTTGATACGAATATACAAAAAAAATCTTAAAAAGTTTTAAATAAGTAACTATTATGGAGTTCATATAAATGTACCTATATCTATTGATTGTTAATTGTTTCATTGTGTGCGTTTAAATATTGATCTTAGACCGTAAATATGAAGATCTTTTGAAAATCACCTAAACAAAATTTGTTTTTTCATTGATTAAATGTTTGATTATTTTTTAAACTTATTTTCTGTATCTATAGTGAATTTGACAGAAATTAAAGACACCTATATCAAATTAGTTACACTAACATACAGTGTATCCCAAAAATGGAAAAAAAATTCTTACATTTCAGGAAAATGTCATTCTTGATAAAAAGCTCTGAATGTAATCAAGTATATACAGAATGTTTAAAATATTGGCTGGAGTACAATCTGACAGTTGTGAAAAGTACTGTTTTATTAGGGTGTTTAACAACAAAAATTTCTGTAGCTTTCCTACATGTTACATAATTTTCTCCAATAATGAGAATATTCTCAATATTACTGGCAAACACACTAATTATATATACGAAATGAGAACGTGATTAATTAAATTTAAGTAGTTTTTTTGTTATATTTTGGGGAATTAGATAGACAAAATTTTTTTTTATTTCGGTAGCCGGCCGTTATCACGATAATTAAATTTTTCAAGAAATTTGTCTTAATATGACACAAGAAATTTGACAACTAGACAATCAATAAAATTACTTTGAAGTTTAAGACTGCAAAAAATTGTAGTCATTTTTTTTAAATTCATTTTTAGTGAATTATATCATTGATCAAAATTGTGAATAAATAATATTTATCTTTAATAACATTCTGATAAATGATATCTAGTTTATTTTTTGCTTATTTAAAAAATGGTAAGTATTAATAAAACAAGGTTTTTGCTACTTTTTTTGTGAGATTTTTTGTCTTAATTTTGTGGTTTTGTGTATTCAAGTGTGTACTGTGCATCATTAATCAGATAATTGCAGACAAAATTTTTGAAATATATTCCTATTTTTATCTGGAGAAATCACTAATCTGAAAGTGCACATTATTTTTATTCCCACTTATAATATTCTGAACTTATTTTATTCCCACTTATAATATTCTGAACGTATTTTATTCCCACTTATAATATTCTGAACTTATTTTATTCTCAAAATGATAATTTCCTATTTTCCCTGTATTTCAGCCAGTTTTATTAAAATTGTGAACTTGATCTGGGATCTATTCTACAAGTCATGCAGAGACTTTTATAGATGCTTTTTTTGTGGGTATAACTCTTTTTGGAACACATTTTTCTATATAATTCAAAGTTTTTGACAAATAATGCAAAAAATTCACTTTTTCTACATTCTCAGCCACTGAAGACAATTTACAGTAACTTCAATTTCTGTTAAATTTTCATATATTGGGCAAAATTTATTTTCAAAATCTTCATTATTTGTTTCAGTATAAATCAATTAATAACAGTACAAAAGCTTATTTTGATGATTTTCCTAGATGATATTTAAATCAAATTTTGCAAAAACCATACAATTATAACGGATTGTATTTTATTTATACATACTGAAACTGTTGAAATCCACTAAAGTATAGGTACTCATACTTTACCTACTTGTATGTAGGTACCTGCTTAACCCAACGATATCGACTCTTTTAGAGAATATCTTTATTAATAAGCAATTTTTCAAGTTGTATCGCTGTAAAAATGCAAACCTTAATTTGGAATATTTGCGTAATTATAGTTAAAATTCTCAAAAATGTAAATTAATTAAATGGTGCTGTCGTTTTTAATTTAATTTTAAATAAATGAAGTATTTTCACTTCAACTAAGATGGTTCTGTAAATATTTGGCAATTAAAAAAATAAAATCAGTTTCTTCCCAGACTCCAAAAACATAGATTCGCAGGAAAACTGGTCTTCCTGGCAACTGGATGATGTTACCAGCACTATATTTAATTTTAAATTAATAACATCATTAAACAATAAAATCGGTAGTCGTTAATTTTGACCCAATAAATTATTTATTGATAGTTTTCTTTCCCTTTAATCATTATTTTGGACACATTAATCACCTAATATCCACAGATACCAATTAAGTCAAAGGTATTGAAAGTTACTTTTGCACCAATAAAATTTAATGAAAAACTTTGAGAATTTCAAATGCAGCCCTAAAAAATTTAATAAAAATCTATTCCTATGTTTTCTTTCAACTAACTATTAGAAAAAACAGACTCACATTTGGAAATTTGATTGTAGACTTTGTCTATTCTTTCATTCAAAATTTTTACACTTTTGTCTGGTATCGTCGGTAGAATGTCTTTAACCGATTCACTGTTTAACTTCTCAAACATATCCCGTAACATTTTTCCAATGTTTCCTTTACTTCTTAACGTTTTAATTTTCTCTACCGTTTGTCTTCTGAACAAACACAAATTCTCCAAAAGAATGGAATGATAAATTTCGTATTTCTTAAGTAACCTGTAGCCGTGTAAAAGTCCCGATTCGTTGTCCAAAAACAACAATAAATCACTGTTGGCCTTTCTTGCTAGATTATGCGCAGGCGCGTCCATGATATTGGCATTCCATTGATAATTGTACAGATTGTTAACTATCCTATCCAAGTTGGCAGTCAGATAATCAAAAATTATCAAATCAGACCATTGAGCCAATTCCACAAAGGTTTTAGTTAAGTCATTTTCATCTAAAATCTCGTTCTTTGTCATATTTATAACGTCGAATTTGTTCAAGTGCCGTTCTACCGGTTTAAACACATTTGGAATGTTGGCAGAGTTTAAATTTGATATAAATTGAGTTAAAACAATTGGTCTGTTTGAGTTCCATTGAGCTGAAGCAATTTCATTGCGTAGATTACGCCATAAAGGCTCTTTTAAATCTACCACGCTTATTGTACTCGGAGCAAGATTAGGTATATTTAAAATTTTAGCTAAATAAAAACTGAACAATTCTCCTTGTATTTGATCTGTGTTCTGTCTATATCTCACGCAACCTTTTAAACCGTCTTGGAAAGTTATCAAACGGTTTTGCATTCTTCCACAACCGTTTTCCATTTTGACAGCGACTGCGTTTTTAACATAATCTTCCCATATTACGTGCTTCTTATCATGGTACCCTTCTGGTAACGCTCTTTCTATTCTTCGTCCCCAATAAATACCATCTTCAATCAATTGTTCATCACTAGCGCTCTGTTTGATATTTTCGACGAAAGATACGGATGGAAACTCGTTCCTAGTATGATTCTTGTAACCGTAGCTGTTATTTAAGAAAATAGTTTTTATTACCGAAGAATTAGTAGCAAGAGAATCGATTAAAACGGATTCAGTCTTGTTCGTACTAGGCGATTTTAGATAAATTACTGGTATAAGAATTCCTATAGTAAATCCGACACTAAAAGCGAAAATTACACTCAACAAACATAAGTTTTTATAAACCGAGGTTTGATTAGTTTTTAACTGAAGAGGCTTAAGATCACTATCCCACTGTAATGAGGTTTTGACACCGAAATAACCCATTTTTAAATTTTTAACTTTCTACTGAGCACATCACTACCGGTATAGCACAATTGTCGTTTCGGTATTGAAACGAGAGTTAACGGATTTAAACGATTTCAGACGTATCTCCTGTTCGGATAACTTCTTTAGACTGATCGCTACGAGTTACTTCTTGGTCTTAACAATACTGAAGAGAAGAGTAGTGGGAAGAATTACTGACATATTTTAGTAGAAGGAGAAGGTTCGACGTTGGTCAGTTCTTCGATGAGTTAAAGTGAGACAAAGTGGCAGCTGTGATGAGAAGGTTGAGAGGAACAGTGACGTAGACTTGGTGTATATGTTGTAACTTTGGAGTTACAATTGGATTATTAAATAAATTAGAACAAGTTTTAATTAAAAAAAAATAAAATAGCCTGAAATAAATTAATTGTTTCAATTATTACTACGAAGAATCTATCAATAATTATCAAATAACAGAAATATAACATGTAATAGGTAACCGACCATTATTATATTTCTAAAGCAACTAAGATGATCACTATATCTTATTCTAATATTTTTTGTGTTTCACCAATATAAACTGCATTACAATGACATTATGAACACCTGATTTTTGAAAGAAAGTTAATTTCTCTTTAGCATTTATTAAAGAAGATCCATTATTTTTGTAGGAGTACGGAATGTAATTGAAGACATGAGTGGATGAAGGGCCTATGTCACATTAAAAAAAATGCGTTTTTCTGCGCAATATACCTTAAAATATGTAAAACTATCGTACCAAGAAGTTTCAATACAATTTGATAATATTTTACAAAAAATATAAGTTTTTACAAAATTGACGAAAGTATAAGGATAAAGGACATACAGGATGTTTCTAAATTCATGCGACAAAATTCAGGAGGTGATTGCTCGTATGAAATTAAGATGGGTCTTTCCTATGGCAAAATTTCCTCAGCACACCCCTTTCCGAGATTCTTAATTTTCGTGCACTAGCAAAGGACTTCGGGTATTTTTTCAATATTTTCAATATTAAAAAAATTATAAATTATGGTGTTTATTTTTTTTCTCTGCAGCTATTGGTTTTGGGAAGAAAATTTAAGAATAAAAAAAATTTCAAATAAAACAAGGATTTTAAGTTAAATTTTATTTCATAAAACTTGATCTCGAAAAAAAGTTTTGATATGAAATAAAGTAAGGGTTGCTAATTTCACCCCCGTATAATGTAACAGGAATATTGAAAAAACACCCGTCGATAGTCCTTTGCGAGTGCACGAAAATTACAGAATTTTAAGTTTCTAGCTTTACTGAAATTTTTGAAAAAAAAATAAAAACTCAATTTTAGTCACCACCTTTTAAGGGTGATATCTCGGAAAGGGGTGGGCTCAGGAAATTTTGTTATGGGAAAGACCCATCTTAATTTCATACGAGCAATCACGTCCTGAATTTTGTCGCATGAATTTAGAAACACCCTGTATATGTCTCTTGTAACAGTAAATAGCCCCAATTTATTATAATCAACTTTAAAACCTTCAAAAACATTTGTGGATGAAGGGGCCTGAATAAAAATAACGGATCATACGCCCATTATCCATTTAAATATTTTTATGAAGATATCTTCGAAAAGTCAAGTGAGAATATTGAAAAACCGACATCTTCACAATATCGAAGAAAAACTAAATAGGAAATAATATTTTTGTTTTATTTCCTATAGTTTTATTGTACATAGGCCCATATCCAGCTACAGGAATTAATGGATGGATTTTTTATTTTTGTGTGAAAAAACGAATGTTTTTTTTAGTTTAATTTTCTATCATCGAAACTGTTTCAATATAAACTATATGTAACAAAAAATTGGTCTCTTTATTTCCTTTTACTCGCGAGTAACACGTAACAGCAGATAAAAAAGTTTGACGTCGTTTTTCTCGAAACTAACTTTGTTGTACATATGCCCTTTATTCATTCATGTCTTCAATTTTCCTTTGAATTATGTGTGCTAGTTGACAGTTTAGCATTAACGTAATGCGAATAAAAAGGTCATTTTTTGCCTGTAACTTTTTTTTTGGTTAATGATATCCAGATTTTTAACGACTAATTTAAAAGCTATGAATAATTGCCACAAATTCAATTCACCCACAATTACGATAGAAAAAATATTTCAGGTTAAAACTGGCAATTTAAGGACTATGAAGCTAAATGGTAAATTTAAAATGGTCATATTTCGTTTAAAACGTATATCATAAAAATGGAAATTATCGGGAAAAACAGCGGCTAAAAATTGAATGTTCACCTTAGGGCTTCAAAAATAAATACTTTATTCATAACGGTCCAAAAAGGAGAATGATTTTTTAAAACAATTAATTTTGCAAATTCTAAAAACGTTTTTTCGTTAAGTGTCCAATAGGGTGTGGACTTATTAATGATCAGTAGGGGTATATGTACTAATTTTTACATTAGGATTTTTTTTCAAACACTCCATACTAAATGGCAACCATTTTTTGGCCAAAAAACACAAAACAAAAATACCAAAAAAAAGTTTATTTGTCCATAATATTTTTTGGCCATATGTTAAAAGATTCTTATGGGTCTCAAATTGTTAGTATTTTGTGTCGAGTCAATGCTCCTCATTATTTTTTTTTGTCACTCACTATTTTCCAGATATTTAAGATGGGAAGGGAAGGGCTGAAAGAGAACTTTCCGTTTAAAAAACCGGCAATTTTCCCTATACGTAGGTTTATTTTGGTATCTTTTTGACCCACCGCCCCCTCCCGCCCCCTTTCAAAGTTCACACTTCCAAAGTTGTATTATCGGATTTGAGACACCCTCCTTAACGATTAACAATTTACTTTAAGAGGCTGCCATTATTTTCGAATTAATTAGCCTACAACATACCTCTTTGACTGGATTATAATCTTTAAAATTTGAGTAGAAATATTGCCAAAGTATGTTATTTATTTGTAAATACATTTATAAATTTTGTTTTGGAAAAATTGAATTGATAGTTATTCTATGTATTTCACTTCTATCATTTTATCAATCATATTGTGCTATATAAATATGATTTTGCAATTTGCTTATTGATTTTAATTTATAGTAATGTTTTATATATATTGAATATTTAAGTTTGTTTTCAATTCTAGGAATCGTTGATTCTAAAGAGTAAATTGATTAATATTCTTCTATTTCTAATGTGTATGTTATCGATAAATTGGAAAAATATGACTAATGATCTAGAAGTATCTACAAAACAAGCTAGAATATCATCAATATAATATCTCCTGAAATGAAATGTCTTTTTCTAAATGAGATTCAAAAGTAGAAGTTTCCAAATTATTCATAAAATTGATATAATAATTTTGATTAACGCAAACTTCAAATAAATTTAGAATATCCTTTGCAGTATTGGAAAGGAATCTTAAGACTAGGTCTTATATTTTAGATCGTGAAATATCTCAATAGAACATATAATATATTACATATCAAAATAATGAACCTATCTAAGTTGCTTGTTTATTGATATCAATTTCTATAATTTACTCTTGAAGATGCAAAGATAATTTGTGAAACTGGTCGGGTCCCTAATATATGTTATATTTCAGTGGTGGAATTTGTTTTTTATAGCCTGAAAATATTTTTATTTTGATAATATTTTAAAACAATTAAATAGGTTAGTAAATGAGATAGTCTGAGAAGCAGAAAGCACTTATAGGACTTATTTTTTAATTTGCATACTCCATTTTATATAGCGTGTCTTATTAAGTCGGCACCATATCGGAAACTTTTTCCTTATTGGGAAATTTAAATTTTATGTGGGACAAAAGTCCAAACAAAAATACCAAAGAACATTTACAAAATTACATAAAAAACGCCATGAAAAACAATCTTTAATAATTTTCGGAATAAATAAATTATATTTTAATTTTGCAAATAGTCAAGAAATATCGGCTATTTTATTGAAAAGCATGATAAACCTTAATGCATTGATATATTCATCAAATATGTAGATATGGAGTTGGAGGTATAAAATTTATATAAACTTATATGACGACAAGTAAAATTTCATAGAATGTAAAGTATCTATTAATTAAGATAATCAACGAAGTCAATTATTTGGAAAATGACCTAGACCTAAATTTTAAATATAGTCAATTGGAAACTTAGAATTGGAAAACGGAAATTCTTTGATTATGAAAAATTGGTTATGGTTATGCTTTCAATTTTGATGAGAAAAGAAAATAATAATTTTTAAATAAATTCATTATAAAATAATGTTTTCGGGAGGAAAATTTTTGATGGAATGGAATCACACTAAAGCTGACAATTATACAGTGCGCTGGAATAACTGTTATCCCTCCTCTCAACTTCTCTATTTTTAAATAATAAGAAAAAAGCTCGGATAGGTCGATTTTTACAACAATCATAGCATGCTACAATATACCAGTTTCGAACCATTCTTAATCCCTCTTCGCGGGACAATCATTCCTTCAATTTTCTTAAATGAAAAAGTACATCATGCGATACAGCGTTTAAAAGCTCTTGAAACGCCGGTCTCATAAAATTATAAAACTTTGGTTCCAAAATTTACGAATTATGAGATGTGTGAAAGAGTTTTAATATTTACTTGGATTTTGTTGGCTTGAATGAATTTTTTTCAAAGCTGGTGATCTTGTGTTGTTATTTTATTAAATTGTAAATTAAATAATCAAACAAATAAGCTAAGAGTTACTGGAAACAAAATAAATTTCAATATCATTGTTCATTGGTGTCCATTCCAATGAACACAAGCACTCTTAAAGTGGAGATTTTAAGAACTGAAAAAATAAGGAAACAATATGAAGATAAAATTACAGAAAATATTGAAAATCAGACACTTATTACAACAGATATCGAAGATAGTTGGGAAAAAATAAAAAACGTCGTATTGGAAGCAGCACAGCAAATATTAGGGAAGAAGAGTAAAAAAAGGGGGAGAAAAGAATGGTGTGACCAACAGTGTGAAGAAATGAGAAAACAAAAAACACGGCAAGATTAAAGTGGATAAACACAAACCAAGGATCGGACAGAAGATCATATGAGAAAATCAGAAATAAGGCAAATGCAACATATAAAAATAATAAAAATGACTGGCTAAATGGAAAAACGAAAGAAATAGATGAAGATAGGCGTAACAACAACCTAAAACAATTCCACAAAAAGATAAAAGCACCGACCAAATATCCCAGTAAAACAAGGGGAATAAAAAATGGAAATGGCGTAACAGTATATGAAAGCACAGAAATGATAAAAAAAATATGGGAAAAGTATTATAACAGAATGCTTCAAGAAGATAATGTTGAGGACCCCAGGGTAGCAGAAGACTTAGTAGCAGATCCAGAAAACGAAATCACGTTAAAATGCCCCTCTGAAAAAGTAATAGTGACTGAAATAAAAAGAACTATCAACGGAAAAGCCACAGGAGAAGACAAAATAGCAGCGGAGATGTTGAAGTATGGCGGGGAACCGCTTCAGAAGACAATATCCAAACTGATAATATAATGCCAAACGAATGGAACACTGGCACACCCATCCACAAAAAAGGAGATAAGGAAGTCTGCAAAAACTATAGACCAATAACTCTACTTAATACCACCTACAAAATACTTTCAAACATAATAAATCAAAAACTGAAGGCATACACAGAAGAAATAATAGGAGACTACCAAAACGGGTTTAGACCAGGAATATCAACTGTAACGGCCATACACACCATCGAATCCTTGAAAAATCTCTGGAATACAATAATGCTCTACACGTCATTTTTATAGACTTCAGGAACGAATTTGACACAAGATTATAGAAACACTAAAAATACTAGGAATCCCAAAGAAGTTTAGGGAATTGGTGGAAATGACCCTACAAAACACTAAAGAGAAAGTAAAATCCCAAGGTGAAATTTCGGAGGAATTTAAAATGAATAAAGGTGTAAAACAGGGAGACTCAATTTATCCAACACTGTTTAACCTAGTATTTGAATCCATTTTAAGGAAGGCAAACTTGAGCGAGAAAAATATTATAGTGAACGAGACCCAGTTAATTGCTTATGCCGACGACCTCACCATAGTGGCTAGAACTAAAAAAAGTCTAATAAAAGCAGTAGAGAAGCTAGACGCAGAGGCACAAAGATTCGGGCTACGAATAAATGAAGACAAAACAAAATATATGCAAGAGGGGAAAGAAAAACAGAACAATGATACTCACTTAAGAATAAAAAATTACAAGTTTGGAATTGTATCAAGCTTCAATTATTTAGGTACATCTATAGGACAAACTTGTAAAGACAAGATAAAATAATGTATATTGAAAGGAAACCAAGTTCTTGGCATAAATAAGAAATTATTAAAATCTAAATCCATCAGCATAAAAACAAATATACAAATCTATAAGACTTTGATCAGACTAGTCATTACTTACGCACTCGAAACAACAACTATGAACAAAAAAGAAGAAGATCTAAAAATAATAGAAAGGAAAATATTGAGAACAATACTTGGACCAGACATAACAAGAGATAGAGAAAGAAGATTAAAAAGAAACATAGAAATAGAAAAGGAAGCAGGTGGAGAAAATATAGTCCGATATATGAAAGCAAGGAGACTGGAATGGATGGGACACGTTATGAGAAGAGCACCGACAGAAATATTAAAAAGAATAACAACATGGGTTTCATTGAAGACGAGAACAAGAGGAAGACCACGAAGCAGATGGTGGAATCAAGTAGAGGAATATATAAAAGCATTGAAAATCAGAGACTGGAAAACAAAATGCAGAGACAGAAGAAAATGGAGAACTATAACAAATGAGGCCAGGACAGATAAAAGATCATAGTCACACTGATATAAGAGGAGTAATCCACCTCGTCAATAGGATTAAACACAGCTCTATTGAGCTAGCCATAATCCCTTGGGATTGAACGGCCATGATGATGATGATGAAGCTTGACTAACTATCTCTATATTATTAAAAAAATCTAATACTAACTCATAGCAAAACATTTTGTTATTGTAAAAAGTATTCAAAGTGTTTTCCATTCACTCCTTGGCAGTAATGCAATCTATTTTTGTTTCCTCTCTGACCCTTTGCAGCATCTCTGCTGTGGATCAATAATACGGAATGGTGCGATACTTGTTTCGCGAAGATGATTAGTTGTATCTGCTTCGGTTTGATATACTTTGGCTTTTAAATAACCCAATAGAAAAACATCTGATGGGGTTGAGTCAGGTGATCTAGGCGGTCACTATATATCTCCCGTCGGTCAATCTAATTTCCCGGAAAACAATTACAATCTTTTCGCAATTTCTTCTAAACTGCGAAGTTGTACCATCTATAAATTTCACAATAATCAAATTTACTTTCAAGAAGAAACCAAATTTACAATATTTCAATACTATTTGAGTGTGGCATCTGATAATATACAAATTAATTTGCTAGGTAAGCAAAACAGACTATTATAACGTATTTTGAGAGTCCGACAGGTCCGTACTAAACCTCTTTGTAGCATAACTCATGATTCGTAAATTTTAAGACCAAAGTGATATATATGTTTGAGATCTGTGTTTCAAGAGCTTTCAGACGCGGTGTCACATGATGTACATACTTCCTCATGTAAAAAATTGAAGGGATGATTGTCCCGTGAAAAGGGATATCCTAACAGGCAGGGTGACACTTGTTACATCGTACTGTATAAATGAGATGATAAAAGCAGCAGATCTTCAGAAACATCTCCTGGTTCAAAATATTGACTCGATTTGATGATATGAACAATTAATTGTGTTTTTTTTTTAATTGATATGGAAATTATTGGGGTGTAAAATAATCGAATAATAAAAATAATTCTGCGTGCAAAATTTCTATAATATTTAGTTTAAGCATAACATAAATTTAAAAATTAATAATAATATTCAAAATATAATCTATGAGGTTTATTTGACAATTATATTTAATATAAGGAGAATACTTAATAATACTGAATCTACAACTACAAGAGGGCACATAAAAATTCACATAAAATAATAAATATAGGTACACACATTTGAAATTTTTCTTATAATCAAATACATTAAATCGATTTACATAATAATTTATTTTATCAATAAAAAGGTACGCAGAAAATAATCTTCTTATTAAAATTATTATGAACTCTCGCGGTGATCATAAATTTATTTACAATGTTTCAACTTTTGTATCTTGAATATTTCTACTCGGTTGTCTGTTATAAAAAATAACTGCAGCTTCTCGATGAGTTTTATAATAATTATCTTCCACAATCATAACTATTTCAATTTATAGAATAGCCATTTCTGTTATCCTATAAATGTCAATAAGCGACCAAGCGTTTGCTGTCAAAAATTCATTGGTTTGTCAGTGATTAAAAATATCGATGTGTAGACAAATTGCTACTACACAGAATTTTTAAAAGCATACCAAATTTACCAATCAGTGGAAATAAATTGTCAATACTACTTATTATGTATTCAGAAGAGTTTGTAAGAATATTACAATTTGTCTTTCCATTGCAGATGAATATTATTGAATATCTAACCATGGTTCTTTATTAGAATCAACTTTACCAAGTAACGATTGTCCCAGATCCTATGTAACCAAAAAAATAACAACAAGCTGCAACTTTGTCACTGAACACTGTTTACACTACCACTACAACAACACTAACACCTCACACTATCTTACGCGCGTTTCGATAACCAAGCTGTCTTCATCAGATACTGAAGGTAAACTAACACTATGGTGCTTCGTCATCCATATATTAGGTATATACTAAATTTGTATCGCGCCAAACTGGTTAATCCAACGGAAGAAACCATCATATAGGTCCTTTGTATTTATTCAATCTATTATTACATTTAACTATTTCTATGCTTTCAAATGCATCCAGCATTCTATTGTTAGATACCTACATTTTTTAATGATTTTACACTATCTAAACTTAAATGCTTACAATCTAAAACATGATCAGCACACTTGACTTTCATGTAAGCCCATATTTTAAATGAGCTAAATGCTCTTTATAACGAGCTTTTACAGACCTCTTAGTCAGCCCAACATATTGCATATCACAATAATTACAACTAATTTCATAAATGAACGAAGCACCATAGTGTTAGTTTACCTTCAGCCTCTGAAGAAGAAAACTTGGCTAACGAATCGCGCATAAGATATTGTAAAGTGTTTGTTGGTGTTGGTGTTGGTGTTGGTGTTGGTGGTAGTGGTAGTGGTAGTGGTAGTGGTAGTGGTAGTGGTAGTGGTAGTGGTAGTGGTAGTGGTAGTGGTAGTGGTAGTGGTAGTGGTAGTGGTAGTGGTAGTGGTAGTGGTAGTGGTAGTGGTAGTGGTAGTGGTAGTGGTAGTGGTAGTGGTAGTGGTAGTGGTAGTGGTAGTGGTAGTGGTAGTGGTAGTGGTAGTGGTAGTGGTAGTGGTAGTGGTAGTGGTAGTGGTAGTGGTAGTGGTAGTGGTAGTGGTAGTGGTAGTGGTAGTGGTAGTGGTAGTGGTAGTGGTAGTGGTAGTGGTAGTGGTAGTGGTAGTGGTAGTGGTAGTGTAAATTGTTCCAGAATTCCCAACTTAGTTGCAACTTTGTCGGCGATTTAAGACTGACTTTTTTAATTGTGAAAAATTTTGGTTCTTTAAGGGCTGGTTATTAGTTGGTCAAATTTTACTAATAGCGATCTTAATTTTGCCGTAAATGTTACATTCGAGTTGTGAAAATTCAGAAATATCATCGTAGCAATACTCTTCTTGCAATTTGAAAATATACAGGGTGCATACATGTGAAGATGTTACATGCGCTCAAAGGAAATCCTTCAAACTTAGTTATCGAATGCAAAAATTCTCAACGAATAGTTTGGCCAACTTGCTGCCCCGATCTCAGTCTCATTGAGTACCCACTGCGGAGACGCATTCTTTGTATGCCAGCCTCCACGATCTTCAAGTAGCATTACAAGAAGCATTCTTTACTAACCCTATTAATTCGATGTCATGTCGATTGAATGAGGTCATTTTGGCAAAAGAAAGTCACAGTTGATATTAGCGCATTACATTTGATTAATTTTTGAAATCTTCGATGTTTTTATCAGATTTTTAATAATTTCAATATTTTTTTAAAATTATTCTTATACCGTAGGCTTAAAAACAATGAATCTTCTTTAATAACCGGGATACTAACGTGAATAGAAAACCAAAATAATCCATATACATGGTGCTACAATTTGACACCAGCTGTTACCCCTTGTTGCAGTTGCTGCATCCTACAGGATGTTTAAAATTTCAGGAATGAAATATCTTCACATTTATGCACGCCGTATATTTTCAATTTCAACTCTATACCAAAATTTCTACCACAGTATTGCTACAAAAGAATTGACATACAATTCACAAAAAAAGTATCAAAATCAAGTAAGTAGTTTAACATAAAACTACTTTTGGACATGACTCAACGACCATGTATTGTCTGGTTTAACAAGAATACTTTTTGCAAATCTATAACTCAAAAATTTCATTTTACCTAAATTATCCGTAATTTTTAAATATTTTATATTATATTTAAAATATACTGTCGACAAAACAAACCTTATGAAACTGTTAAAATAATATATTAACAAGAGTAAACCTCCAAAACTAGGGCCTTTTTTCATAAGTAACAAATGATAAATAATTCATAGGATACAAGCTCAAAATGACCCTCGATTATGCCACATTAATCCAGCCGTAAGTCATCCACGTCGGTCCCAAAAAACTCTGCTTTACATTCATACAACGAACCCTTTTATAAAATGTCACTTTTGTATATCGGAGAGGCAAATGCTATCTTTATTGCGAAGCCAACTATTTCTCTCCAGTGCCGGAGGATGTTCGGTCGAATCAAATAATTTAGATAATAGTAACGGTAACAAGTACTAGGAAAAGTCATCCTAATTAAAGCACTTTACAAAATTTTGTATAGTATATTACGTAATAAGAGTTGTAAGTAACCCATTACGCACGAAGTGAAAAAGTTTATTTTACGAGTGTGTAATGGTATTACAACTCGTGTAACGTACTATACTTTTTCTACGCCCATCTTAGCTATTTTCTTCTATTAAATAAAGGAAATCGCAATCATTTAAACTTTATTATAATAGTTGTTTATAACAATTGAACAATTATTGTAAGTCGTTAGTGCCTTATTACTTAACGGTGATGAACGGTTATCTATAGCTGTGTGGTACTGCACGATACATCAGAAGATGAAGATTGATAATTGGTAATCGCTTCCGATATTCGTTTATATTTTTATGAGAGTGATTCTCATAGCCTCCCGCCACTGTAGAAGATACTATATTTTGTTACAAAAATTGACAGCATAAATGACATGACGTTTATTTCCATATCATGCTAAAAAACGCGACTTATTTTTTGAGAAATTGTATAATGTGTTGCCGACATTTAGGGGCATTACTCTTTTAATCTAAAATGTATTTCACTAATGCTAAAAGCTTTTATGTTTTCCAATTGACTAAATTTATGTAAATAGACCAAATAAAGTAGTACGTAGATAAAAATTTGATTGTGTTATTGAGATTTCATTACGTGCATGTTATTGTTAAATGTCACTTACAAGGAATGTTGACAGTGCGATTTTTGACGTTTACGGACATGGGCGTAGAAAAAATTTATTTACGCATCAACAACATTGGTTATTAGAAGAGGGACAACGAATGATTTCTTTGTGCAATACATAATTACATTTGATACTATAGATTAGAACCTAGAACTTTATTAAATCTTGGGACACCGTAAATCGATTGGAGGCATGATTTTGCCATGGTCCAAACAAAGATTTGGTCTATCGGGGCTGAGACTAATGAGTTCAAGGAATCAGTATAATTACCAAAAAATTACTTTTAGACTCAGTTTTGATGAAACCCAGTGCCCTATATAATGCATAAAGCTCTCCTGTGAGAACAGTCGTTTCTGGTGGTAGCTAATGTATATTTTGAGAACATGTTAGGTGCAATAATGACATATCCAGCTCCACAGTCTGTTTTCGATACTCTGTGTGAATAGGAACGTGATCAGGATAGAGAGAAGTAGGCCAAGCATAGAGCATCAAAATATCAAAATAGTGAGTTTTTGACAAAAATCCCAGTAGAAAACGGACTGACTGTGCCATCATTTAAAGGCCGTAACGTAGTATGAACCTGATATATTTCGACACGCAAATGTTGATCACGAAATTGTTGTAAACGTTTAAAACAACAAAAAACGTCCTTGTTTTAGTTTTTTGTTGGTAACATTATCTAGTAAACTTAGTGGGTCAAAAGACGTATTGTAGATAATGAAAATACGAATACAACGCACTTTTCAGCGAAGTGATTGGATAATTGGGAGCGAAGAAAATTCGGAAAAACCGGAAAATTCGCCATTTTTCCAAAAGTTCGTTTTTCAAGTTATAGCGTTGAGACTTCGTGATACCATGGAACAATTACTTTTGTTGCAATTGCAATTTTTAAATGCATTGTTTTGCTACAGGTCTGGATGCATTATAGTTCTTAATTATAGGTAAGCCATAGGGCAAGTAGCTTTTTATTGCAAATATATTGTAATAAATATATAAACTTACGAAGCCCATAAGGCTTGTTTGCAAGGATAAAATAATTGTAATATAAAACTCATACTAGGTGACCGTTCTTGCTAGTTTTCGTCCTACATTCACAAAAAAGTATTAAACATTCCAGAAATTTTCTCAGCTTTATTTACTGTTTTTCCATTGTTGTCCTTAATATTTGTAATTTCTGTGTTATCTGATTTTTTACATATCGAATTTACTACATTCCATTTTTTTTTGACGAATTTTGTTCCTCTTCTATAAGTTTATTATAATCATTAGTTTTAGCAGTCATGATTAATTTATTTAGTATCTTTTTGTAATCGGTATACTCTTTTTTAGCGTATTATTTAGAGGATTTATTTTTGATTTTTTATACATTTAATTTTTTTTTCTTAACGGATTTTATTAGGGATCTTAGATAGTCCGATTTCACTTTGAAATAAATTAAATGATACTTCGGAGCTCAACCTCTCTAGTTTATTACATTAATGAGTTTTATTTGGTTAATGTAATGTAACGTTTATTTTAATTTATATTTACAGATTTATATGTAATTCAGTCCTTATTTAATAATTTATGTAATACACTAAACACACTAATTATAATTTATATGAGAGTCACTTAATAAACACTTTATCGAGGCGCGATTACTTTCCTTCGGTATCAACACTGTCTGATTGACTAATTGCCTGCAGCGATGCTCGTGGCCTATTTATAATCGCGCGTCGTATTTCTAGAATTATCTCGACATTCTGGCGGATGCACTGGGTATTCTCGATGTTTCGTATTTTGGATGGTTCTCGAAAATTGGGGAGCCATAGTCGTCTCATACGGGGATTTCACTGGGGGCACTAAGTGAACATATTAATGCAGTAGCTCGCGTAACAGTAAGTTAAAGGTTTTGGCCCTAGTTACACTTTGATCTGTGTCAGTTGGTCGGGAAGCGATATGTGTTGGATTATGATGAAAACTATTGATTGTCATTACTATTATTTATTGAGGTTATTTCTATTGTTATGTACTATTTTCTTAGTTGTTTTCTGTTTCTCATTTTCTGATATTGTTATAGATAGTTACACTTTGATCTGTATCCGTTGGTCGGGAAGCGATGATGAATTGAATTATGAAAACTATTGTTAGGATTATTATTTGTGAAAGATATGTTATTCCTAATTATGCTAATTCGACAATAAGAAATTCCATTATAATTTCACTACAAATATTTGTGACTGTTAGTCGGGTTATAATTGGTTCGACGGGTGGAAGGAAATATGTGAATCTTGGTATATTCCCTTCCCCTTCTCGAAAAAACATCAAATAATTTGTATTCCACATGAAGTTTTGGAAGTTTATGACTATCTATATACATACTTATCTATTCCCTTCCCCTTCTCGAAAAAATATCAAATAATTTGTATTCATGTGGAAAATTTTCTCTTTCAAAATTGCATGATCCAAGAATTTTCTTCTTTTAAAATGTTCTATAGCAATAGGGCTTTCTAATAAAAAGAAATCGTTGCAAAATTCCAAGGGTCGCAAACCTTACCGGATCCGAGAGTTGCTTCTTCAGCTTTGTGAAGGATTATCTCAGAAACAAAATCGTTTTCTTGCATTTTTCACGAACTTCACAAATTTTCACAAATGTAGTTGATAAACAATCGAAACTAAATAGCAACCATTCAACACCTTCCAATTTTTTTTAAATTAATTTCAATAATTTTTGACGTTACAGCTACTGTCAGAGCAGAATCTCAAATCGCTTTTTGATGAAATCTGATTCTAAATGACTGTTATTGTGGATAAAAGGTTATATTGCATTCGTGTGTTAGTTGCGTTTTATCCACTTAAGAAAATTAAACTCTCGGTTTTAAACTTTTTTACGTGGATAAAATACTATCTAACACTCTTATACAATAAATAACTATTAGTGTTAATATGCCCTAAAAACAAAAGCAACCAATAAGGCAAGGATAACTGGAGGATATCCACAATGAACAGTTATCATCCTTCCTGTGGGAAACCTTAGTAGACGACCTTCTCAGGGAAATGTCCACAACAGGCTTTCACTCACTGTCTTGAATACGCAGACGATATTTCTATTGTAGTCAGGGGCAAGAGGAAAGAATTTGCGATATAAATTCGAGGAAAAGTGAAAAAATAGCAAGAGAAGTGTTAAAAGAAATTATTAGTCATCAAGAAATACCACTACCTGAATTAACTGTAAAATAATACTAGAGGTATGTAATTCTCACAAGTCCTTGAAGTTTGATGGCATGAATAAAAAATTCTAATAATTTGAAAATTGAAATCAATTATAAATCTTGGTATTATAGCGTATTAAAGTTTGTGATATATCAACTTTATAATTCCAGACTATTCCTACTAATTTTCTAATTTTTCATTGGGTATTTACATACATTAAGAAACAAATTTGGTATGATATGTTAAATTCATGAATTTATTAACCATCAATATATTGCCAAATACCGTAATAAATTTAAGAATGTGTGACGTTTTAATCTTCTTCTTTTTAAGGTGTTAAGAAAACTCTCCTTAGAATGACTAAAGCTAACTGAACATAATATTATAAGCAAAAACTAATAGAACAAAATACATAAATTATAACATTGATTGTTCGTGAAGGAAAAGAAAGACATGGTTCATTTTATTTATAGAAAACCAACGTTCTCGGACGTAACTACTCATTATTACATAATTAGCTGGCGTACACTGTGGTCCATATGTATGGAATAATAGCTATTTATTTCATAAATACCATATAAGGTATTTTATCTCACGCGTCTAAAATTCACAGAACGAACCGAAGGTGAAACAGACGATTGCAATAATGTACAGATAAGGAACGTATAATACGAGGATAGCTGGATAAATCTGTGATTTTTCGATCAACCTTCTGAATTTTAACGAAAATGGAAAACATTTTATTTCTTGTGGAGACTATTATTTTGACGTGAAAAAATCACCATAGAAACTTGAGAACTATGTACCTTCAATTTCAATACTTAAGAAGGAGTTTATTGAGTTCCGTTCTGGTCATTTCAATATGAAAGTTATGAAGAAGCAGACCGATCTTCATAGTCTAACTTTTTTAGTTAAGTTTCTAGCCACAAGCTACGCTGACGTCAGTAAGTGGTAGCTATATGTCTAGTTAATTGTTTATGTTGAGGATAGAGACGATCTATGGTTTATGATACATTTTATGAATTTATAATAATTATAATACAAGGTAGGTATACCACGACACTGACTAAAATAAGAAAAACAAATGGCTTTCGCAGGTCAGTTTAAA
Organism: Lochmaea crataegi; assembly: GCA_947563755.1. NCBI lineage: Eukaryota > Metazoa > Arthropoda > Insecta > Coleoptera > Chrysomelidae > Lochmaea > Lochmaea crataegi. Next base: position 15,045,983 of record OX387428.1, read on the forward strand.
ATTTGGAAAAGTTTTATGAACTTTTTGTTACTACAGTATAGCCCGAAATAAACAGTACTGAACTTGTAATTATTTTATTGTTTTAAGAAGTACATATTATTGACACTTTATTACATGTTCTAAATGTGCTCCTCCTCGCTCAAGACAGACTTCATACCGATGTTCTAAGTTTCTCGTCATGTTATGGAAGGTTCGCGAAGAAGGCTCTAACGGCATCCTTTAATTCATCGATGGTTTTGTAGTGCCCCTCGTATAAATTAATTAATTTCAGGTCATTCACAAAATAGCGTCAGCAATAATACTTTTATATTATGGGATAAATATATTTATCAACAATGATATAAAAGTATTAGTGAGCAAAAAATATAAATAGTTTTGCAATTGAAGACATAGTACATTTTTACATTTTACAAATAGATATTAATAAGGTGAACTCCAGCGAGGTCGTTGCTACTGACTGGAGATCATTTGTTCATAGTGTATATTGCACATATAATTATTTAATAAAAGGATAATTCTGAAGTGACAATGGAATAAGTGTTTTTAATTAACAACAACCCCTAAACCATTACAGTTTGTGATGCCCGTTTAAAAACGGCAGTTTTAGCCATGCTTCAAATGTATGCGCCTGGAGATGTGAGGTCTGGAGAATGTGAAGGATAAGGGAAGTCAGTAAATCGTGAAATGAATCTGCTTTGTTAGCATATTTCTATGAAAAAACTCATTAGGGTAGGTACTGAAATAGAATCTGACAGCATACATTACCTGACTCAATGTGATTTTCAACGTGCTTCCTCTACCACCTTAATGTACTTTGATAAGAAAATATTGTATATAGTTAAATCATATATTTAAACAAAAAAATAATATGTTTCAATTCATTATACTTTGATTCATACGGCCATTTAATATGAACATATATCTCCAAAATATTTTCTTGCAATTGTATATTTTTATATTAAAATTGAAGCATATACCTCTTGTATAATTTGGGAAATTCGAGCAAGCAAATTTTCCTAAGCAGTAGGTCCTAATCATAAAAAGTGGATTTTCAATACCCCCATGGAAACAAATGCAAATGAAACAAATCTAGTGATCCTGCGGATCATAAGATAGTTCCTGTGTAAGTTATTAACGGATCTGGAACAGTATTATTCAAACACTCGGTAACAGGACCGTAATTTTGGGCACGGCAACCATCTTGTTAATTATCATCAAATCTTTCTCTTGCTAATCGATGAATTTCGGAAACAATATGTTGTTGCAATAAATCCTGTATACGACAGATATCCATTTTCTTTATAATTTGTAGCATTTGTAGCACTCGTATTCACTGCAACAGCAATTTTCTCACTGAAATGTGTAGATTATTGTATTGAACGACAACAATTAACAACCTCGTTGTTCAAAATTTTGAATTTTATTAACATAGTTGATGCAGGGGTGATCTTCGTCCATAGTTGTTGGATTCAACCCCATCGCCTACCAACTAAAACCATCCCCATCCGACCTCGACACCCAGAACTGTCTTTAGTGGACGTAAGATCAGGTAGCAGGTTTCCGCTTATTATTTTGCCGTAAGTTATTATAGTTCTCTTTCTCTTATAATTTGTGTATTACTTCAGTGATTGTTCCTACAATAGCATCATAATGACTAATCTCTTATATCTCTACGTTCATTATATTTATAGGGTTCAGTTCTCCAATCTTTGCGTACAGAAATTCCCTCACTCCTGCATTCGAAAACACAATGTTCTGCGTCATCCTTTTTTCCGCAATCCTCGCATACCTCAACTACGGTTTCGCCTATTTTGTCACCTACGACCGGTATTAGAGACATTATCCAGCCTGCTTTTCCCTTCTCTTCTTCCCACTCGTTTTGCCATTTCCTTATAGTATTCTCTCTCTTCCTCCTCTCCTCTATTTCATCCCTGCCGTATGTCCTGGTTCTCTCGGCTACGATAAGCTGTATTGGAGTCGCTTCTATAACATGTAGGGCAATTTTTGATCGGTAGGCACTGACCACTCTCAGAATTGGTCTTCTCTGCACGGATTCTTCCTGTACACCTCCACTTTTACCACCTCCTTCCAGATTGGTGCTCAATAGGCTAGTGTAGAGTGTACTATCTTTTTTGAGATCCTGGTCCTCCCATATTAGACATAATTCTGGCTAGAGCTGCCACCGTCACCTCAACTTTCTTGGTAACATAATAGACATGCCCCGTGAATTTGTGTTTGGCATAATCAATTACCCCCATGTATCTTGCTGACTTTTTTGGTTCCAACACTTTACCTTGCAGGCTAAACTGAACTATCTGGCTCCGATCTCTCGTCCCTTCAATAATACTACTACAGTTGTTTCTGTCGCTAGCTCCAGCTCATTTTTCAGTAGTCATTCTCCTACTCTATTTCCTCTGTCCATGATTTATCAGTTCATGTCTTGCTCTTCTAGCATAACCAGGTCATCTGCGTAGGTAATCCTCTGTACCCCTTTTTCTAAGCTTTTCTCAAGAACCCAATTGTAAAGCAGGTTTCACAAGAGAGATGATATATTTTATATTTCTGTTGTGTAATTTGTTATTTGTTGATTTTATTTGATAATTATAGAAAGATTCGACGTGGTAGGGTTCAAACAATCCATTATTAACATGTAATTAAGAATTGGTCCAAATATTAAACACGAATGTGGTCACTTTGAATTGAATCAATATTTTCTTAATAATATACGGTAACGGTAGATTATTACAATAAATTACAAACTATTAAGGATGACACAATCAGCCTCAAAACTAATAATAATAAATATACAGTATTTGTGCCTTTTTGAAGTCGCGCCGTAAGAGACACTCAATTAAGGAGACATCTTTATAAAATTGGAATATTAACATATATCTTTGTAGATGGTATAAGATAATCTGTGTCAGGCGAGGAAGGTTGCCAAAACAGCAACTTTAAACGTTGTCATTAATTACATGTAAATATTAGGCTGATATCTGCGATTAGTAACTTGATTTGATAAACAGCAGATGCTGTCCATATTTTGAGAAAAGTGTGCAATGTATTTTATGGAACCCATCACTTGAGACTCAAAAATTTATGTTTAGTAAAATGTTGAAACTGAAAATATTTTTGGTTTCTCAAATAAATGCTTTTACCAGTTTTAAACAACATTTTTTCCGCGGCTACCTCTTTTGCAACGTGTAAATCTTATGAACATAATATCGTTCAAGTAATTTGTTATACCACCCACTGTTATTATTTTCAATTTATAATACACATTATAAATGCTTAACATGAAAGTATTACAAATGTAAAACTACGTCATAATTTAACCTTTCACACTAGAAACCTTGAACTTTTAAACAACCAGAGACACTTCGTAATGTGAATCTACAAGTTTTGTTCAAACGTAATTATTATTTTTAATGTTAAATACGAGGTGGTGTCTATTTGTACGTTCTTAGTCTCAATAAATTTTCGAATACCTCAGTTGATAATATTTTCAGGGTTATAACTTCTATTTTCTGCAACCACTATTCGAAGGCCACATTTCTGCACAAATTTTCTTCCACAAAAATAGACAATTTTCCTTACTTCAACAAAAAAAAAATACATCTCAGCGGAAAAGTGACATTAATATACGCAATGTAGGTACCTACTTAATTTGCGCACATTTGTGAATTCAAATTCAATAGTATAATCAATTTGTGGTATACAAATAATTTTCTTCCGTATAGCCGTTCTGTGAGTGGAAGAGAGGAAGCTATTAAATAACAGAGAGACAATGTCTACAGAAGTGGGTGCTTCGTGGAGGGGAAGTATGCTGTTCTCACTTGGACATACAGGTTCGGCAAATATTCATCTTTCCAATATGTAGAATCTCATAATAATTCATTAAAGTAATTATGAAAAGTGTTGAATAAAGTTTTTAAAAACCTCTTTCCAAACCAGAAAGATAAAATTGGCGCAGTCAGTAGAATTCAAGAAGGTTGCAGCAGTAGCCGTTGGTCTCAACCATTTGTCTAAGCGAAAATTCTCGTCATAAGAAAGTGTGCCCAGTTCAATATTGATAAAGGTTATAGAAATCAAAGGATTATTATAATGTCGAATAGTCAAGCAGCCATTAAAGCACTGAGCTCTTGTGTTATCAGTTCCAAAATGATGTGGGAATGCCTAGGCAAACTAAATGAACTAGGCGAGAACAATATAGTCACCTCACTGTGGATTCCAGGACACACTGGGATAGAAGGAAATGAAATAACAGATGAACTAGCAAAGAGGGGGATTGGAACACCCTTTTGGGGGCCGGATCCCTTTTGTGGTATCAGCTCTAATGTAATATTGGATGAAATAGGCAAAGCCGAAGAAAACAGAAGATCTGACCATTGGAAAGATCTAGTAGGACTTAGACAATGAAAGATTCTTCTGGATGATTACAACCTGTTGAGATCAAATGAATGCATAATTCAAAGTGAAACTGCACTAAGAGTTTTAACAGGCATCATTACGGGACATTGTCGCCTGAATGGGCACCTGAAAAAGCTCAAAATAGTGGAGGAAGAAGAATGTAGATTCTGTGGCATGGAAGAAGAAACCTCCATCCACATACTTGCGAACTGCACAGCAATTCAGAATCCTAGGGCACAACACCTTGGAGATTACTGGATAGAAGAGGGACATTTACCTAAGCTAAAGCCTGCAGATACCCTAAAATTCCTCCGGGAAATAGGATTAAAGGAGCTACTAGTCTCTGAGACTTTCCTCAGGAACTAAGTAGAAGTGAGGGAACACAATAGATCTTTTAGGTCTCAGTGAATGTCACCCCAATTAACATGCATACATACATACATACATAACCATTTGTCTTGAAGAGACCAGACAAACAAAACAAGTGTTGAAATTCCTTTCTTTTCTCTCCTGTCTTAATTGTATTTTGGAAATTTCTTTTCTCTTATTGTTCTCGTATAATTACTATGAGTTACGCAAATAGAGTGCAATCTAAAACCTTCGTAGTGACAAAACGATCATTTTTGAAATCCATTTTCGACTCAAGTAATTGTTCAGAAGGGATTGGTTATTTTCAAAATACATATTCCTATAACAAACAAGAACTTTAAACCTGTACCTATAAACAACCTCGTCATAATACCTGATTTACCCTTCCTACTATTCAACACGGAAGAGAACTGGTCCAACCACATCAGATATCCCGAAATTGAGGACAACTATTACTGCCCCGTTCAGTTACTACAGAAAAATCGACAGCCGTGCCTAGTAAAATTTATAGAAACAGGAGAAAACGAATGCGAAAGCACTCACGTAAAACTGTACAACAATACATTGGTAGAAATAAGTTCCTTCCAACTACTGGTCATCCCTATCAATCCAATAAAGGTAGAAACCACTTGTCATAATAATGAAATCTACCATATCAAAAAACCTCCAATTATCACTATCGGAAACTGTCCGATAACAGCAAACGGTGAAATTTACCAAGAAGATGAAACTCTGCACGGAGAAAAAGTATTCGAGTTATCTCCAATAAATTTTACAATCAATAAGAAAAAACTTCCACCTCTGCATCTCCATTCGATAGACCACACGGATATTAAACAAATTGAAAACATGGTTCATAATATGGAGTTACCCAAGCTCAAAGAAATACCTGGATACCACCCTTGAACTAACACAATCTTAATAATAATATTTATACTAATAATAATAAGTTTAATAGCATATTTTAAGATCATCAAGAAAAAGATGCCTCTTGGATGTCAAAGGCGAAGAAGCTCCATGGTCCATGCATCCCAGTAAGAAAACAGAGACCCCCTATTTTCTGAGCTCAAGGAGGGGGGAATTATGTGAACATCAAGTCATTATCATATTAGTGATAAAGACCTAATTTCACATATAAAGAAGCTAGCAGATAGAGCCAATCCATTATATTTGCGACGTCAACATAGTCATGTTTATGTTATTGTATCTATCCTATCTTTGTAACAAATATTATTGTAATAATTCATTAAAGTAATCATAAAAAGTGTTAAATAAAGTTTTTAAAAACCTCTTTCCAAACCGGAAAGATAAAATTACAGTGCGACCTATAAGATCTTTTGTGTATTTCCTACATGTATATTTCAGTCCAAAAGATCTAGGCTTATGAGTGAGACCATTATCCGTTTTGGAGCTAGGTCTGTAGCCTGATCAGGCTCTAAGTAGACCTGTTTCTCATATTTAATGCGTTGGCAGACAATTACTCTACAATTGCAGATACTGTGCTCCGCCGTATCATCTTCATCATCGCGGAATGTTCCACATTCCACTCTGCATATATAACAGAGATGGAATCTGAGTGAGCAGTGTCCAGTGAGAATTCCTGTGATAACTCTTAGAACAAATTTCTGAAGCTCCAAGAGCAATTCAGCTTAGTGAGAGCTGAAGGTCGTATTAATATTTTCTCCTTGTCTGGAGTATTTTCCAGTTGGCTGCACTAAGTTCCTTTTCCGATTTTCGGACTTCTTCCACAATCCGGCTTTTTGGGATACCACAAAATAATTTGGGTCCGATAAAAGTTCCTTCCTTTGCAGGACCATCAGCAATCTTTTTTCCGACCATTCCTTCAGGTCCTGGCATCCATAAAAAAGTTACTTTGTTGTGTCAAACCAGTTGAGTGACGGATCGTTTGCATTTCCAGACTGTTTAAGACTCATAAGTAGAATTCAGAGCTGAGTTGTTGCGTTTTTTGAGGCACTCTTGGGCACAAATATGTATTACGCTTGGAATATTGTTGGAATGTTTCCCAGGGCTGTTGATATCCGACCCGTAACCCCGATTCCTACTTCGTCTTTTGTTTTTGACCCATCAGTATGGTAAGTAAGGGCATCTTCAGTAATTAGAGAGATTTCGTTTTGTTTTAAATCATGCTCGTTGATAACAACGTTTAACGTGACTTCGACATCCTGTTTCGCATACATAAAGTCAGTGGGCATCTTCATGGATTGGGTCGTTCCAACCCTTAGTATCTCAAGATGTTCCGTTAGATTGACGGGTTTCAAAGATTCAACCTGCGTTATTTTGTAGGCATTTTTCAGAGCGACTTGTAGATGTAGTGGAGGAAGGTTTAGCATTACTTCTAAGGCTGCGCTGGGACATGAACATCATTCTGTTCCACCAAACCAACGCAGCACAGCTAATAATTGGTCTGCTAACCATTAGATATGACAGGTAGATCATTTTTGGTTTTAGTACGTTTTCCCAAAAATCGTACGTCCAGAGAGCCCTTGTTGCTCTTGAGGTATACTTCATTCTTTCGACGTCGCTAGATTGTTGTGTTGATGCCGTTAGGAAGCTGTTGCCAGATATACCTCATTTTTACTGTTTGTTAGTTGAGTTTTATTCTGTTCGTAAATTGCTTATAACATAGGTACGTTTATTATTTTTAACATTAAAGGACGCACGAAGCAGAACTATTGAAACTAAATAAAAATGTTTAACTTGCAGTTTAAGAATTCTTCATAACAATAATTTTGCTGCTTAAAGATTTTTCATCGCAATTTTCAAAATATTCGAGGGCAAAGATGTCTTATATCGACTTGTGGGCTATATTTGAAGCGTTGAAATATCAAAGGGGCTAAGTGCCAATTTTTGTTAATTTGAGTTTGTATCATAGAAAGAGGCTAAGTGCCGTCGGGTATAATATAAGAAAAGAGCCATGTGCCAAAAAATTATTTTGCGCTTTAAGAGTACGTTGATAGATGGCTCTGTCTCCAAGTACAGCGGTAGTTTTTAGGGGGCTAAGTGTATGATTTGTACTCTGTCCAAGCTGTCAAAATGAACTCTGCTACTTGTCACTTGTCCGATGATCATCTCCTGCGTGTATTGTTGTTGTTTACGAATTTTTTATTTAAATAAAATGGAAAAACAAAGGCAAAAAAGTGGTACTGGATCAGTAGCGGAGCCTCAAAGAAAGTTAAAAAATGCTGGTAATGCCTATCAATCTCGTAAAAAGAAGGAAATCCCGGAAAAAGAGAAACCAAGCTTAGAGGTAAGTTGACATAAAACGTTGGTTGAATGTTTGCTTACCCATGTAAATATTTTAGGTGATGTGCAAATACAAATTTTCGTGCAAAGGTTTATCCTCTGAAAAGAGGCTGTAGTTAATTAAAAAGTTTTACAAAACGGATCTCGCTACCCAAGGAGCTTATTTGATGGGGCTTATCCATGTGGAAAGAGTAGACGACGACACGGAACTTATGATGAACCTGCTAATAGTCACAGACAAGCTACAATCCACTACACTTTAGCTGACGGTAAAGGCGATGTCATTGAGGTTTGCAAGAAAAACTTTATGAACATTTTTGGGGTAACCAAAGAAAACTTTTAACTATTATTACTAAAAAGAAAAAAGGTGATACAACCTTTACTGATAAAAGAACGCGTTCGTGCCCTAATAAGTTTACTGATAATGATATTTTAAGCATAAGTGAACATGTAAACTCTATTCCGCGAGATGACTCTCATTATTCTCGGGCCAAATCTAGCAAAGAGTTTCTTAGCCCGGATTTGAATGTATTTCGCCTATACAAAGCATTTAAAGAATAGCATCCTGAGAGTTTGGTAACTTATCAGTTCTATCGACGCATTTTCCTTAAATATTTTCCAAACCTTTCATTTAGGCTACCACGTACTGACACATGCAAAACTAAACTGCGAAATTCAGGCTAAAAATGGAGGTAGCCTCTTAGCAAAACAGCAGCTTCAGCTGCACCATAGAAAAGTCGAAGCAGCTACTTCTTATATGAAAGCGGATGTCCTACAATGTCAAGAACCTGGCAGTATAACTAGTGTTATTTCAATGGATTTGGAGCAGGTTCTGTTTGTCCCAAAACTAACACATTCGGACATGTTTTACTTAAGCCAATTATCGTATTACAACCTATGCAGGTAATAAGATTATTTCGGGTTTTAAACATGGGTATTACTAACAAAAAAAACCTAATAGTGTGGAGTGACAACTGCGCCGCTCAAAACAAAAACCGAATAATGGTGTTTGTTTATTGTTTTCTCATAAGCTGTGGAATTTTCCAAACAATAAAGCACACATTTTTAGTTAGCGGTCACAGTTTTTTACAGTGCGAACGCGATTTTGCATTAATAGAAAAACGAAAAAGAAAAGTGTAGGCAATGGTGCCTGAAGACTTAAAAGATGTTATCTTTTCTAGTATCCACACTGGTCGGTTTGAGGTAGTTGATATGTGTGGAAGATTTTTCAATATTCAGTCTCCGGCAGACGCTACTATTAACCTAAAACAAGTAAACATCTAAGGTTATATGAAAGTTACACTGGCCTTCTTTTCACAAAAGAAAATTTTAGTAATGTGGCACCTTGGAAAAAAACTAATATATTAAAAAAAGGTAAAATGACATCCGAGTTAAATAAAATTGAATTATTTACATTGCCAAATGGAAACAAAATAACAGAAAATAAAAAAAAACATTTTATATCAATGATACCATACCTGGAAAAGGAGGAACATAAACTTTTTTATAAAAATCTTCTCAATATAGAGTAAGGCATTTGGCCACTTTCTCATATATTAGAGTGAGGCTTTCTCATTTTCTTCTTAGTTTTTATTTTTTTTAACTTTGTATGTCGTTATTACTTTGAATCGGTGTTGAAAACATATAAAACGGGTGTACACATGTTTACTTTTGATTTGTTTATTATATCATCCTTAATAGATAACAATAAATATTTTTTTCCAAAATTACTCCGTTTTTTATTTTTGGGACTTAGCCCCTTTGATATTTCAACGCTTCATTTGGTGTTGGTACACTTCCAAAATGCTGAAATTTTGAAAAACTATCGTGTATGGCCCAAGTTAAACTCTCAATTGATCACACTTATGTCCTCAAAATGTAATGATATAATATATATAAAAAAATTCAGAAACCGAAATGACCTTGGCAAAATCCTACAAACAGCTAGTTTCAAAATCTGACACCATACCTGTTCATTTCTAAACTGTTAAAACTTCTAAGGCCGGCTCTGATTTTAGGATCACTAGTTTAAATTTCTGTCTGAAATAGATCAGAAAAGCCGACGGAGAGAGACCTTTCCGATTGTTTTATATTCCGTGGTTTTCTTCGAAAACCGAAAATAAAATGCCTAATAGTATGATTATATTACAACTGAAATGTTTGGCTGATAAAATAATATTTTAGACTATTTTTTCAAGTTATTTAGTCATTCTATTATTTATTTGTCCTTCGGAAAATTTATTTCCGAATTTTTATTTCTCAAGTTGAAAGTATTTTTCACGATAAATGGTTGACCACCTTATCTATAAATATTTTAATCTGATTGTGTAAATATAAAAAGCTTTGCTTGTTTTCCTTTGTCTGACCTATACTTCACCTACCTATTTTATTTCCAATGCCCCTTTTTATATTTACATAATGGTATTAAAATATTTATAGATATAATAAAAAGTGAGGATTTCGGAATAATTATTCTTAATATTGTCTCAGAATTTTAGTTTGTAATAAACATTTCACTCTGAAAGTAATTTTGTGTTTAAAACTAAGTATGTGAAGTCCTGTGGCAAGAAAGTACATTTATCGCAGGATGCGAAGCGATTTGTGAAAAATGTGTTTGAATCATTGAAACATCGAGATTATAGTGAAACCGATGCAGCAAAAGGAGCATATAAGTTGACCAAAACTCCAATATCCACAGTAAAAGACCTTATCAATAAGCCAATACCAAAAAAAAATGAAGTGACGTTAATAAAACCAAATGTGTTGACCAAATGCAAAAATTTAATCCGAATAATGATACACGTCCTATACCAAGAACAACCCTAGATTGTATTAAAAAGGGTTAAATTAAAGACGAAACGGGGAATTTTTTTTTCTATTTACTGCCAGCTTTTTTGTTTTATTTACAGTCAGAGCCAATGTACTACTCACTTCGTTCCTTTTCGATTCTATTTCAATTTCATATCAGTTATTATTTAAAAAATGTATCTTTGATACCTTCCACTGTTTTGCAGTTACCCTGTATAGTACTAAATGTTTTTAAAATGTGGCCATTATTAAACATTTTTTGATAACATCATTAGATGAAATAAACCAAAGCGTATACGGTTGGCCACCCTGTATGTTTCAACACTTTAATTTCAATTAATGAATAAAAGCTAAATTTGTATTTAAAAAATTTAGTGATTTTTTACAAAATTTAATTTATGTTTTAGTATCTAAATTTTACCGACTACGGATCTGTGACGGTTTATTGTACAATGAGGGATTTATAAACTTTTATTATTAAATCCCAGACGCCGAGTAAACGAAATATTGTGAAATGTTCTTTAATATATGCATTCCAGGTGCGTCTCCTGTTAAGGAGGACTTCATAGATACTTAACCTCTTCAGAAAAAGAGTGGGTTATTCATTCATTTCCTCCTGTTAAAGAACTTGAAATGTTTGTCATTGCGTTCCAAAATTTCAAATAGGCCTGTGTATGGCCTTTCAATAGGTTTTTTCAATTTCGCTGTACACAAAAAGTTTAAAATTAATTTTACTTTTTCAATGAAATCGACAGGAAAACCATTGTAAATTTTAAGAATAATATATTGGAAATTCATTTTTTATATCGTTTGAAATGTCAAAAGATACTTAATAAATAATTTCTATTTTTAATATCTCATAAATATCAATGATTAACCAAATCGTGAATTCCAAAATAAAAAAACCATCTATCATCATACCATAAAAATAACTCAGATGAATGTTCGAAGATCAATAATACGATTGAAGCTACAAAAATCAACCCTTGTATTCCTCTTCAAAGTCAGAAGACCACCATAATATTTGGCTTGATGCGTAGTCTACAATAGTTCATTAATTTTTTTCTTCTATTTCTTCGCTGTTCTCAGTGGAATTCACTGTAAAATCATGTACAAAACGAGAGGTAGCGTTGAAGTTTTAGAAAAATCAACCTTTGTCACCAGGTGTCACTTTTTCGTTTGACTGATGAAGGTTCGAACAAAAGTTTTCGGTTTATAAGTATCCCAAATGGTAGAAAACATCTGCTGATAGTATTGATGATAGCAAAAATAACACAGGAAACGTTTATTTTCGAATTTTAATTTAAATTAGTTGAAGAATCAGTGTAAAATGTAGGGTGAATAATTTCATAAATAACTTATATTTCTGACGTCACTACTGGTTTCTATCACCGGATATTAATATCTCGAAATAAAGTAGGTTTACCTTCATCTGTTATGACTATGTATATGTATACGTTACAGTTAAGTTACGAATGAACTATCCCTGTCTCATGTTTAATAAAATTATTGAGACTTACAATCACTTTCTTTGTTGTTACGCAAATATCAATTATTTTGTAGCCATTGGTGTCTGTTTAATAATAAATTATATTTTCTCCAGTAGATTGTGAGTTTTAATAAAAATCTGATTTTCTCGTTCATTTATCTAAAATGCGTGTAAATCCGATTCAATATTGTATGAAAACAAATAATGGGTATGGTCTGAGAGAGAAATATTTAATACTAACTAATTTTCTGATCGGTAACATTGTATAGATTGTGATTTTTCGTTGCCAGTGGCGTGCTGTTTTGAACAGAGATATCTACACAAACATTAGGTACAAATACAAATGCATTATTTTTATTTAGAGGACAAAGGTGCTGGAGTGAGTGCTATGGAAAAGAATCATTAAAAATATGATAAGTAACTTGGCTGTAGTATTTGTATTATATAGATATTTATGCTAGTGATTTAATACTTATAGCTTCTTATTTCTTACTTGTACCGCCACCTGTGTACTGGACTGAAACTATGGACCACCTACCATAGTTATAGTTCTGTAGTTCATGCTTGAACTTATACTTGTACTCGGACCCCTACATCATACATGGTGTATGGGTATGGCTAAATATTTAGGCAAATTTTTGCCTAACGTGTCAAAAATAACAGCTGCTTTGAGAAATTTCACCAGAAATGATGTTAATTGGAATTGGACTAAATGGCACGATGAATCTCTAATAAACCTAAAAGACATGTTTACTAATGCCCCAATTTTGTCATTTTTTGAATCAACAAAACCTTTTGAAATAGACACTGATGCATCTAAGGAGCGTGCCTGTCTCAAGAGGGTCACCCGATAGCTTTTGCGTCTAGGAGCTTAACTCCCTGTGAGCAAAAGTATGCGCAAATAGAGAAAAAGGTGCTTGCAATAATTGTGTTCGCTACACAAAAGTTTCATTATTTTATTTATGGCTTTTATATAAAAATTAACTCAGATCACAGACCATTGGAAACAATCACGAAAAAAGATCTAGCATCTATTTCTCCTCGCTTGCAAAGGATGAGACTCCGTTTACTAAATTAAAGCATTACATAAACCTGGTAAACTTCTCTATGTGGCTGATACTCTTTCAATATTATTTTTATTATTATTCTAATAAAATACCTGTAGTGACGCCGTTGTTACGTTACTTTCCCTCAGCAAACTTCTTTTTCTACTTTCTGCAGATTAGTATTATCATCCTTCAGGTCCAATTTGAAGCGTCGATAGGTATAAAATAACTGAAATACGTTGTTTTCAAAAACTATCATTGCAACCTTTGAGTTTTTATGAATCCTCTCATTGGAAATTAACATTGAATCACCCCAGCTTTGAAGTATACAGACTTATTCCCAATTAAAAACTTGAAATCTCCTCGATATTGATATAGGACAGGTGTTTTGTATTGGATTCTAGTTTCACCAGCAATTATTTCTCCAGGTATTTTTGTATTAATAAACAATTTTTAATTTATTAAAATACTACTTGTTCTCTTTATTTCAATTCTGTAAAGGTATTACTGTTGATTACGATATTTTTCAAACAGTATGAGCTTAAATATATAACGTTGGTGAAGTGTGGGAATAATACAGAGGAGGTCTAACTACTATAAGGCAGTAATAATGAAATAAATCATGGCTACCACACGTTTTAATTTCAAACAATAACAATTTGGAATTTAAAAATGAAAATGGATCTCTTTACTGCCAAACGTTACGGTTAGAATACTTATACGAGGGCTATTAAAGAACTTTTTGTTTTGTTAATCGTGAATATACTGAGAAGTATTTTTTGCTATCATAAAAATTAATAAAGGTAAGACGTCTAGATGACGAGCAAAACAAAAACGTTACTTTTCAGTAACGCGTTACTAAAATTGAGAAGTTACTAGTAATTTCGTTGCGTTTTGAAATAAACTAGAAGTAACGGCAAAAGAGTTACCTTTGCAAAGTATTTTGAAATCATTATATCGTTACAGTAACGCGTTACTGCAAAAGTAAGGGCTCACTTAGGCGAAATTCGCGTTTTTTGACATAATGTGTCAAATCCATATTTAAAAATATTCGCGGGGGGAAATTTTAACTTTTTTGCGATTTTTACAAGTATCGTTTGTCAAAAATGAAGGGAAATAACATAACCTAGAATTTTTATTATTATTTGTTGGTGTTGGTGCAATTTTTAAAAAAAGAAAATAGTTCGGTTTATACAGACAAATAATATAAAATAAGTCACTCGTAGTGTATTATGTACACAAAACAAAATATCCCTCAAGATCCGATTTATGACATGCAAAAACCATCAGAAAATGACAGTATAAATGACAGTAATGGCAGAAATTCGCAGAATGGTTAAAATCATTTCAACTTTTTTGTGATTTATCCGCACTTTCGCGTAGGCAAATTTCGCATTTGTGAGTATGGATGGAATACGCCAATGTGCGACAACAACCTGGATTTTACACATTATGTAAAAAAAACGCGAATTTCGCCTAAGTGAGTATTAAGCTTTAAGCCTTTGATTTTTATCTATATCAGCTGCAAATGTTTAAAGCAAAAACTTTTTGTATTTTTCCTCTCCCTGGATTTCGCACGTCTCCAATAATAGTGATATTACAGGAAGTAACAAAAAGGTGTATAGTAAATTTGCCCATAGTGGAGTCTGGAGTCGAGAATAAATCGATATAAAAAACTTAAGTAATTGTGATAATTTTACACCATGACTGTGTCTGGCTGGTGCCTCTAACACTTTAATGCTATAGCATAATTAAATACTTCACAAGCAAATGCTACTAATACAAAATTACAAATATTACAAAATTTGTAATTATTGCTTTTTGTTTTGCTTTATAAGTTTTGTTAGAATTCAATATTTTCATAAAAAGCAATTATTTAGCTTTTTTTTTATATATTCAAAACGAATTCTAAAATATGTTATTGCGACAATCTGGTACGATTTTAAATAGTTGTTTATGTTTTCCATTTTTATATTGTAAGGATCTACATATGGATTTGTTTTATTTTATTTATATTTATTTGTTATTAATTAACCGTTAATAGGTATATTTTTACAAATATACCTATGTAATGTAGTCAAAGCTATTCTAATCAATGATTCTAGTTTATTTCTTATAATTTGATGTTCCCATTTGAAGACTAGAACGTACCGTACATGGCAAAACAACATCGTTTCTTGAAAAAGTTTTCTAGCAACGTACGTTTTTATCTGCCGCCGTACTAAATACTCAATCTATAAGTGAACAAGGTAGTAAATCGCGTGACCCCTGTATAAACGGTGCATGTATTTTTCAGTAACCGTTCTTCGGTATATATTTCTTAAGAGCGGCATAAAAGCGCCGATGATGAGTGAACCTACTATTCATTATGCACCATGTTTTGATGGGAGCGAGGTTGAATGGAGGCAAGAAGTCAAGTATCTAGGTTTGACTCTAGTCGGTAAACTCCTGTGGAACAAACAGGAAAAGGAGAATATATACAAAGCCAAAAAGGCTGTAATGATGTGTAGGAATCTGGCAAGGGGAAATTGGGGCTGTAACCCAAAAATCCTGAGCTGGATGTACACTTCCATAGTGAGACTAATTATCACTTATGGAGCCATTGCGTGGAGTTGTAGAACTAGCCTATTGACGACAAGAGAAAACCTCTCCAAAATTCAAAGACTAGCCTGTATATGCATTACAGGAGCAATGAGAACATGCCCAACGGCAGCCATGGAACTACATATATGGTGGTGGAAAGTGATGCAGAAAGAACAAGATACAGACTAAGTAGAGAGGGAATCATTAAAAAAACCACCTCCTCGCGTCTTAGAAATCAGAAAACCTGGGACATGCCACAAGATGGTATCATGGAAATTCGTCAAGGAATCTAGCAACATGAAAGAATGGGATCCAGATACCGTTACCAGACTTGGAAATAATGCCATTAAATGGTGCACAGACGGCTCAAACTGGGATAGGAGTTTACGGGCAAGGAACCAAACACTCTGAAAGCTTGGGAAAAACCCCAAGTATCTTCCAAGCAGAAATTCACGCCTTAAGAAAGTGCGCCCAGTTCAATATTGATAAAGGATATAGAAGGCAAAGGATTATTATAATGTCGAATAGTCAAGCAGCCATTAAAGCACTGAGCTCTTGTGTAATCAGTTCCAAAATACCTAGGCACACTCAATGAAAGAGGTGAGAACAATATAGTCATCTTACTTTGGATTCCAGGACACACTGGAATAGAAGGAAATGAAATAGCAGATGAATAAAGAGGAGGATTGAAACACCCTTTTCGGGGCCGGAACCCTTTTGCCGTATCAGCTCTAATGTAATATTGTAATAAATAGGAAAAGCCGAAAAAAGAGAAGATCTGGCCATTGGAAAGATCTAGTAGGATTTAGACAATCAAAGATTCTTCTGCGTGACCACAACCTGTTGAGATCAAATTAATGTATAAGTCAAAGTTAAACTGCACTAACAGTTTTAACAGGAATCCTAACGGAACGTTGTCGCCTAAATGGGCACCTGAAAAAGCTCAAAATAGTGGAGGAAGAAGAATGTAGATTTTGTGTCATGGAAGAAGAATCCTCCATCCACAAACTTGCAAATTGCACAGCAATTCAGAATCCTAGGGCACAACACCCAGGAGATTACTGGATAGAAGAGGGACATTTACCTAAGTTGAAGCCTGCAGATATCCTGACTTTCCTGAGGAACCAAGTAGAAGTAATGGGTCACAATAGATCTCTAAGGTCTCAGTGAATATCACCCCAATATACATACATACATACATGCACCATGTTAATTACTAGTAAAATGAACTTAATACTTACTTGAAAATATTCTTACTCGTTAAAAATGTCCACAAGTGATTATAGATCACACTCCAATTATAAGCTACAAACAATTTTAAATTTCTATACGAGAAGATGACATGAAATGTGTATTTCATCGGCATCCTTTATCAGCCTAGATCTCGCAAACTAACGAGGCTAGAGAAAAATTTGAATCCAGGTATTTTGAATTTTTCTTAAAGATCTTAAAGACCAATAATAGATATTTATGTAACCAGTGATTAAAGTTTAAGAGGAATTTATGATGAATTTTCTCCTACTGACACTGACTTGAAGAAATTTCTTAGATGTATATGTGTAGTAATTCGTTTTAATTTTTTATTTCAAAAGCATTATGGAATAGAAGCTGAATCAAGAAATAATCAACACCAAAACTGATAAAGAAAAAAAAATTGTAATTCAGAAGACGGTAATAAAACGTGTATGTATTTACGATAATAGACATCTGTTAGCACCTTATAATGAAAGATATGTATGCGAATCTCTTATTGTTTTAATTTTCAATTATGTTCCATTACGGTGGTGTTTTTTATGGTCCAAATTTAATTATATTTCATAGAGAGAAGATAGGAAAATATAAAATTCAAGCTAGAGGCTAGTTTGTGGTAAACGTTGAAAATGAAAAATTAACTTTAGTAAATTAAATTACTATATATAGAAAGTTTTCTATATTCCAATAGTGTGCTTCTAATTTTTTTCTTTTCTTCGCAAGTTACTCAATACTTGAGGATGCCACTGGTAAACACTTTTTTTGGATAGGTTAGCATGAATTTTTTTCAATTTATGACCCTATACTGTTTACATTAATTGCAAAATTTTAATTTTTTAAATTTAGTGTTTCATGTTTTCCTAGATATTAAATTGTATTAAACAAAATTATATGAAAAACAGCAGTAGATAACTTTTAAGCAATAGTATTCTTCACGAAGAAAAATGCATTTTTGCATCCTTTGGAACAAATTCTGGAAGCAGTTATTCCACTCCCTATTGGTACATTCAAAATAAAGTTTTTGAAGGAGTTGACTTGAACCTTTGACCTCGCAGTCGTCATTGGGAGTTGGTTTTCCGAAACTTTCGTCGGTTAAGTTAACTAAACATGACAGTTAATTTTGACATTTGATACTGGTTGACAGGCAACAACTATGTTGCTATATGTAACACTTGAAAGAAAACCCTCGTATTACATTAATATATACATAAAAACTTTGTTTGTGAATCCCGTGAATGAGATATAATAAGAAGATCAAGATGCAGTTCCCCATCATTTAATTCTTCTTGGGTGGAAAGTTTTGGCTCTACAGTCGCTTCTACTTTGAAATTATTGTATTAACTTTGTCAAATATTTCTTCAAATGATGGTTCACGTATAGAAAAAAATATTGAAACAGGTATTTCCTCTGAATGAAAGATTTTTATGGCTGATTGTAGGTCTGACTGAATTTTTTTTTTGAACTAAACGTCACGCAAATTAATGTAGCAGAAGTAGCAGTTATCGAAGATATTTTTTTGTTCCTTTCATTGCATAGACATTCCGAACCTCATACGTTCCCTTTGACCACTAAATGACTGTTACAAGTGTTCATAGCAAATTTGGGGTATCCACGACATGCATTCATCCAGAATTCCCAACTTAGAGTAAGAGAAAGCACTTTTAATAAAATCTATGTGTGTATTCACCACAAATGTAACGAAAGACATTTGGTTCATTGAGACATGAAGATGAAGACATGACTTTAAAATCAGTTCATTCATTGAAATTTACCGATAAGATAGCAAACTGCGCACTCGAGAGTACTGAATGAAACCAACATTCAAAACCGAGCGTATATCCATTACTACATGTAGGAAAATAAAAAACTTTTGTGGCCAATACACACATGACACAATTTTTATTGTTGACCTGTGTAAATAATAACAATTGTCACTTCTTAATTGACTTTAAAAGAGCTGAATCTCATTGGAACACTTTTATAGAGGCCACAAGTTGATGCCACTATGGTTATTTGTAAAGTTCATCTAGTAAAGCTACTCCACAAAATGGACTGCGACCTTTTCAGGTCTATTGGGGTCCTCTTTATCTAGTTTACTTCATCAAATCTGAGACCAAATCTTCCACATAGTTCTTTGCCAGTTGCTTTTCGTCGCCTAATGCAGTGGTTCGTGCTGGAGTTAGTTGTGCTGCTGGTATTTATATATGGCGTATAACTGGATCACCTTAATAAGAACCCAACAAACAATGTGCTCTATTTGGGATAAGTAGGAGATGCGAGCTTGGAGTATCAGCAAACCAGAGAAAACCTGCATCGATCATCCCAGGTAGAAATTGAATGGGGAAAATGGACACAATAAATTTTCGTCTATTTATTTGTTTTCATAAATATAGTTTCTTCGGATACTGAAAAGTATCCACAACGAGTGCACTGAAAAGAGCTTTTTGTTAGTTTTAGTTTTCTGGGTTTCCCATCTCGACCCGAAAAAGAAAAAAAGTCCTAGCTTTGGATCGTCAGCTATTGCCTTATCGGTGGCTGGTCTGCCGTTCTTTGAAGCTAAGGTTTTTCTCCACAATTTTTGTCGCTCGTGTTTTCCATACACGTGAATATTAGGTACTTTTTTGTTGGTGGGCTGGTTGGGTTTTCGTAGATTTTTCGCTAGCAGTCCAAACTCGGTTTCGTAATACGGACGATCTTATGGTGGTGCTGGGATAGCGAAGAAATCTTTTTCCTAGAAACGGACTACGTGATTTACACTGACGGATCCAAAACCGGAAACGGGGCTGGAGCGTCGGTCTTCAGCAGGAAACCCAGAGTTGAAATCACAGCCAACCTGGGTAGGTACGCTACTGTCTTTCAGGCTGAAGTATACGCCATTGAACTGGCTGCTAAAGAGCTGATGAATCAACCTGTTGTAAAAAAGAACATACACATCCTGTCAGATAGCCAGGCTGCTCTTAAAACACTGAGCTCGAACAGGATAAAATCTAGGCTAGTACATAACTGTCTACAATCCCTTGATATACTAGGCACGGAAAACAGAGTCACTTTGACCTGGGTGCCGAAGCATCGAGGAGTAGAGAGCAACGAGAAGGCTTACACTCTGGCAAAAAAGGGATCAGAGTCTCTATTTATCGGACCTGAACCATTTTTTGGCAATGCGGAAAGCTCTGCTAAATCAGCCATAGCTACCTGAGCGGAGAGGAAAACCTTCACGTACTGGGCAGACATACTGGGGGCTCTCTCACTCAAAGGCGTTCATATACAACCCTCCGAGTACAAAAAATAAGCAGATAGAACAAACCTACGCATTATGTAGGGACTGCTTACAGGACATTGTCGACTCTATTGCCACCTAAAGAAGATATGAGTTTGGTTCAGACCTCGGATTGTCGGTTCTGTAATTTGGAGGGCGAAACTGCTGAGCACATACTATGCTCATGCCCAGCTTTGGGCAGGGTAAGGTATAACAAATTCGGTTCTAGTACCTTAGAGCCGAGCGACTTCAAAAAAGTATCACCAAATGCAACCATGGACTTCGTCACAAGCACAGGCTTGTGGGGTGAATTGTAATCCCTAGGGGTAAGCAACAATAGACCCAACGGGGGTCGCAGTGGAGGTGGCGAGAAGGTCCCAGTCACATAGAAGCTAACCTAACCTATGGTGGTGCTGACATTGTTGTCAGATCTTCGGTTTTTCTGGAAATATAATGAATCAAATGCATCCTCCTGCACGATTTTCCCATCTATCAAAATCGTCATATGACAACTCTTGAACCAACCTAAGAATTTATAATCACGTTATTAAGTTTCATGGATATTTATCTAGTACAAGTACAAGAGTGAAGATTTGTCTTCAGCTGAGGCAGTTTATCTGCGTCTTGATTTGGATAATTTTAAATGTGGATACTATAAGCTAAATCCATCGGGATTCGAACCATTACGTAACCCTCTGCGCTACGAACGGTTCCTACACATCAATGTTCTGTTTGATATTATAAGCTTCCATTAACCGCGAATGCGTCTTACAAACGGCCATCCTGCTCCGCTCGTCGTCCTCCAGGTGCTAGACCTGACGTTTGTGCGTACACCTATATCGCTCTCCTGGCGAGCCTGACGCCTGCACGCCCATTCCAGACACTCCCTCTCACTATCCCCACATCACATTATGGTCTCATGTGGACATTTCGAAGATCAAATCCCACTTCTGAAACCATCGGGATTCGAAACCGGGACTCCTCAATCACGTAACCCCTGCGCTACGGACGGTTCCTACTCATCAGTGTTCTGCTCGATATTATAACCTACCATTAACCGCGACTGCGTCTTACAATACTACCCTCAGATTGGCAGTATTATTAAACCCTTACAAACTAAAATTCATAAAAATCGTGCAAGTCGTTTCCGATATAATTGATACTTTCCATATTTAAAACTCACTCTGCATAATACGTAGTGACACGTTTATTTTGGATGAAAAACGTGTGATACGATGTATTCAGAGAATTTTTGGAAAGTTTTGGACAATTTAGTTCTTTTCTGGTGGTTTTGGAGGTGTTTTTGGGCTAGCCACTATCGAGTAACAAAATAAAATAAAAGTTGCATTAGCGACAGCGCATTTTTAACAAAGCCCATTTTTTCCTTTTAAGAACAAAGCCAGTATTTTTCGAATAAGACTAAAGACATTCGTGATGAATAAAAATACCTTTATCCCTCGTAAGGTATATACCTATATATTCTCGGAATACCGAACAATAATCACCAAGCGAACAGTACGTGCCGACAAAATGAACAGGAAACAGACATTTCTCATTTCACACTTCGATGTGACTCACATTGCACATGACACAATGAGAACAACATTTAAAGTTCACACGTGGTCTCCGACGTGGCTGCTTTCATTTGCTTTGCTTCGAATTGCGAAATTAAAAAGACCTTTGTTGTTGACTATTAAAATTTGGTAAATTTGAGGCAAGAAAATATTTAAAGGGTAAAATATTACATTTAAAGGGTGTTCCCAAATTGTTGGTATCATCGATCACCAATACGAATACGTATAATCCTGTACATACAATTTTATGCTCATGAATCGATTATTCCATTATTATACGATGGTAGGAGCAGTAGATACAACCATGCTATTTGTGGATTGGTTAGATAAGAATAAATCTTATTTATTCATAGCTATTGGAAACTAAAACAATAATAGGATTTTCCCTAGACTGGATAAACAACAGACCGAACTGCTCACATTTTCAGAGTTAGCCAACATGATTCTTTTCCGTTTTTTTCCTGGACACTTTAGTATCTACACATACTATGCTGATTCAAGCCCAGCAGCTTTGACACTAACCTAAGACATCCGAACACGCTTATCAAGATGGCCATCAAATTCCTGGAAAATAGCGGCAATTCTTTCCACCGTTCGCTGACTGGTGGTGTATGGATAAAAAATGAATCGGACAGGTGATATTTTCAGAAACGTATGCCATTGGAAATCAATCAGCCCAGCGCAAACTACTATATTCATAGAAAATTGACAGCTGATGCGGAATCATACAGTACTTTGACAGCTGACACAGAGTCAACAACTGTCACGGAACTATTTGACCTCGTTAAAAAAGCCGGTGGAGGTGAGGCGCGACTTTACGATCCTCGGGTTCGCATGTTGAGTCATTACTACGATATGTAAAATGAATTTGGGATTTTCCTTTCATCCAATAAAAAATATTGAACATATAAATTTCTCCTAATTGCCCGTTTTGCTAGGCCAGCGGTCTTCGTGTATATTTCATTACAACTTATCTACAATATTTAGCAAATCATAAATCAACCTAGCATATAGCCCGGGAAGTATTTGTTTCCTCTTCGTTGAACGGTCACTGTTTTTGGAAAAATTATTTTTCAAAACTTTATCAAAGCGTTGGAATAGTATATTTTCATTCTTCGATATCTATTAATAATAATAATAATAATAGCGTTCCCAATTCCTGGCTTGTTAAAGTTTTGCAAATTTACAAAGTACACCCCACTCTTGTTACTTTTCTTGAATCATCGATGAAGCACTGGCGAACGAACCTTCATTTAAATATAAATGGTCAATACCTCGAAACTGATGAAATTTCTATCCGTAGGGGGATCTTCCAGGGCGACTCCCTGAGTCCACTTCGGTTTTGTTTGGCAATGAATCCACTCTCCAATCTACTTAACGATACGGATTACGGCTTTAAAATCAAAGCCAACAGGAACACTAGCTGCACTGTGTCCCACCTCTTATACATGGATGACATCAAAATATACGCATCAAACCAGCGTCAAATTCAACATTTACTTAATATCACTGAAAAATTTTCCAGTGATATACAAATGGGATTTGGATTAGACAAGTGCAAAACCTTGAATATCGAGAAGGGTAAAATCGTTAACGGAGATGTATTACTACCTAATGGGAACATTATAAATGCCATGCAAAATGGTGAAACCTACAAATATCTAGGATTTCAGCAAGCTAAGCTACTAGACCAGAAGCAAGCAAAAACCAAAATTCGAGGACAGTTCACTCAAAGGATAACTGCTTTATTGAAATCCCAGTTGAACGCATGAAATCTTGCCAAAGCAATTAACACCTACGCCATACCGGTCCTGACATACTCATTTGGAATTCTGAAGTGGACAAAAACAGAACTGGAAGATATCCAAAGAACAACGCGAACCATGATGACCAAACACAAATGTCACCACCCGACATCATCAGTTATTAGGACCACTCTACCAAGAAAAGAGGGAGGGAGAGCTCTAACGGACATAGTTAATTTACATTACAAACAAATATCCCAACTCCAAAAATTCTTCATTGGCAAGGCTCAAACATCTAAATTGCAGGAGCTGGTCGCGAAAGCAGATAAAAACTATTCCTCCTTAGATCTTGTAAACCCTGATAATAAACTTGAAATCGTTACAGATTCTGACAAACAGGCAGAGTGGGCCCAGAAAGCGCTCCATGGTCGACATCATCACGACCAAATCAACCATATATCGACAAGGAAGCATCAAATAAGTGGCTCTCTGATGGAACATTGTTTCCAGAAACAGAGGGATTTATGACGGCGATCCAAGACCAAGTAATTAATACTAATAATTACAAGAAATTTGTTATAAGAGATCCAAACATCGTGTCGGACAAGTGCAGAAGGTGTCAACAAACAACAGAGACGATACAACACATTACGTCGGGATGTTCAGCCATAGCTAACATTGATTACCTACGCAGGCACAATCAACTGTGCAACATCATTCATCAGAAGTTGGCCAACAAATTTGGATTAATTAACACCTACACGCCTTATTACAAGTACCATCCGCATGCAGTTCTAGAGAATGCTGATTTTAGACCATACTACGATAGGTCAATTATCACCGATAGACGGGTGACGAATAACCGGCCTGATATTGTGGTTGTGGATAAAAAAGCTAACTCGGTTCTCCTGGTGGATGTTGCTGTACCCAACAACAACAATATTTTAGACAAATACAACGAAAAAATTGCAAAATACACCGATCTTGCAATTGAGGTAGGACAGATGTGGCAGGCAGAGAAAGTAGAGGTGGTGCCGGTCATTGTTTCATCTACGGGACTAATCCCCAAAACTCTACAAGACAACCTCACCAAACTAGGTCTTCACAAAAACACATATATCGATCTGCAGAAGGCTGCAATTTTGAATACTTGTTACACTGTCCGTAAATTTCTAAATATGTAACTGCTGTGCCTAATCCCATTTGCGTTTACACATGCTCGGGATAGGTGAACATTACCAGCAAGAGCTGAGCAAGGGTACACTTGAGTTGGAAATAATAATAATAATAATAATTTGAATACGATGAGGACACTGATGTCGTTTGACTGATGCGCTAATATATTCAATGTATTAGGAGTTGTATGTATGTACGTATGTATGTAAATTGTCACCCCAATTCACTGAGACCTAAAAGATCTATTGTGCTCCCTTACTTCTACTTAGTTCCCGAGGAAAGTCTCAGAGACTAGTAGCTCCTTTAGTCCTATTTCCCGGAGGAATTTTAGTATATCTGCAGGCTTTAACTTAGGTAAATGTCCCTCTTCTATCAAGTAATCTCCAAGATGTTGTGCCCTAGGATTCTGAATTGCTGTGCAGTTCGCAAGTATGTGGATGGAGGCTTCTTCTTCCATGCCACAGAATCTACATTCTTCTTCCTCCACTATTTTGAGCTTTTTCAGGTGCCCATTCAGGCGACAATCCAAAGGATGCCTGTTAAAACTCTTATTTTAGTTTTACTTTGACTTATGCATTCATTTGATCTCAACAGGTTGTAATCACCCAGAAGAATCTTTGATTGTCTAAGTCCTACTAGATCTTTCCAATGGTCAGATCTTCCCTTCTCTTCGACTCTGCCTATTTCTTCCAATATTACATTGGAGCTGATACCGCAAAAGGGTTCCGGCCCCCAAAAGGGTGTTCCAGTCCCCCTCTTTACTAGTTCATCTGCTATTTCATTTCCTTCTATTCCAGTGTGTCCTGGAATCCACAGTAAGGTGTCTATATTGTTCTCGCCTAGTTCATTTAGTTTACCTAGGCATTCCCACACCATCTTGGAACTGATAACACAAGAGCTCAGTGATTTAATGGCTGCTTGACTATCCGACATTATGATAATCATTTGCCTTCTATATCCTTTATCAATATTGAACTGGGCACACTTTCTTATGGCGTGAATTTTCGCTTGAAAGATACTCGGGGTTTTTCCCAAGCTTTCAGAGTGTTTGGTTCCTGGCCCGTACACTCCTATCCCAGTTCCTTCTATTGCCTTTGAGCCGTCTGTGTACTATTGAATGGTATTATTTCCAAATCTGGTAATGGTATTTGGATCCCATTTCTTCTTGCTGCTCAATTCCGTTACGAATTTCTTTGAAAAGTTATACTTTGTCATCATACCATCTTGTGGCATGTCCCAGGTATTCTGATTTCTAAGAAGTAAGGAGGTGGTTTTTTTAAGGATTCCCTGTCTCTATTAGGAGTTTATCGAAGGCTTCTTTTTGGAGATTGTACAACTTGGCTGAAAACGTGTCCTGCATTATTATTGGTGAATACTGTTCTTCAGCGACCTACTGACACAACACACTACTTGTACTTCAAAATTTTTTCTAACCCCACACTTTTACTAAGAGCCGGTTTGTAAAAATGCTCTCCATATTTCTTTGAAAATTGTGCTATTTTCACATCCAATTCCATATGAGCGGTTATAAATACTTTTGGCTCAGTTGTGGGATCCGCTTAAGGTAAATTTTACGTCCAAGGCCATGATAATGAACCATCAAATAACAAATATGACAAATCCGTTTCGTGTTAGCAATTTCACAGCACTTCAAATGTCGGTATAGTTTATTTCACACAATATAAATTCACTCATAGTAATGGGCAAATACCTAAAGTGGGTCCTTGAAGAACTTGTGAGTTTTGAGATGAGCAGTGCAAAACGCTGGGGCAAGTTCTGGGCCCGATTGATATTGGGTCTTTTCGACAAGTTCTGTGATCTTTAAGCATGTGTTGAATATTTTTAACAGTGCAGATCGCAGGTCACGGCGGAGACTGGAGTGTGAAGTGTGGGAATTGATTTGAAGTTTATCGAAGACGGTGTTTTATGACAAAATCTATTGTAAAATGAAGACAACAATGTTATCAATCGATTATGGATAGTAGGTGGATGTATGTATATCGACCTCCCAATCAATGGTATGCTCAGTTCAATTTCGTGAATACCCCATTGTTTGGAGGATGATCAGTAATGGTCTGAGTGGGTATTTCTTTGAATAAACGCACAGAACTTGTGATTTGAAATTCCAAAGTAGGAGCACAGCAAACTCCTGGTAAAAAAAGCCTCGGAGTCGCTAATGAAAAATTAAACCTCACCAGGAACCAGATAAGGAAACTGACGGGATTTACTCACCGGTGACTGAACCGTAAGGAAACACATGCATATATAGGGATGAGCATATCTGTCGGTTATGCATGTAAGAGGAGGATATATAGGCTCCAAGGGAAGGATATCTCCAAGAAGGACCTAGTGAAAAGACTGTTATGCAAAGACGGTACAACCGAGAGCACAAAATACATTAAGGCTGAGGTGCCGAGGAATCGAAGCCTCTGACTGGTGGTGCCTAACTAATCAATCAATGGAAACAGGTGGAAGGTACATATTGGAGATACTAAACCAACAAGTAATACCATTTGCACCATATATCGGACAATAATTCATGCTAATGCATGATAAGGCAAGATCACAACATGCTGATCGAATCGTGGGAGACTATCTTGAAGAGCTAGGAATTAATACCATGAATGGCCAGTTCAAAGCCCGAACTTGAATCCTATAAGCCTAATTTGGAAAGAAGATAAACATTCAGTCTAAGTAACTTATTCTCGAGTAAGTAAATTGAAATTAGACTAGCTTTCATTTCACCAGCTTTCTTCTTTTTTAACTATCCGTTTTTTATTTTAAAAAGAAGCATCTTGTATTTTTTGAAGTTTCAATAAAATATTAATTTTATTCACACATAAACCCGAATACAAATTTAACAATAAAAAATCCCCAAGCCCACAAACAATAAAACCAGTCAAAAAACGCTGCAGGAATGTGATGCGGTAGTTTAGACCAATATGGTGCCACAGAGAGACACCATTTAAAAAAAATAATTGACACGTTTTCAGAACGAATCGTAAATTGTTCGATAATTAATGAAGACATATTTTCTTTAATAATAATTAATAGAAGTGTTTTTAATGACTCGAGTTACTGTGTAAATGTCTTTATGTACATTTTCGAGAAAAATACGCCCAAAGTAAAAGTGGATGTTGACTTTTATCACATTTCCAATAGATAATTCTTCCCAATACTATACTATGAACATACTTGTCATAAATCATAAAATAATCATTAAATTTAAAAACATAGCATAGTTTGTACGAAGTCAGTTGGATTAACCCACAGATTTATAGATATTAACTGCGAATCAACTCAAAAAACAGTGCAAAGGACTTTTTTCGGCCACTGTCGGCACCGACAAGTAGTCCTTCGAATTTTTTCGGGTTGTTCCATGTTATACTAATAGTCCAGTAAATAAATGGTCCCAGGAGGGATGATATCTGCCGGTCCATTAATTTTCCGTGAAGGGTAGGGTTTGACTAGTAATTGAACATCCAGAAATTTCACAGACCTAATCGCCATTTTGGGGGGGTATTCCCGTTCCAAAAATTGGTTTCCCGTCAATATCTACTGAAATATGGCATTTAGAGAATTTTTATGTAAAAAAAAAATTAAGATCAGGTCATTATCTACAAAAATGGTCCTTATGATTTTTGCCGAAAACTCGATAGTTTTCGAGATAATGGCCCTCTTTGCACTTACTCATGACCGGGCGATTATATTATTCAATATCTCGGGTAAAAATGCACATTTTTTCACGATTCAAAATTCAGATGAAAGGGGAAATCCACAGCTATCATATCTAATGATTCAATGCCCATTTTCATATATCCACCATTTTTATAAAATGGGTCAGAGATTTTGCAATAACTTTTTTTTGGAGTGTCGGGAAATTACTCATATTTTTCTTAATAATAGACATTAACTCTGGATTTTTTGTTATTACGGGTCCTTTAAAGGTCTTTATTGATCTCAGAAATTTTTATTGGCCATCTTTCTTGCCCCTTGATTTTTCAGTTGGTGTTTTCATTTCCAAATTTTTCCTGTTTTTCGAGGTTGGGAATATTTTGCGAACAATCACTGTCTAAAAGTTTGTACATTATCGGATTGTCTTCCAAGATACGTCATTTTAAAGCTGGGAATTTCTCCATTTTGGTTGTGCCCTCATTTTTTTTTCTCGAATGGTTTTCATAAATCCATGAAACCTCAAAATTATGGATTTTTCAACATCGGTATTTGCGAAAAAATATTGATGTTGCGAAAAAAATAATGAGAACCATTTTTGTAGGTCATGAACTACTCTTCATTTTTCCCCTATATAAAAATTCTCTAAATACCATATTTTAGGAGATATTGGCGGAAAACCAATTTTTGGAACTTTGGAGCCGAAAATACCCCCCCACAATGGCGATGAGGTGTGTGAAATTTCTGGATGTTCAACCCCACCATAGCCAAACCCCACCTTTCACGGAAAATTCATGGACCGGCAGGATTTTTGTAAACTTTGCCTACTTTTCATCCTTCATACTGGACTATAATGTAAGCATTCATAAGTTCATGGGATGTTCTAACTGACTTCGTAAAAACCATACAGGTGCGTAAAGTTACACTTTTCCCCCCAAGCGCAGAAGTTTGTGGCTATTGTAGACCAGGCAAGTGAGAAAAACAACTTTTTGCACAAGTTGTACGCAATAGTTTTCCTACAGCCACGTTTTTTAAAGATAAAATATCGCAACAATATACTTGAGTTTGCAGCATAATAATATGGGAAACATTTTTATTATTAATTTTACGAGTATTCCTCATAAAAAATTCTGCAGGGTTAAGATAATAATATTATTTCGAAAAAGTTTTATTACTGTAACGTAAAAAAATGATTTAACGAATATCACACGAGAATAACAATAAGGAGAAAACAATCCAGATCTTTTCTAAAACCTGTTTCCTTTTGACAATGCCCAGACAGCACAAGTACGAACCTAAAACATTCCCAGGATGTCCGTTATCAGACATCCGATGTCCGTTTCAGACCCTTAGCCTTCCTGAGGACATCTTTTGTTACTAAACCATACGTCCCTTGGAAGTCCTAATTAGAACATCCCAAGTACGTCCCCTTAATTTTGATAATTGACCTCCCAAGTACGTCCTCTTATTTTTTTAATGGACTTTCTTAGAATATTTTCAATGGACACAGGGAAAATCATTAAAAATAAATACTATTATATCTCTATATATATTTATTCAAATATTTATATTGTACATTTATATAAAATAAGGACTAAGGACGACGACACGATAATTTTCAAAATTTTCGATGCCTTCCACCTTTTTAAGCGAAAAAAATTAATAAAAACTTTAAAACTCTACGAAAAAGTTATCCTTTGACACAATTTGATGAAATTCTGACATGATAGCAGGGTTCAATGGAAACATCGCCCCCTCCACGTCCTTGCCATTGAAATTACTCTTACTTGCAGTACAAATTGTAAATAATTGTGGTTTCTAAAAATGATCTGTATTATTTTCTAATTTTCAATTCTAATTCGTGCGTCCCTAGTACGTACAAATTAGGTCTGGGACATTGGGTCCAACTTAGGTCACAATATGGACGTCCTAAGGATAGCCTGTGCTGTATGGGTGGTTTTTCCTAAATATCTCAAATAAATTCCACTTTATTGCCACTCTATTGTGATATCACTACTAAAGATATTTACTGAAATTAAGTCAATCAAAAATTATTTATAGCAATTTGAAGTATCATATTCGAATAGCGGATGATACTATAAGAAGAAATATTTGAGCGAGTTCGATGAGGCGTAGACTACGCTCATGTATTTTGGCTGGAGACGATGTTTTCCAACATTTATTATGAATAGTATTTTATTCTTTCATTTTTCATCTTCACTGCTTTCCATTCTCTATATGTGGTTTATTATAAGAATAGAATCATGATATTGTATTTTTTTATTCAATATATTGGTCATGGGAAAGAAACTTTAAGAGAAAAAAAAAGGTTTTTAAGACAACAAAGATTTTAAATAATATTTTTATTTCACATAACCCAGTTTCGGAAAAAAGATTTGGTATTAAATAAAGTTACGGTTGATAATTTCACCCCCCTAAAATATAACAGGAATGTTGAGAAAGTACCGGTGGCTAGTTATTGCGAGTGTACAGAAATTACATAATTTCAGGTTTCCGTCTTTATTAAAACTTGAAAAAAAAATTAAAAACTCAATTTTACTCAGCACCTCTTGGGGGTGATAATCGGAGTAGGTGGACTGAGGAAAGACCAATCATAATATTATACGGATAATCATCTCCTGAATTTTTTCGCATGAATTAAGAAACACTTAGTATATTAGCCAACAAAGGCTGTTTCACGACAAGCTTACACTTTTCGTAACACCCTGTATATTATTAACTTTTCTGATTCTACACTAAATTTAAATGTCAATTTGTGTAGAATACCCTACATCTAGAATTTATACTTATCGAGATATTAATTTTTTCAATAAAAAATTGACAGTTGTAGACGTTCATATTGAAAATTCTGTGTGAACATCCCCAATACCAAATAAAAAACATCTTGTCGGGTTGATTAGTAGGTCCATCAAGGTAATTGGTGACATTTAGAAAACTTATTTTTTGTATAGAGGGTAAGTAAAAAAGTGATGAAATGTTCAATTTCACAAATGTCAATTTTTTTAAATGATACTACCATATTTTCATTCATATACTTAATTCCAAGGCCGAAGGTAGGGGCAGTTTATGTTCACTTCCCTATACCCAATCTTAAGCGTTTTTATGATATTAACATGTATTTAATAGAATATTATTCAACAAGCATATAATGATGGGTATTATTCACGTTAGTGCGTTTATGTCGCGAGCCGCAAGCGTGTGATATTAACACCTTGGGGAATATTAGCCTTTATATGCGAATAGAGTACTATATTTTGTCCACCACTATTAATTACCTGTTCATAAATGAATTTATGTTTTTTCTCTTCTCTCCAATTTAGGAAGGGATTATAGGCTTTCATATATAATTTTTTCGACTTTTCTCGCAATAAATTTAAGGATACCTACAATTTAATCTTCTTCTCTTATTTTTGGCGGGGTAACATTCACTTCAGTGTCTGATAATATTGTGACATTTGTATGTAAATAACCTTCAATATAGTATTTATCCGAGCCATGTGACCTGTTCATTATCCACACCTATTATTCACTGGTGAATAATGTACGTCATTATACTGGAAGAAACACACGAAAAATGTACACATTATCAAATAGTCGTGGCAAAAAAATAATAATTATTTCAGCCTTAGATATTATTGCGTAGGCGTAGGCCGTGTTATTTATTCTTATACTTAAGCAGGCTGTGTATTTACCTGTCATAATTAAATAGTATCAATTCTCATTATCGTACAGTGATAGAAATGGCTCGTTTGGAATTGAAGATTATCTAAATTTACTTTTAATACATGTTGAATGAGACTGAGGTGTTACTAGAACATGCGTTTTATTTGCTACAAGATATCCAGATCGACCTCGACCCAGCCGTCACAGAGTGAAGAGAATATTAAACAATTTTACACAAACTGGTTGTTTTCAAGCAAAAGTTAAGAAAGTAAAACCTCAAAAACGCTTAAGATTGGGTATAGGGAAGTGAACATGAAATGCCCTTTTTTCGGCTGGTTGTTTCATTTGGAAAAACTCAGATATTTGACATTTGTGACTTTTTTACGAACCCTGTATACAAAAAAGAAGGTATTGACATGTCACCAATTACTATGATCGTACTACCAATCAATTCCACAAGATGTTTTTTATTTGGCATTGGGGATGTTCACATAGAATTTTCAATATAAAGGTCTGCACCTGTCAATTTTTTATTGAAAAAATTAATATGTCGATAAGTATAAATTTCAGATATAGGGTATTCTACATAAATTGACATTAAAATTTAATGTAGAATTCGAAAAGTTAATAATATACAGGATGTTACATTTAAAACAACAAAATTGTCGTTCAGTTTGGGTATAACTGCCAATTTTTATAGAAATGGTGTGAGTAGTCTCCAATAGTGTAATAATAATAACAATAATAGTGTAAGCTCGTCGTATATCAAAGTTGGCAATGTATAAAATTTACCATTTTTTTTCTTAATTAACAAGCTGAAACTTTCTCTACACCACTGTTCAATGTGGCATTGGAAATCAACATAAAATATGGTGGAACAAACGGATATGGAAAGCTTTTTAATAGAAGTCATTAGTGTCTAGCCTACGCAGATGATTTAATATTGTACTTGCTAAAAGCAAAAAGCAGCTAGGAAAAGAAAAACGAAGAGTCTGATAGCCTGATAGAATAAGTTTAAAAATATAAAGAAGTTGAAAGGAAGGTTGAATGGAGAAGAAGCAACAAAACAAGTGATAAGGGAAGAAAAGGGAAGCAAATTGAGAAATCGTTTAACAGGGCCACAGGGCAAGGCGTAACGATCCAAGGGTTTGAATACGCGATTCACAGCAAGTATCCAGGGGGGCAAAATCACATAATCATGGGCCACAAAAATTGATTACGCAATTCATATTATTTCATTTTCAAATTTACACAAAAACAGCTAATTCAATAATAAAGGGGGGCTTATTAAATATGCATTGTTTTATCGTCACTAACAGAAAAAAGCCATTCTGAATTTATCACTTGTCCTAAATTGCACCAAACTTGATCGTAGCATTAAGAATAATGTTAACGTTACCCATAACGTGTATGTATACATTTCAAAACTACTTCCGGTTTATTGCCGTTCTTAACTTCTTGTATAATTTCATGTACCTCCTTGACATTTTTCTGTTTAATTGCTTCGGTTTCCTCTTCTCTTTTTCTATTCCAGAAATTTAGATTATTCTTCCGCTTTGAGCCCCCTTTTTTTGTGAACGTTATTGAATTTATTAGGTACCCGCTGCAGTAAATTTTAAGGCCGACTTGAATCCGTATCCATAAGTGAGGTAATTCACTGTCGAATTAACATACAATCATTAATTGTGCTGTCAAAAAATTATATGGTATATATTAATAATAGACATAATTTATTTATTAAAGCAAAAGAAGTAACTGTTCATCTGACCACGTGTGTTTGGTGATGAGCAATTCTCTAAAAATTACCTTGAATTAGCGACTTTGAAAAAATACTATTTGAACTTTGTACTTTCAGACAGCTATTCGGTATTCAACGGACCAAACTGGATAATGTGAAAAATATATAGATTTAATTCGAAATTATTTATAATGTAATGTTTTTATTATTTATTTAAATAGTTTTTGACTTGTGGGATAAAATTATACACACTATGGCTAATTACTATCTATTTATTTGAAGGAACACACACACTGTATTAAACTCAATTTATATACACGCTCTACTTAATGTCTACTAATTTATTTACATTCGGTAAATAGTTCTAATTTATTTTCACCACTATACATTACACTATTTGACTTCACTATTTTATTCACTGTCCGATTACTAAGAACTTCTGTGTGCTAACTACTATTTACTGTCCGTTTCACTAATTCTCTCGAACTAACTAACTGTCTACGCACTAAAAATCCCGCGTATATATAGTCCGCATCAGTTCTGTAAAGTTCTAGTACATTACGCGCTCGTGCTATGCACAAACAAAACCTTATTCCAGAATGTTCGAGAGCATGCCGGCGCAGGGAGAATCCCGGCGTAGCCACCAAACTTTTCAGTCGAGGGACAGGGCCGGCTTTGAGTCGTTGGCCTCCCAACAATAATAAATATTACAATTTAATAGATTTGTTTCTAAAGGATTCACAAGTCCAGTTAGCCATTGCAAATGCACGAAAATTACAAAATTTCAAGTTTTCACCATTACTTGAATTTGAGAAAAAAAATAGTACTCAATTTTACTAAGCACATACGGGCAATTACCTCTTGAATTTTTTCGCATTAATTTAGAAACACCGAGTGCTGAGTAGGATATTGGAACAAACTTTTCAAATGATTGTATTGTCTTCGGTTCTTGATAAATGGACAAAGTTCCAATTTAATCTGACGTTTATAAGTCAATGTAAATTACATTTGAATGCCTCCGCAGTGAATATATTAATTGCTATCCAAAGACAAGCCCTCCTTGGTATTACCGGGGCTATCAACAGCACGCGTCAATGGAAGCTCTTATTGGCTGTCCTCCTTGATATTTTGTAGTAAACGCGGAGGCGATGTTAGCCTTTTGGCCCAATATAATAATATAACAATAAATATTTAAAATAAGAATTAAATTCCCTTGATCTTATTTCAACAAAACATTCGAACGTTTTAATATTATATAAATAAAGAGTAGGAATGTCGACAAGTACGAAGTCAAGTTCAGAGCGAAATTAACACAAAACAGTAATATGTTTATTTACTTTATTTGAACTTGACTGGCTGTATAAATATACATTCAATATAATTCAAGAAAACATTCTACATAGTTCAGTAGTAAGATATCAGTAAGATGACTTAATCCTTAGTATTAAAGAATCATTAAATATAAGTATGCTATACGGCTAGGTACTTATACATATCGTTAGTAATCGTAAGTAGTGTAATGTATCATAGTAATGTAGTGTAATAAATCAAACATATCCCAGTGCTAGAAGTAGTTGTTTCATTCCCTTAAGATGATCCTCCAAGTGACCAGCAACACCACCGATACTGAGGCCTTTCCACACCTTTAAACTACCAGCGTTTCCATTGGAGACTCAACCTTTACAGCAATTCTTGGGCTGAAATCGGGAAACTTATGTTCCCCGAACAATGGTCGAGAAGAACACTCTGATGCGACTGGGACAATCTTATATGAACCCATATTTCTCATGAGTTTGGATCGCATGACACCGAACAACATATTCACTGAGCGAATGAACATCATCATCCCATCTAGGGAAGAGGTGATGCACCCAGGTAATTCTGGAGCAATCATCTGGTTCACCGATGGTTCCAAAACAAACCACGCTACTGGGGCTGGTACAAATGGAAGAGAATGTTCTTTAGCCTTGGTCGTTGTACGTCTGCGTTTCAAGCAGAGACGATTGCCGCTATAGCCTGTATTGATGACAATATCAGAAGACGATATACCAGTCAAAAAATTAAAATTTTCACTGACAGCCAGGCTCTGCTTAAAGCTATCAGTAATCCAACAACTAGGTCTAGACTGGTAAAAAACTGTGAGGGATACCTTAACAGGCTATTAAGAGTCAACACAGTGTCTCTAATATGGGTGTCGGCACATAAGGAGATTGCAGGTGATGAAATGGTGAACCAATTAGCTAAAGATGGTTCTGAAGGAGACTTCATAGGTCCGGAACCGTTTTGTGGAATTACAAAGGATTTTATAAGATGGGAAATCGGGAACTGGCTAGATAAGGAATACCAACTCAAATGAAGGTTAACACAAGGTCACCTCCATACAAAAAGTTTACTGAACAAGGTAGACAAGGAACTCTCAACCTGGCTGTTGAAACTGGGTAAGAGACATTTGAAGACAATTACCGACCAGGTGACTGGACACTGCAACCTGAGGAAACATCTTTACAAAATGGGCAAAGTTAGTGAACCTATATAGAAGACACGAAGCTTCTGGAATGGAAGTAGATGACATGGGAAATGGTACAAAGATTCATTTCAAGTGCCTGGGCTGATAAGCACAACCCAAACGGATGAATGAATGAGTAAAATACATGCAGGTGAAAGAGATAAAACCGAAATAAAAAGAAAATATTCATATTTAAACAAGGATTTCTGTATTATATCGGTCCAAATAACACAATTATTCAAATGACCTTCGCATCTTCAAAAGCGTATTGTATTTTTTATTATTTCTCTCAGAATTATAATAGACCGAACTCCCTTTATTTTAATTATTCACGGCATCAAAGAATGCGGTGTGTATTTCATCACAAATAATTTCGCACCAACTGCCTTTGGCCATTATCTTAAGAAGATTGTGTAAACACTTTTGACATTTCTGCGAGAAGAGCTGCAGGTAAAAATCCCCTATATTATTTTTCGTCTGCTCAGTTTTTTGTTTATTTTCATTGGATATGTTCCATCATTTCCTGAGGATTTATGTACAAATACGAGTGTTTTCAAAAGTAATAATCATACATAATTTCCTATATAATAGAATATAAATCCAAATGCAAAACTGTTTATAACAGCAGGATGTCAGTCTTCGTCATCTCTAGTCCTATTTGTAAACCGCACACTACAAACACACCTTTTGTGTACACATACATCGAAGTGCCATTCAATAGAATGTAGAAAAATCTATTTTTTTACTTAGATCCTGAGGAACGTATCTCCTATAATCCTATTTATTGGAGGAATTTTAGAATATCCGCAAGCTTCAGTTTGATGGGAGAGGTACACTAAGGTACACTAACTTCTTCTATCCAGCAGTCTACTAGATGTTTTACACTAGGATTCCGTTTTGATATGTGAATGGACAATCTGGACAGGAGACTCACGTGCATACATTACCTCAAAAGCAACAGGGGTTTTTTGGGAAAATGTGAGGTCTGAATCCGAAAATAATCTACTGGTTATATCTAACAGCTGTCAGACCTATTACTACCTATGCTGAGATGGTTTGGTGGAATGAAACAAAGTTGCAGAAAGTGCAATGACTCACTTGCATGAGAATCACGAATGCAATGAGATCGTACCCCAGCTCCACCTTAGAGGTGAGGCTAGACCTTTCTCCGCTACATTCACATCTATTGAGGATAGAGGCTAAAGAACTCTGGCTCAATCTTTAAAACCCGGCGATCTAAGGGAACATCTTGAGATACTAAGGGTTGGAGCAACCCATTCCATGAATACTGAACAGGATTTCGAACTCACGCTAGACGTTGTAATCAACGAGCTTGAGTTAACACAAAACGAAATCACTCTTATTATTGTGGGAGGGGCCCTTACTCACTATAATGATGAATCAAAATCAAACGAAGGAGGGGTAATAGGGGTTACAGGTCCTAATACTCGATTATCAACAGTCAATTTTGACCATGTTCCCCTAATTTTGGAAAAAAATAAATGTCGTTTTCGTGTTCAGCACCCTCGAAAATATATAGATAGACTGTTTTAGCGAGTAGAACGAGGCTGGTCGGTATGTGAAAAAAAAACCGGGTTGTTCCTCTCCTCTAAAAGGAGTCGTAAATGACATTGCTAATTGTCTTCCTTACTCCTCTTATCGGACCCGAACCATTTTGTGGCGTCCTAAAAATCCTCATCGTTGGAGAAGTTCCAAAATGGGAAAATAAACTTAGTGCAGCCTACTGGAGAAATACTCCGGGTCAAAGACAGGCAAAAAGGTAATTACGTCCTTCAGCTCGATACGCTAAATTTCTCTTTGAGCATCAGAAGTCTGATCTCAGAGTAATCACAGGAATTCTCACCGGACACTGCTCTCTCAGATACTATCTCTGTAATATAGACAGAGTGTAAGTGGAACATGCAGATTCTGAAATGATACAGATGAGACAGCGGAAGACATTACCTGTAATTGCAAAATAATTGTACGCCAACGCCTTAAATACCTGGAACGGGTCTTCCTAGAGCCTGATA
The DNA here is from genome assembly GCA_947563755.1 of Lochmaea crataegi. Taxonomy (NCBI): domain Eukaryota; kingdom Metazoa; phylum Arthropoda; class Insecta; order Coleoptera; family Chrysomelidae; genus Lochmaea; species Lochmaea crataegi. Next base: position 15,084,584 of record OX387428.1, read on the forward strand.
CAGTTACAAACCTAGCTCCAAAACGAAGGATTAAGATGGCCAAGTAATGGAAAAAGTTGACTCGTCCGAAAAAATATTATCTTCGTTATTATTAATTATTTCCATCACTTCCTCACAAAATCCCATTTGTCGAATATTGTCAGTACCTTCTCAGAATATTATGGGTTTTTCGTATTCTACCATTGGCAAGAGAAATAGAAAATGACAATAAATACAGAAAAAACCAAAGTAATGATAGTAAATGAAAAACAGCGACAGGGGGGTAAGTACAAGGAATTGAAATGCAATCACAATCACAAAACATTAGAAAGAGTAACAACTTATAATTACCTAGGAAGTATCATAACAGAAGAAGGAAAAATAGATGCAGAACTTAATAACAGAGCAAATAAATCAACAAGATTATATTATTCCTTAAATCGAACAATACTAAGCCATAAACACATTGATATGGACACAAAGCTGGAAATCTATAACAAAATTACAGTACCAGAAATGGAAATGAAACATTTAAGGAAAATAGCTGGTAAAACAAAATGGGACAAAGTAAGGAACGAAGAAATCGGAAGCATAACTAATCAAGAACCAATAATATCAAAGATTTAAAAGAAACAATTGAACTAGTATGGCACCTAGTAAGAATGAAGAAAGATAGAATTGCAGGAAAAGTTATGGAAATGGGATTATTAAGAAAAAGACAAAGAGAAAGACCCAGGAGGAAATGGATAGACCAGATTGAGGAAATTGGGAAGAACAAAGGAAAAACATTAGGAGAGATGAAGGCATTGGCCAGGGACAGAAAAGATTGGAAAAAATGGGTACAGGAAGAACTCCAATCCGACGCATGAGAAGGCATAAGGATAAGAGAAAGAAAGAAAAGTATTCTACCACCAAGATCCATTTCTCTTCAGAATTTTTCTAACATTTTTAGCACTTGAATTCACTGCAACAGAAATTCGCTCACCAAAAAGTGTAGGTACTTGTATTGCAGTAGCACAAACCATTATCTCCATCATTTATCTGTCAATTTCAAGTGACAATTTCTGTGGCGGACAGGACTTGAGTAGCCTAGTTGTTCAAAATTCCAAATTGTTTTATGCACAGTTTCTTCTGAATGGCTAGGTCTATCATTAAATACTGTAAAAAATAATTTACGAAATTGTCTTGTGTGGTACCATTATATTATTATTTTTTTTCTTCTATGATAATGAACAGATCATCTTAAATTTTACCTTTTGCGTCTAAGCGCTAATTGACGCGAAGTGATATGAAAGCGTCGCTTCTTGTTTGTCTATGTGGAAGTTGATTTATTAATAGTGCGGAACTCAAGCATTATCAATTGACCCTGTGACTGGCTTTGTCTCTATAATATATTGAATAAATCAACAATTTGTTACATTATCACACTAATTTCATAATAAGGAGTACAATTCATTGTAATCGTGTATTTTATTCCTCTTTTTCAACTACATACTCTTTTGGCACAGGTAGAGCCAACAGTCCAGCTATTCCATTTCCCTTGACGAATTTAAGTATCCAATAGTCATTAACAGTGCTCGATTTCTAGAAATTGAGGTGCCGGAAATATAACCTACCGAGAGATACGACTTCTCCCCCCCCCTCTAAAAACATTGTTTGCTTGTGTAAAGTACTATTAAGTGTGTAAAGTACATTTTATTAAACTCAGACTTTTTCATGAACATAATGAAAAGCAGTAAAACAATACAGTATCACTATTTATTTTAGAACTTTTTCTTAAAATATAGTCCAAAACTTCAACATGTTTTCATCATATTTTTTTTCTTGACCTTTCCTCACTCTTGACAGCGCTGAGTGGTGTCCAGAAACAAGCCAAGAGTCAACATACTTCTCTGGATGAAACAGCCGAAGAGGAGGTCCATTAATTTTCACAAACAACAGGTCAGAAACTGTTCCCGGAACGCCGTTCCGCCTCATATCAAGCCCTGGTAATTATTACAATTGGGTATTACACTACAATAAATATAGTGTAGGCATTCTTCTGAATGTTTCAAATTCAACGAGTTCACTGTTTTAACATTTGAACTTGTTTTTATCAGATCATAAACAACAATGTATCTTTTGTTCGTAAGACCAATCGCGCAATCACATTTATATTTACATAAACGTTATTGGTATTTTAAGTTTTCTTAAGAATCTCTAAAGAGCAGGTCAAGGTCAACACTTGATATAGCACTTGATACAACATCGTCGATAAAAAATAAAAATATCTTAATCAGCGGGGTAAGACCATCTCCACGACTATTAATATTAATCAAATCAAGATCTGATAAAAAACCGGAGAGTAAAAGAAGGAGAAAGATAAAAAATATGAAGACCGCATCCGTTGGACAAATATTCCTCGTTGTCCTTTTCGATTGTTTACAATCAGGGTAGGCTTATGATAAATAGACGCGGGTATTTCAGATGTTTCTCATGGCCATAGACGATCTCTACGGGAGATCCGACGCTTTCTTTATTATTATTGGAATTTGTCGAAGAAGAACATGGCACACTAGGACCACGACCAGCACACAATCTTGAATTGTTACTTCGAATTGCAGTGGCGCCGTTATACCAAATTATTTTTTTTATATAATCATAACTTATTACGCGGTTTTATTTAGCTTTCACTGTTTGTTGGGTAAAATTTAGTAATTAAAATTTTATCTCCTTCCTGTGGACTGATTGATCTGAAATTTAGTATACACCTCAACTTCTGATGAAAATACAATTATATGTATTTAGAATAATTGTAAATCTAAGATGACCGTCGCCACAAAAAGGCGGATTATATTTTTTTTCAACCCTCTTAATATGGGTGTAGCGTAACCTGTGTAAATATTTAAAAAGCATTTATAATGATATGAGCGGTTGACTGTTGATGGCAATTTCACCAATTTATTTTTGCGTCTGATCAATTATGCAATGTTTTTCAATCTGTGGGTCGCGACCCTTAAGGGGGTCGCGAAGCCTTACTCGAAGGGTCGCCGGCAAAAGGAAAAATGCAAGGTTCTACACTACAGTAAAAACACAATTTCAGTGAGAAGAATAGGCTTGTTTATTTTTCAAAAGTTTGTCAAATCGTGGTGCTTTGAAATGTTAATAATTAAATCATTTTCTAATTGGAGTCTCCTTTTATTTTTAATGTCAACCATTGAAGACAACGTCAGTTCACATAGGTATGAAGTGGCGAATGGCACTAATAATTTTAGAGCTTCCCTTACCAGCTCTGGGTATTTATCTTTTCTTTTCAACCAAAACACGTCAATACTTTGCGAATAAAATTCCATTTCAAGCATGCCGTCTCTCATTGTCTCTCATATTTGTGGTGACATCAGCCAGTTTTATTGACTTATCCAAGGAAGGGTTTAGAATCCATCTACGCCCTTTGTCAGCTTCAGAGTGTAATTCTCGAAAGTATGTTAATAGTCTCTCCTTCAAATTATGAGCTCTGTATCATGCAAGGAATGGAATGGTCTGTTGCATTATCTTCAATAGTTTTCTGAACACATGGAAAAGACTCAAATATATTTTTTTGCAGATAGGTTGCCCACAAATGAAGTTTTGCATGGAATGCTTTAGCTGTTAAAATATTTTCTTCTGTACCTTGGAGGTTCTTGTTTAAATTGCCAGGAATGCTAATTTCAGGAACCAGACAGGGTCAGAAAAATGTTTGGCATATTAAGATTTAGAATCTTGTAAGAACATTAACAATTCAGCTTTCAGTTGTAGAACTATTTTCAATACTTTTCCTTTGGATAGCCACCTGACCTCTATGTGATAAAGGAGATTGTGATGAAATGAACCCATATCTTCACGAACGATTCTGAACAGCCGGGTCTGCAAGGCTTTACCTTTGATGGAATTCACAATTTTTATTACCTCCTTAAGAACGTCATTTAAATCAAAACGCCGCGAAGTTAGGCTCGTACTTACTTTCAAAGCTTTCGCAGCTTCGTAGGTCTTAATAATGAATATAGGTACCAAAATAGAGAAAGTCATAAACGTAGTCTTTTAAATTACTAACTTCTTGTCTCTCTAAGGCCCAAGGCGGTCTCGTGTTCAAAAAGGTTCAAAAACACTGAACTAAATTGATAAGGAGAGTAGTGTGATGACTGGTCGTAGGAACTAGAATTTATTTTTCAGCTTTTAGAACATTATCAACATCATCTTTATTTTCATTTTCATATATAATATCACAAAATTGTGATTTTGTCAAAAATGTCATTCGCCAAAAACAACAAACCTGAATAAAGCCTTAAGAACAATTTTGCCTGCACAATTTTTTCTCGAGTGCTATTCGACATGACTATTTCACGACAAAAGAAAAAATACAATAAAATTAGAGAATAAAGTATTATTACAGTGTCCTGTAAAATTGTCGTATTTAGTAAAACGTGTTACCAAAAAATATTTTTCAAAACCGAGTTGTAAAGCGTTAGAATAATATATTTATTCTTCAATATCTAAAATAAGAGTACTTTTATTTAACAGTGGAGCATAAACAAAAAATATATATATAAAAGTTATAGTTATGATAATTAAAAGTTTGTGCATTTTTTTTATCGTTATGATATGATTGTAGAACAAGTACTTGCGGTATGTTTAAACTCGTACTAGGAAAATTCACTTGATCTGGTACTTTTTCTCTTGAGTTTTCAATTAATTTTCAATGATGTTCAGAGTCTAACTGCAAATAAGCTTTCAAATAGCTCGCATGGGAATATCCTTTTAATTTGATCATTTCTTGCTCACCAACACCTTTTTTTGCAAGGGCAGAAATAGTGGAAGAGCGATGTGAATGGTTTATTTCTTTAATTTTTTTGGTATGTATGCCAATTTTTTCTGCTGAGAGTTTGGTACATTTTGACATGCTGTTGATTCCAAGAGTCATGTTTTTGTACCAAATTCCTTTTTTCCAATTTGGATGGACTGTCAAAAAAAACCTGTTACTTGTGATTTTTGGAAAGGTATTTCTTTTTTCCAATGATTTTAAAAATAGACGAGTATAGGACGAAGATCTTTGTTAGTGTTGTTTCTTACCAACCATTAACTACTGGCCAAGACTTTTGCACCTGAAAATATGGGATTGTATTCGATACGCCCCATAAATTCTCCTTTTAGGTCTAATTCTAGTCTCTTATCAATGAAAACTGAGAAAACTGTCGCCAACAGAAAGCTTTGGAGACACACGTACTCTCCGACAGTGCCTTTTTAATTTCTGCAATGTATTTATGTATGTATGTATGTAAATTGAGATGACATTCACTGAGACCTAAAAGATCTATTGTTTCCCCTTACTTCTACTCAGTTTCTGAGGAAAGTCTCAGAGACTAGTAGCTCTTTTAGTCCTATTTCCTGGAGGAATTTTAGGATATCTGCTCTTCTATCCAGTAGTCTCCAAGGTGTTGTGCCCTAGGATTCTGAACTGCTGTGCAATTCGCAAGTATATGGATGGAGGTTTCTTCTTCCATGCCACAGAATCTATATTCTTCTTCCTCCAATATTTTGAGCTTTTTCAGACTACAATTTTCAGGCGACAATGTCTTGTAAGGATCCCTGTTAAAACTCTTAGTGCAGTTTTACTTTGACTTATGCATTCATTTGATCTCAACAGGCTGTAGTCACCCAGAAGAATATTTGATTGTCTAAGTCCTACTAGATCTTTCCAATGGTCAGATCTTCTCATTTTTTTAGGCTTCGCCTATTTCTTTCAATATTATATTGGAGCTGATACCGCAAAAGGGTTCCGGCCCCGAAAAGGGTGTTTCAATTCCCCTCTTTGCTAGTTCATCTGCTATTTCATTTCCTCCCATTCCAGTGTGTCCTGGAATCCACAGTAAGGTGACTATATTGTTCTCACCTAGTTCATTGGGTTTGCCTACGCATTCCCACGCCATTTTGGAACTGATAACACAAGAGCTCAGTGCTTTAATGGCTGCTTGACTATTCGACATTATGATAACCCTTTGCCTTCTATATCCTTTATCAATATTGAACTGGGCTAATTTCTGCAATGGATTGGGTTCCAAATATGTTTTTTTTTCTTCAGAAACACTCATTTTTGAACTGAACTAATCTGGCATTTTCTAACAAGAAATAACATACATACATGGTAACAAAATTTGATTTGATTAACGCACCTCGAAAAAATGAAAATTTTGTCTCTGTTAAAATCACAGGTAATTGCAGGTAAATTTTTTGCCAGTAGAAAAGATCAAGTTGTTATGGTATTTTCTCTGTGAAATACAGTCTAGTGAAATAGTCAATAGAAACGTTTTACTTAACAAAAACTTCCAATAATTTTTTTTCTCAACATCTTTGGTTGTATCACCAATACTCCACATATAACACTTTTATTTTTAAGGAAAACTCATGAAATGTACCTAACGTTTTTATGTATTTTTAGTTTGGTGTTTATCACTACCAATTTCCAGTAATTATTACCTTTGATAAAATGTCGAGAGAAATAGTCACCTCGCTCCATTGAAACAGCCAGAAATCGAAAAAAATATACCTTATCTTTTTCTCCCCGCATTTCACACTTAACAGCACTACAAAACCAGATACCTTTAAAAACTAATTGTTAATTAAAGTCTAACCGTATGCCCTCCAGCACAATATGGCCGATCTGTCAGTGACATCAATCTGGAATGGTCTATAGGTGTCAACTCATAACCTCAAGTTTTTTCGTGCCACATGATTTGCTCCATCACTCTTCCTGTTTGACAAGGATATCTTATCCATGACATTTTCAAGTGACCTAATCGGTGGTAGTATTGTAGTTACTATCAATGTGTTCCTTGCTTTGCCATTATATCCGCTTCATCGTTTCTATCCCTATTTCTGTAACTTGGGACCCAACATAGTTCCAGCATGAAGTTATGGTGTTTTAACAACAATTCAAGGCAGCTTCTTACCGCTTTTCATCGTGTCTTTTGAAGTCAAAGTTTTTAGTGCCACCTTACATTTGAGTATATCGTGACTTGAGATGTGGTTCCGCTAATCTCTATTTGTTCAGCTGTTTTTTCTTGCAAGAATGTCTGCTTGTAAAACATCACATTCGTTCATAAGTCTATATGACTTCTGGATGTTCAATCTTTCTGATTGAATTTCTGCTCCTAATCCAGTCTTTAAGACCAAGTCATTCCGACTTCCTTCAGATTTAATCCTCCTCCTGTTGAAAGGTTAGTAGTTATCTTTCTATCAAAAATACTCCTGGCGATAAATAGTCTGCTGAAACAGCAATATGACTTAGAACTTACCAATATTCTCTCTTTCTACCAATATCTTCGTATCTCCGTGTTTGGCTGGTACACACAGGCTGGATTATTTAACTGTCAGAGCTCTGTTTGTTACCAAGAACTCTTCGCAGGTACAAGTCGTGTGGTTGTATATTTAGTATTTAATGACTACAGAAGAGTTTGCTCCTACGATTCTTTGAGCTTTAGTAAAATTCTTCTCGTTACTGGCTTTTGTAATGGGCTCCCACCATGATGAATGGTTGCAGTCTCCATTTTTTACTTCCAGATAGATTTTCAGAAACTTCACCATTAAGCCCTACCAATTGTTTCCAACATTCAAGATAAGATCCCAGTCTTTTATATATTTTGGATATATTCATGGTGTTTTCTAAAATATGAAGTTTGCAAATAACTTTATGTAACGCTACTGAGCGCTGAATATATTATTTTCATAATTTCTGGTTTATTTTATAAGGTCATCTCTTACAAATGTCTCCACGAAGTGTCTGTAAATTTTAAAAGGACACCTAAAGGGCACACAAACGTTGTGAATAATTTCTGTTGACTACCACATAATCAATATTTAAGGATTGTTTTTTATTTTTTATTTTGGTTCATACGATTGAAAAATGAAGTTAATTTTGACTTCTTCTTATTTGACCAATGGATTGTTGGATAAAGAAATACTTTTGAGAGATACTTCCATGATTTTCTTGGAAAAGGTCGACCTAGTTAGCGAGAAAAAAGAGTTTTGGTTTCGTGTTAACAAAACTGGTGTCTTTATTTTTAACCCTCCAAAAAAGTATATTAGTTGTGTATCTTAAGAAAACCGTCATGGGCTTTTAGGTGTATTTTAAGTATTGAATTCGAGGTACATATTGTCTTCAATGTTTGCATTTATACCAAAACAAAATAATTCCAAAAGTAATATACTAACAGCACTATTTCTTCAAAACTTGGAGATTCTTGAAAAACTGATGTGGACAAACACAACAATATTGAAGAATAAGTTTTTGAAATTGCAACTCAAAATATATTGATATTTCATATAGGACATTATTTTAGTACCAAAAGTCTATAAGAAAATATTAGTCGGAAGTTCACTTATAAATTCACGAGGTAGTTCGCTTCTCTTCAATCTTCGAGGCAAGATGCTGATCATCCAGCAGCTAAAGTTCAGTGTTTCTTCCATTTATACTATTTGTATTTTAAATTCAATTCTGAAATGTTCTTTCCATTTTAATTTGGCATCCATAGATAACACTTATTTTTATTTGTGAAGGATAATTTATTTTTCCACCAGTGACATTGATTTGATCAGAGTTCACCTAATTTGATTTGATTTCATTTCTGATTCCATTTGTGTATCAAGGCGCGTATACATACACAACGAACGAATGCGACTAAGGCGAGTGAATGGTTGCAAACGAATTCGTTCGGTTGATGTATACGGTATACGTGCTACTAGGTTAGGTTAGGTTTGTGTTGAGTGGGTCGATAAGGCTCTCTACTGCGACTGGTTCATTTTCCTCAGTTTAGTGAGGACCTGTTCAGAGGTAGGACTACGACTGCCCTCGTCAGGTATATGAGCCACACATACGTGTGGCTTAGGAAGTTGGTCGCCTGAGATGCATTTCAGGGCCCAGGGTTGAAGGGTATTGACTACGTCAGTCAACCACGAAACACTCTCCTGATCTACACAAGTGACCTGTAGCCATCCAGGCCGGAATGTGCAGCTCTGGAACTGCACTGGTGGACCACCTTCTGGAATATCCTCTACAGCAGCCATAATGGCATACTGAAGAGATTCCATTTGGTTGGTCGTTATGGAGGTTGTCGGATGTTCAAGGTATAGAATTCCCACCTTGATGCCGGATACAGCCTGTCCATAAGAGGGCTTTTGTAGGTCAATTTTACCTGACGTTACAACTGATTCAGCAGGGCTTTTTTGCCTCTTATTCGGGTGAGTCATCATTAGAGCGTAAGCGCTTGCTAGAACCAGCCACAGAGGGAAAATGTTTCTCCTCTTGCGACTGATCCTGCTTTCGCTGCTCTAGAATTTGATTTAAGTGGGATTTTTAAGGTACCCCGCTCATAAGGAGGCAACTGAGTCGCTTTCTAGCTTCACCACCTAGTTTCCTACTGTGACTTTCAGTGTCCACTAGCATTCTGCTTTACTCTGTATAAGCATGTTTTGTGCATTTAGAAATATGTTCAATTCTATATGGTTGTCCATCTAGCCTCCCTTTCCAGAAATATATGGAGAGGAGGTAGGTCTAGAAGGATTTCCAAGGCTGCTGACGGTGTGGTTCTGATGGCACCAGTAATTGCCAGACAAGCTTGTCTCTGTATGCCAGAGAGATTTGCTTGGGCCGTTCGCTGTAAAGCTTTTGACCACCAAGCAATAGCTCCATATGTGATCATTGGTCTAACAATCATCACATATATCCAATGGATTTGTTTGGGTCCCAAGCCCCAAGATTTTCCACAGATCCTGCGACATGCCCACAAGGATAGTCTGGCCTTATGGATAACTTTCCATGTAAGTTTTGTATCTGGGATAATTCCCAAATATTTTACTTCCGCTGCAGATGGAATAACCTCACAATTGTAGGAAAGTGGTGGAAGATCCTCCAATTTCCTTTTTCTAGTGAAGGGGACTATTACAGATTTACCAGGGTTAACATAAATCTGTTCCCTCTGGAACCAACTGTGGACATCGTCCAACGTCTTTTGGAGGATATTATATGCTACCCTACCTGACTTGGTCCTTGCCAGGATGACCAGGTCGTAGGCATACGCTTGCAGTTCTAGCCCTCTTCTTTCGAGAGCACTAAGCAAGTCATCCATCAAGAGTGACCACCGTGGGGTCAGTACTCCGCCTTGTACGCAGCCCCTGAAGAACTATACTACTTGTAATAAGTTTATAAGTTTATAGTGAGTTGCTAAATACTGATGTTACACATGATGACAGTCACTAAGTATCACTCAAATAATTATAGAGGATTCAGAGATTCTAAAGAAATCACTTATTTTCACATTACATACTTACATACATTACGACTATATATATTTTAGTAAACATATAAATACAAAGCAATAAAAAACCGATATCCTAGCTCAAGTATGATCAAAAGCGCGTGACGTCACACTTTTGTAAACATCATTTGACATTTCGTATATCGTTCTAACTTCCACTGAATTTGCTGGTTTTGCATCGTTTATGTGATATTTCCTCGTTCTAGATTATTAGAATCTCAGTTTTGTATTATCAAAAGTACAATGATCAAAGTAATATTTTAGATAAAGGATATGGAGCTGTTTTTCATGTAAGCTATAAGAGTACCTAAATTTTTTTGAATTTAGTCTTCGTCCTTCATCTATTCATAAGAAATTACCAAAATGAACAAATTAAGTTAAAGTACTTTCTATAAAACTCCAATCCAACTAATTTGTTAAACGAAATTCAAAAATGTACGCCATTAATTAAAACAAGTTAGAAAAACCGAAGAGAAATAGTAGCATGTTCCGATTCTAACATAATTTGTAATCGTATCTTTGACTTAAAGTCGATTCAGGATGCTTAACAGGTTTCAGATAATTTTTATCTTGCTTTTTAATTGAAATTGACAGTTTGGAGATGATAAATTCGACCACAAGCTCATCAGAGATGGAAAAAAGGTAGTCAATATGGTTACACACGGCGTTGATGACGAAATTCTTTTATACGAGGTTAAATACGAGGAGGTCCATAATTATGTATCTTTATTACTGGATTTTATAGTTGAATCTGAAATAGTGGTACATTTCTAACTATAAATATCCTTATAAAATAAGCGAAAAAAAATTAATGCTAACAATAAGTTGAAATAAAAATAGAAAAAAAAGGCTGTGGTTTAATTCACCAAAAATTAACAAAAAATATGTTATGGATACTTTAAAAATATTTACTTAATTACAGTTAACTGTAATTAAGTAAATACCTACAAAACCGCGATGGTTTTTTGTCGATATAGAATTTTGGTTTGTGATTAGATGAGATGTCGCTGATATCGCACTCTTAGCATTTCCTTAACTGAGGCTAATGTATTGGTGTGGTATCAACGTAGTCTCTAGTCCAGGATTATGCTCTCAGAGCTTCTGGACGAATAGCATCTACCTTGTGCTGATGAGGCGCAATACGCCGAAACCGGTCCACAAGTGATGTTATTCCTTCTAATCGCAAATCAGAATGGTATCTTAACAGAAATCCCAACCCCGTTTACTTTAGAAGTGTAATTCAATGTCTGTCGGGGCATATAGCCCGAGAAGTAGTTGTTGCTTCTTAGTGGACGGTCTGCTCTTTGGAAATTAATTTTTCTAATTTTGTAAAGCGTTTAATAGTATTGAACTATTATTTTTTGACGACTTTAAAAATAGTTTGACTATACAACTCCACGAACCAGTATCAGCACCTGTACCGTTTTAGTCTTGGTTTTCTACGTTTGATTAATATTATGTAGATTATTTCTTGAAAATTATCATCATAACCGTGCACTATCTATAAGCTAGTTGAGTAGGTACCAAAAATGTACTTTTGACCAGATATTCCAAATGAGCTCTTAGGTCAATTGAATATGAATAAGAGAGTATTAATACATGTTCACATTAATATTATTTTTTGATAAAAGCTGTTCATGAATAAAAAAGATATTTATATCGTTTTTGAGGTTCAGACGTAAACATATGATACCCAATTCAGGTTTTAAGATAAAAATCTCTTTGTAAAAATAATTTATATGCTTTATTTTGTAAGATTTCAAAGTTGTACCTATGCTGCTTTTGAACAGTGGTTATTCTGAAATAAAATATTTTAGGAATGTTAGTTAAATATTGAATAAGCCGGAGAGCGATGAATGCTAGGCTATTTATATTGTTCGTGTTAATTTTTTTTTCCTACAATTATTAATTGGCTGCTGCGGTGGATGGTTGAATGTATTTACGATTATGTAATAATTTCGGTGAAAATGTACATTTCGAAAGGTATTACATAAATAAATTCGTTGGATTACTTATACACCAAAAGAAATTATTCAAATACTATCTACATTTTTAAAACTTGGAAAGCAAAGAATTAGTAATAAAGATAGTAATTTATATAATTTATTGGAATTATCTTCTTGGGTATAGAGAGTAGTTGTTTTTTGTCTATCAATAGTATCAATTACAAGTAATATTAACGCGGCTTCGACTGGGACAACGAGCAACGAGCAACACATAATTTTCCAAGCAATTTGGGATTTTTTTCTCGAAAAAGTCTGCCAGTATGAACGATTTAGACTATTTAAAATCCATAAACTTATTATATGAGATCTAATAGTATGTCTATAGTATCGTATTGTCGCTAATAACCTTTTAGTGGATGCGACATGCTTTCAAAAAAAAATAAAAAAATATATCAATTATAATCAAAGGTTAGACAAAAGAAAAATTTCAATATATATAGTGGCTGAACACCCCAAAGGGGGTAACGCCCCTTTCGTGCTTTCTAGGTCATTTTTACTTCGGAGTTGACCAGTCCCCATTATCTTCTTTTTTGATCATTTTACAAATGTCCTGCCTGGTCTTTCGTTTTGTCTTGCCAGCTGCGCACTGCAATTCTTTTGCGGTCGTCTTTCACTTCTTGGCACCAAACAGACCATATGGCTACTAAACTTTTTCCCGGTCCAAGATATAGAGTAATAATAGCCAGGCTGTTGTAGGTGACAGGGCATAAAGGAATTGTCGAAATTAAGATTACTGAAGGTCTTGCAAAACAAGGAGCTACTACCAGTGGCGGCTCGTGAACTTTTTAAGAGAGGAGGCTGGACATAAAAATTGTTGAAAATTGTCAACATTTTTGAAAAATGGTCAAAAATTGTCAAAATTTTGGGAAAATGGTCGATAATTATAAAAAACCTGTCAAAAATGGTCAAAAATGGTCAATAATTGTTGAAAATTGTCAAAATTTTTGAAAAATGGTCAAAATTTTTGAAAAATTATCAAAAATTGTCGAAAACTTTTGTTAAAAATGGTTAATAATTGTCAAAAATGGTCAATAATTGTTAAAACTTTTAGAAAAATGTCAAAAATTATTAAAAATTAGTCAATGATTGTCAAAAATGGTCAATAATTGTAAAAAATTATTAAAAATTTTGAAATATAGTCAATAATTGTTAAAAACTGTCAAAATTTTGAAAAAATGGTTAATAATTGTTAAATATTTCCAAAAACTGTCAAAATTTTTGAAAAATTGTCAATAATTCTCGAAATTGATCAATAATTGTCAAAAAAAGGTCAATAATTATCAAAACTTTTAGAAAAATTGTCAAAAATTTCGAAAAATGGTCGATAATTGTCAAAAATCGTTAAAAACTGTCAAAATATTAAAAATTGTCAAAAATGTTCAAAAATTCTCAAAATTGATCAATAATTGTCAAAAATGGACAATAATTGTCAAAAAAATGGTCAATAATTGTCAAAAATTTTAGAAAAATTTTAGAAAAATTGTCAAAAATTTCGAAAAACAGTCAAAATATTTGGAAAATTCCCAAAATTGATCAATAATTGTCAAAAATGTTCAATAATTGTCAAAAATGGTCAATAATTGTCCAAACTCTTAGAATAATTGTCAAAAATTTCGAAAAATGGTCAATAATTGTCAAAAATCGTTAAAAACTGTCAAAATATTTGAAAAAATGGTCAATAATTGTCAAAAATTAATAAAAATTTTGAAATATGGTAAATAATTTTTAAAAACTGTCAACATTTTGAAAAAATGGTTAATAATTGCCAAAATATTTTCAAAAATTGTCTAAATATTTGAAAAATTGTCAAAAATGTTCAAAAATTCTCAAAATTTTGAAAAAATGGTTAATAATTGCCAAATATTTTCAAAAATTGTCTAAATATTTGAAAAATTGTCAAAAATTTTCAAAAATTCTCAAAAATGATCAATAATTGTCAAAAATGGTCAATAATTGTCAAAACTTTTAGAAAAAGTGTTCAAAATATTTGAAAAATTCTCAAAAATTCTCAAAATTGATAAATAATTGTTCAAAATGGTCATTAATTGTCAAAAATGGTCAATAATTGTCAAAAATCGTTAAAAACTGTCAAAATATTTGAAAAATTGTCAAAATTGATCAATAATAAAATGGTCAATAATTGTCAAAAAATGGTCAATAATTGACAAAAATCGTTAAAAACTGTCAAAATATTTGAAAAATTGTCAAAAATGTTAAAAAATTCTCAAATTTCTGAAAAATAGTTGATAATTGCCAAAAATTGTCAAGTTTTTTAAAAATTTTGAAAAAATGTCAAAAGTAGTCAAACATTTAAAAAAATGGTCTATAATTGTCAATAATTGTCAATAATTGTCAAAAATTTTAAAAAAATGGTCATAAATTAGCATAAATTGATAAAAATTGTCAATTATTGTTACAAACAGTCAAAAATTGACATTTATTGTCAAAAACTGTCCTAAAATGGTTAAAAATTGTCATTACTTTGAAAAATGGTCAAATATTGTCAACAATTTTGGGAAAATTGTCAAAAATTGTCAAAATTGATCAATAATTGTCAAAAATGGTCAAAATTGATCAGTAATTGCTATTTGCTGGATAAATTGGTGAGGAGGCCGAGCCTCCTCAGCCTCCTTCGAGGAGCCGCCACTGGCTACTACCCCCTTCCTTTTTTGGACATGAGCCACTTTGTGGTATCTCAAATAGTGGAAGTAGTATAAACATGGAAAAAGGAACTTAGTTAATGTTACTGAAAAATACCCCAGGCCAATGACAGGCACAAATGTTATTACGACCTTCTGCTCACTACGCTGAATTGCTGTTGGAGCTTCATAAATCTGATCTTAGAGTAATCACAGGAATTCTCACTGGACACTGCTCACTCAGATAATATCTCTGTAAAATAGGCAAAGGGGATAGTGGAACAAGCAGATTCTGGAAAACATACCTTTGTATTTCAAGCTGAGATTTATAGGATATTCTATAATGGGCCAGAATGAACAAGTACATCAAGGTGAAATCCAGACTGGTGGAGGAAAGCCAAAAAGAACTAAATTTACTAACAGACCACACTTAAGTCAGATTAGTGTTGGTGTCGACGCATAATGATATTCCTGATATACTCGCGATAAGAGGTTTAGCAACAATATATGTTGTACCTCGAGACCCCAAAGAAAGTGGAACAAAAAATTGGTACAAAGCCAACAAAGACTACAGTGGAAGAACACGACAAAACAGGTACACACTATGACCTTTACAGGGGATACTTGTGTTAGGCAGGCCGTAGAACTAGTGAAGGTTATCCAACGAGTGAAATACCTTCTGCGTAAAATGGAGCGGTATAACGGAGATCTCAGATGCAGAGTTTGTTCATGGAGATCGAGACTGCAACCCACATCTTAACGCACTATGGAACACTGGAGTCAAGGAGATAAACAATTTTCGGAGAGACCAATGCTCCACCTTAAACGTACGGCACACATCCAATGGACTATTCAACTGTACTCAACTGTACTAGGATAGCTGGGAGAGTGGAGCAAATGTAGGAGTAGAGTACCATAAGTGAATAGACTTCCGGCAGGAAAAGCTCATAAAAATAAATTTTAAGTATTGCTGCTCACAGATAGACAGATGCTTAAGCTTTTAAGCATAGACAGATGTAATGTAGGTTCACATTCATATACCTGGAAAATGTTGTATTTGAGTGAAGATAATTATTTAGGCTAGAAGACATTTTCTAAAATAGAACACACGTTTTATCATTAAAAGTATGTAATCTAGGTTCACATTCAGATAGCTGGAGAATGTTGTATTTGAGTGAAGATAATTATTTAGGCTAGAAGTCAGTGAAATTGTGCATTTTCTAGAACACACTCATTAAAGATAAATAACAATGTATAATATCCACCTTGGTAATATAATAAAATTTTATTTAAAAAAATAAAAAAGATGTCTTTTTAAATAAAATTTTATTGTAAGTATTACCAAAGTGGATATTATAATGAGCTTAAAAATGTCATTGTAGTAAGACATCCAAAAACACATATTTCCTATGGAATGCTCATCGATACTAGACACAATACCTCTTTATCATACATAACTTGCTGTCTGTTTCTACCAACATTTACTTTATAATAGAATGTTTCCTTTCAATGCAGTCGTCATTGTCGGCGTCGTTATCGTCGATTCGAAAATATTTGGTTACCTGAAAAGGAGTAGACAAAATCTTGAGTCTAGTTTTAATCATCAAATATACAGCACGTCCGGTGAAGTTTTGGTAAAAAATAAAAATTACATTTATTTATCTTTAAATAAAAAAAAGTAGTACCTCATAACTTTTTAAAAAGCTGTTTTAGTAGTAGTGCCATAACACTGCACCAACGTCTATTTTACAGCGAGTGATTTATTTATATAAACTCATTAATTTTCTTGTCATTGCTTCGTAGAATTTGAAAGAATTTTTGGTAGGTTTATAGGGATTGCAACCAAAAAATTCCCTCAAGGTTAATTTCATTGGGAATTTCAAGAAGAGCTCAATGTTGTCTCAAAACACAACAATAACTTTGATGTGGGTCACAGGACACTGTGGCAGCGAGGGCAATGAAAAAGCTGAAAAACTAGCCAGTGAGGACCCAGAACCTACTCTTTGGGATACTAAATCTGCAATCCGAGGATGCATACGTAGCTGGGTCAAATGGAAACAAAGAGAGATGTGGAATTAAGCCCCTCTCATGCACCACGGGAAAACAATAATTAAAGAGTCGTCGGATAAGAAAGCTGAAAAACTACTCAAGATGAGTAAGAGTCAAATCAGAACAATAACGATGCAGAAGACGCAGGCAATATTTGGACTGCCTAGTTTAACTCCCAAAGAATACAACAGACAATTGGTGAAGATCCCATTCAAACCAGTACAGGGAACTAGAGTAACCGAATGGGTGTTGTGAGGTTAAACTTGGAAGACACTAAAAGTCCAAGAGGCTGAGGTGAAACTGTTGGTACGAGAGCAAAAAAAATGAAATATTCTAAAAAAGTGTTTATTTCCATTGATACCACATGCATGGTAATCTGAACGGTCCTTTTTGTGGAATAAAATAAAATCTGTGTTTTCCCATGAAGTTCAATGTTAAAGACAAAAACATTTATTATCAATATATTTGGTTCTCTTTAGCTTTTTAAAAATTGTACTGGTTCATTATCTTGTTATAATGTCCCTGGACAGTACCTAATTCTAAAACCAATAGTATTACCTTAAACTTCCTAGCAATTAATTTCTTATTAAAGGAGTGTAATTACTTGAAAAAATAATAAAAACATACTATAATTTTAAGCGATTTTTCATTTTTCATAATGATACCATTTTGTAATATACGCCATTGGATCGTCCTGTCTTCCATCCGTCCTTTATCCTAACATAACTTGACAGCATACTTGATAAATCTCTTCTTAGGCCTCCTATGATGAATCACTTATGAATAAAACTATTGTTGCAGGTGGGACGAAGGGGAGAATGGTGTCCGTTTGTACATCGTAGCGGCTGTACTACCAGAACGCAGGGACGGCGAAGTACAGATTTATTGGATTTAATTTCCTTCCCCCCTATCTTAATATGAAAAGTCTCGCACCAAGGGATTATGTTTGAAACGGACAAAGGAAAAGTTATGAAATTCTAGGACTATAAATGAGACGTTATCCTGCATATTTTAGAGTAAATGTCAAATGTCAGCGTTCTGCGTACGGACGCCTTCTTGAATTTTTTGAAATGGTAACCTAGGTCGAGTGTTGCATCACAAAGAATCTTATTTTTGTCTCTTTCCAAAAATAATAGCAATGCATCACTTTAATACAAAATGTCTTATAAAATATCAGTTTTATTTTTTTAAATTGAATTCTACTGTACTAATGATATAACCTTGTAGGTTTTTAAAATTGAACAAAAAACAAAAGTAGGCATTAAAAACGTCAACCACATCATTATTTATGTACAAATTGTACATCTACTTTGTACTCTACTATTGTACTTTCCCTTTATCCGTTTCAAAGATAATCCTTTGGTGAGGGACTTTTCAGCAACGCTGTATAAATATATGTCATTAATTTCAATTAAATCCTGAACTTCTACTTTCGAACTACCATATCAAGCAAAATGATTTACCTGGCGACTATGATAGCATTGTCTCTTATAATAACACTACTTTGTGGTATATTTTTTAAGAGTCGATGTTCAAATCAATCTTCAATTAAACTGCTCCACATAAGTTAAGGAATTTCAAAAATATTGGATTGAAGATCGAAGCTCACTTATCAGCACCTCATAGGAACAGCGACTTATCATCACCAGCAGATTTTATTTCTTATGTGTATTTAAATGTAAACGCGCCTACCTAAGCACCTACCACAGCACCGTCAAGGCACGTCAACACCTCAACCACAACAAATTTCTCAGAGAGCATATTTTGCGGACGGCGTGCTTGTGGTGTGCTGATTATTTGCCGACGTCCTACGCTCACTTATCAGCACATTTTGGTTAGTACTGTACAATACAATATCTCTGACAATATAATGTGAAGCCTATAGTCGGGTATCGCGGCGGTGCTGATCCCTTGTCGATGCGTTAAGTGAACCCATACACAACCATCAAGTTGACCACTCGACGGTGCTGTGACGATGCTTGTTAGGTGCTGTGCTGTTAATTGAGTTTCGGCCTACTTGCTGAAAATTATTAACTGTTTTATTTATTTGTCTGCAATATACTGAATGTTTACTTGACTTTCTGACTAGTTTTTTCCTCAAGTTGATAAGCTTTTAAGGCCAATTGTTTGTTTTTTCTTTCGTATTTTCGAAAATTTAACTTCAGTTATTGTTGCAACTTTGATCAGTCAACTATTCTTTGAAATTTTGTTTTCAATAATGCCTGTAAACTTGGTGGGGATGGAGCTAGTAGGGCTATTGAGAGAGGTCGTCTCCAGAGAAAAGTTTCGGAGGTTTTTCAAGTGTCATTTCGCGGATTCTCCGTAGATATCGAGCAACTGGAAACATGAGAGAAAGACCTAGAAGTGGACGACAAAAGGTTACCACCCCCGCACAAGGTCGTTAATTGACTTTATATACCCGTAGAGAAACTCTTAGTACTTCTGGTGAATTGAAACAGTACGTCGGAGATTACACGAGGTTAACTTAAGTTCACGACGACTTTTGAGAAGAGTTCCATTAACGCAAATTCATATGAATGCTGGTTATGTTAAACGTTTGTTTCATGCTGCTATTGGACTGATTTTCCTCATTTTGGACGATAATGCATCGTGCAGGAGTAGTCGCAGTGGACTTCCATGGTATCCCACATTTAACACTGCCTTCTTGATCACCTGACTTCAATCCCACCGAGAAGGCTTGGGACCAGCTACAAAGAGCCTTAAATTTCCATGAACTACCCCCTACAGACACTCCAAGAACTTAGACAGCTTTTATCCCAACTTTGGAGACAAATCGATCAAGGCTACCTCAACGACCTTATTGAAAGTATATAGGCGTTGTTTGACTGTAATTCATATTAGAGAAAACCAGACTCATCGTTATTAATGTATGTACTTCAACTTCTTCTAAGGCTTGAAACGCTACAAGAAATGTCCGTTTCGTCATTGTTCAGTGTTTTAAGGGAAACCAGGGTAGGTACTGATTTATTTTCATACATTTGATATATTTTGCTTCCCTAATAAATCCAAGTCAGTTTCATCAACAGTACTGAATGTACCAGATGTCTCAGCTCGAGCATCACTTGAATTAATATTTCTTGCCAGCAAAGATTTTTAAACGATTATATAACTTCTTTAGCATTAAAATGTAAATGTTTTCTTGTGAAGTACTTACAGCACAAGCCAATGGATGCCACATTGCAATACGACAAAAAAATCATGTAATAAGTTTTGATTATAGGATAAGCTGCATCCAATATAAAACCGTTATACTATAAATAACTTTATTGTTCACTGGGATCATCTACATAATTATAATTCGAATAGTATCCCAAAACATAAAGAATGGCCAGAAGTAGGGCAGACGTTGACTGTCAAGTTTAAGTTTGAAAGGAACCTCCTGAATTCTAACAAATATCTATTTATAATCTCTCTCGGCACGTCTACTTGGTTTGTTGTAATAACTCGAGGTGATGTTTACTAATCTAATATATAAAATTATCGTATCACGGTGTTTGTAGTTAAACTCCTCCGAAATGGCTCGACCGATTCTCATGAAATTTTGTGTGCATATCGGGTAGTTCTGCGAATCGGACAACATCTATTTTTTATCCCCCTAAATGTTAAGGGTAGTTCACCCCTTAATTTTTATTTTTAATTTTTTAGACAAAATTTTTTGTTTTTATTTTTTTATGATACAGCATTCAAAAATACATACATCCCTAAATTTTCACCCCTCTACGATCAACCCCTATTTTTTATTTGTTATTTATCAGAAATGGCTCGACAGATTCTCATGAAATTTTGTGTGCATATCGGGTAGGTCTGCGAATCGGTTAACATCTATTTTTCATCCCCCTAAATGTTGAGGGTGGTCCACCCCTTAATTTTTTATTTTATTTTTTAGACAAAATTTTTTGTTTTTATTTTTTTATGATACAGCAGTCAAAAATATATACAACCCTAAATTTTCACCCTTCTACGATCAACCCCTATTTCTTATTTGTTAATTATAAACCTTAATTTTGTCACGAATTAGAATAAAAAATTTATTATTACTCTTTTCTCACCTTTATACGATCAACCCCCATTTTTCCATCGCGATTTTTATTTTTGAAAGATGGCAATCGAATATAATAATTGTAGAACGATATAAGAGCTAATGGAGATTAGCTAATTGTAAGGATGGCATTTATAGAAATTTGACAAAAGCTACTCTGACACTCCACTCAGCGGGTAAATATTATTTAAAAAAATTCTACTTTGGACAAAACATGGCGGTAAATCATGGCATTTATAGAAAGAAAGAAATAAATTTATGGCATTTATAGAATTTTGAAATAAACAAAAGCTACTCTGTGACTCCACTCAACGGGCAGAGAACAACCGCTCGCATAATATCTTATTTAGTCGGGTTTGTTGGAACACTTTTAACTCGAGAACAGCTGGACCGATTTTCATGGTTTTTGATTTGTTATTGCACGGGAAAAAATTATTTAAAAAAAATTCCACTTTGGACAAAAAATGGCGGTAAATTAAAATTTAAAGTTTCTGTATAGGTATCGTAAGTTTGAAATTAACAAAAGCTACTTTGACACTCCACTCAGAGGGCAAAAAACGACCGCTTGCATAATAACTTATTGACAAGACAATGTTAGGACATGACAACGTCTATCAGGTCTTCTAGTGAATTAATAATTAAACCTTGGAATTATTATACAAACTATTATACTGAGTGTTAAATATATTATGTTAGAATTCACTTACAATCACTCTACAATAAACTAAACACTAATGTAACATAAGTTAACTCTTTGGAAAACTACATAAAACTCGAAGAAAGTTATATATCTTCTTAAATGGTATAAAATTCATAGATATTGAAAAAGATATACAAGGTGTCCCACTGAAGAAACGGACTTACGGATATACAACTTCATGTATAACTGGAAGTAAAAAAAATTGGGTATTAGTTTCATTGTATAGTTTAATCTGAAAAACCCCACCATACCAATTTCTCCTTTTTAGACACCTTCAGTACCTACTCGATATATTTGTAATCGATCTAATATACCTTGTATTTGTATGTCCATTTTTTGGTAGGTACGATCTGTAGCCTGAACGCCTCGACGGATTTCAAAAATTCATCTTAATTGGAAGAGTGATATAGGGTTTGAAATTTCAGTATGGCACGCTGAAAGAGATAGTAGAAGAGAAAAGTATAAAAATAAAATAATTGGGAATTGAACTGATTGAAAAAATACCTAACTGATTGAACATTTTTAATTGAAATGTGGGGAATTTCTAATGTCTGGCGTTGAAGATTTTTCCGTGGAAAGCAGGTTTTTCACTTTTCAATCAAAAATATTAGTGCAGTTGGGCTTCTTTTTGTTAATTCTTAATTTTGTATATTTTGTTGTAGCTATTACCCAAACATTTATGGAAATAGTAAAATATTTGAAATAAAGCTCTATCCATTACTTCATCTATCACTTACTTCAAAAAAACCAGAAGTATCTAAATAAGTAGAGATATTATCAAAACTTAGTAGTTTATTCACTCGCAGAAATTAATTCAGTGGTTTTTTTTCAAATGGTAATTCTGTTTTCCAAAAAAACAACCTGCTAATATAAACAAATTGGGCTGTTACGGTATTTGTTATGCTAATGCGTCGACCAATAAAATATACCTTCCCACAACTATACCCATGTCTTGTTTGTTAAGACCTTACACTGTAACAGTCCGCTCCATCCGCTTGTCGAACAATTGTTCCACCAAAAATTAATATTTTTAAAAAATTCCAACGAATGTTGATGATAATGAATGATAATATTTTGCCTTTTATATATTTTATCACCATTGCACTGGGCAGACTTTCCTGTAGCGTGAATTTCCGCTGGCAATATGCTTGCCAAATATTCAGAGTGTTTGATCTTTGGCCCGTAGACCTCTATCTGTCTGTGTGTTTACGAGGGTTGTCTCTTATATTTTGCATGTAGATATGAACAGTAGATAACTTTTAAACTCTATTGTTTTTAAAAGTATTTTCCTCGAAGAGAAATGCATTTTGGCATCCTTTGGAACCAATTCTAGAAGCAGTTATTCCATTTGGTACATTCAAAATAGACTTTTTGAAGGCGTTGCATCTTCTGAGGACTGGAACCTTTCACCACGCAGTTCATTCTTAATTTTTGGAAAAGTAAAAAAATCGTCAGGACTTAGGTCGGGATTGTATGGGATGGTCCAAGAATTAGATATTTTCTTGCTTTAAAAACTCAATTGTTTTCCGAGCTGTGTAGAAACTTGCAGTGACTTGGTGGAGGATAATTCGTCGTTGGGGGTTGGTTTTTCAAAACTCAGCAATAACTTCCTGGAAACAAATCGATATGAACCAATCAGCAGTAACAGTTCTTTGATCTTGCAGAGGAATTGCTGCTACATGACCCGCTTTTGAGAAAAATGTCGCCACCATCTTTTTGAAAACACTTCGAGAACGTATAACTTTCGTCGGTTTTGGTTCATCTTGGAACACCCAAACAGCCTACTGACATTTATTTTTGGGTTCATAAGAGTAAATCCAGGATTCATTACCACCGACAAAACTGTATATATTTTTTGAGTTCCCTGCGTTAAACCGGCTTAGAGTTTTTGTACACCAATTGCCACATTTTTTTCTGTTCTTTCATCAACAATAGTTATTTTTATTTCTTCATATAAATTTTTTTGAATTGTGGTCTTAAATGTTGAATGATGCTCCAATTTCCCGAACTGTCTTAATTCCATTTTTCGACTGACTCATCAACAGAAAAAATTTTCGTACTCAGGGAGGAAACTCGTACTTACCTCCCTAACCACGAGTAGTATTTTGTGTCAACGATATCGTGATTCGAGCTCATAACGGTCTAGTTTTTATTAATTCCAAATAAAATAATAAAATTTTTTCTCCAAGGTTGTTAATTAAACAACAACATTAAAACTCTAATTAATACTTCGATTGTTATTTTATAAGTAATTCGAAGACATCTGTCCTATACTTAAAATAAAATACCTGTCATATTAAAACCAGGTGATTCAGATACAATTATTGGTTAGAAAATAATACACTCATTAACGTATACTCCCATACAATTATGTCAACGAAGTTAACGTGCTATGAACGATGTAGATACAAAAAAACACACCGTACACACCTTCCAAATTACATGTTAAGTGCTAGCTGCAAATTGCATCGGCCCAAACTGTAATCAAGAACAATTTGTAAATTAGGTTAACAACCTACAATATCATCTTAATGATATACTATTAGTTTATATTTTCCGGTAGACGGCACGCTCTCGCCACAACGAACACCGCTTTTTCACTGGGTATTCATTGTTGATGTTCATCAAGTTTATTTTATTGGTTAGATTTTATTATTGTTTTTTTTTTATAATGGAAATCTTGTCGGATAGAGGGATTATTCTTTCTTTATTTCTAAGGACAGACTTAAATAAGACAAAAGAACAGATATTTTGTCGTCGTCACTGCAATTATGGAGTGAACAAGAAAGATAAAGACAACATATCTATTCCATCGGGAAGTTCTACTTCCTTACCCAAGAATATGGTACCTAAACCGCAACGCCTAGGTGTTGAAATTTAGATCTACTGTGTATGGTATTCTCAAAAATAAATTTCCTCTGCTTGGTAACTTGTCTTGTTCTTCTTTAGGTATTTTTCGTGTTTAATATATTGCTTGTAATGTTTATGGTAAAATTTGTGATGGATTTTCTCGATTACTTTTAATCCTTGGATTTTTATATGAAATTTCTTTCTTTTGAAAACTTTTTAGAATCTGTAATTGGTGTGATGAGTGGTCTCTGGTGATATCACTAGATACTATCCTTGTATCATAAACTGGAATGGATTGGAAGCATGCAGTCAGAAAGGAACGTTACGGTGGTACACAAACGGATCTGAAACTGACATACGAAAAGGAGCTGGAGTCCAATGGAGTGCAATGTCCATGCATGGTTGGAAATCTAGGCGGAAATCTACGCTTTCAACACGTGTTTGCAAATGAACATCGAAAGGCCAAAAGATCATTATACTCTCAGATAGTCAGGCAGCACTGAAATATTAAGCATGTCCCCAGATTAGATCTAGACTGATCTGGAACTGCCTACAAAAACTCTGATAAACCATTATAGAGTAAGTCTTAAGTTGGTCCCGAGGCACAAGGGGTATTGTAGGCAATGAAACTGCAGACACCCTAGCTAAGCTAGGGTCTGGTACTTCATTCACTGGTCCTGAACCAGTATTTGGAATATCAAAAACTGCTGCATACGGTAGATTCAAACTAAACATCAGATGTACTGGAACATAGAAAACTTCTGGTCAAAAATCCTCGAAGTCGCTGACTTACGATATATTAAGCCTCAGCAGGGGGCCAGAAAAGGAAGTGACCGGATTACTCACCGGTCACTGTACCCTAATGAAGCACATGCATACAATTGGCATATATAGGGAGGAACCTATCTGTTCGTTGTGCATGGAAGAGGAGGAAACAGCCTCTCACATTATCTTCGAATGTGAAGCACTGTCTCTTTGGAAATATAGACTCCTAGGACTAGTGTACCCAAGGGAGGATTTCTCCAAGAAGGATCTAGTGAAAAGACTGTTGGGTCTGATAAGGTCTACTGGTCTCTTCACATACACGGTACAACCAAGGGCACAAAAAGCCTAAAGGTCTCGAAGCCTCTGACTGGTGGTGCCGAACCAATCAATCGATCATCCTTTTATTGAAGTCATTCAAAACATTTTCGATCCCCCTGTAGTGGATAAAGATAGAAACTTGAATTTTCAGTGACCAAGAGGGTGTAATTCATGAATCTGAATATGTAGTATAAGAACGATTGCAAGACAACGTTCCCTAATTTTGTTACTGGCACAATTGATTCACTAACCGATCATCAAAATTGTGAGTAGCTTTGATTATTTAACAGACCAGATGAATAACAACACACTTTGTTTTGAAGCCAGCATATCGGAGTTCAGGAATGTTCAGAACTTGTTTACCAGTAATAAGATGTATATTATACAAGTTCAGATCTGTTGAGAACTTTACCAGTAATACGATGAATTTTAAACAAGTTCATAACAGTTCAGAACTCGTTTACCAGTAATACGGTGTATTGTAAACACCACGTTCGCTCACTTTACAGTGAATTACCTATTTTTTAATACAATTTAAAAGACTAATCAAAATTTCCAGATTGAACCCATGGAGATTAGATTTGAGGAGGACAAACTCTGTATATAAAAAGTGTCCGTCAAAGGTGTTAAATTGGTTGCACTACTGTAGGATTATGACTAAGGAAAACACTTACTCATTTGAATAAATATCACAAAGACAAAACTAATTGTTGCATGTGATTTGGCTAACATAATATGTTCCAGAGCAGCTCTTGCTTCCCTGCATATTTTCTGACTCTGACTTGAATTAAGGTAGTTGTCGTGCGATGAGCCTTGTGCTCATTCAAAAACATACTTAACGGCGGCTATGGAAGCGGTTCTTAACTTCAGGCTACTCTATATGGCGGTGAAAAATAATGAAGAAAGATACAGTATAAAGTAGAGAGGACATCATGTGAAAAGCCATCTCCTCGCTTTTTAGAAATAAGAAATCTTGGGAAATGCCACAGGATGGGGAGAAGTTCACCTTTTTAAAGAAATTCGATACAGAATACATAGACAATAAGGAATGGAATCTCAATACTATTACCAAACTTGGAAATAATGCAATTTAATTGTATACCTAAATCCTAAATCCATGGGACTGGGATAGAAGTGTACGGGCCAGAAACCACACACTCTGAATGCTTGGGAAAATCCACAAGTATATTTCAAGCGGAAATACACGCCATAGCAAAGTGTGCTGAATTCAGTATTAATGAAAGATATAGAAAACAACGTACTGACTTCTTAAGTATAGTCGGTTTTAAAAAAGTATGGGAATGGGAAGTATGGGAATGGGAAGTATGGGAAAACTCAATGAACTAGGCGAGGACATCATCGTCGCCTTATTGGGGTTCCAGGACATACTGAAATAGAAGATAAACAAGCAATGGGAAGGGCTGAAACACCCTTTGGGAGACCGGAATCCTTTTGCGTTATCAGCTCCAATATAATATCCGAAGAAATAGGCAATGCCGAAAAGAAGAGAAGATCTGACCATTGGAATAACACTGCACTGAGAAGACATGTGTCCTAACAGGACACTGCCGTCTGAATGGGTACCACCAAAAGCTCAAACTAGTGGAGCAAGAAGGATATAGATTCTGTGGAATGGAAGAAGACACCTCCATTCACATACTTAGTTGCGAAATGTATAGCAATACAGAATCCTAGGGCCCAGCATCTAGGAGACTACTGGATAGAAAAGGCACACTTACCTAAACTGAAGCCTTCTTATATCCTGAAATTGGTTCAGGAAATAGGTCTAAAGAAACTACTAGTTTCTGAGACTTTCATTCAAAAAATCATGAACAATATACATGCCGGAAAATCGAACAGAAACATCTGGATCAGAGTATAGTAATACACTTTAATGGCATTAACAGTACGAGTGTCCCAACTGTCAATTGCTTTCCAGATATAATTTGGATTATTATTTTGGAAGGTATGCTCTAAAACCATATTTAACGCTCGCACTTTATCTTAAGAATGGTTTAGCTTAGAAAAAATTGTTTATGTTTCTATGAAAAAATTGCCGATTTGACATTGTAATTATTTCCGAAGTAGTCTGTAAATTTAAAAAGTCACACTAGAAACTATTGTTTCAAGTAGCTTTAACAACTAGATTAGATGCACAGATTCATAATAATATACAATGTTTGTGAATGACGTGAAAAAAAAACTCATATCAACATGTTGATATTAAATTTCATTTAATTACAACTGAGTAGCAGCCTTGATTTAAATTATAACCGGTTGATATTATCATAGGTATATCTGCTTATTTACAGAATATTACTTTTTATCTCAAAAAGCTCATATAGGTACATAAATACAGTCGTTTCAATAATTTCTAGAAATACGGATGTAAATTAGAATGTAATTATCAGCGAATACAAAAATAGTTTTAATATATTTCAATTTGCATATCAATTGGTAAATGTTGTAATAAATTAGTTAAATTATGAAATCTTGTTATATTTGTTAAATTTATTATGAAGTTAGCAGTAACAACATTTTACTTTGTATCGACAGATATTTTATATTAAAATTTAACTAGCAGCCTATATTTTTGTGTTGTGAAGTAGTTCATTTCTCTTTCCAGTAATAAACATCTTTATTAACCGCTCGACTTTATATCTTTGTTGTGGATGAAGCAAGAAGCCTGAATTTTCAGTGATCAATAACTAGTTATATTTTTAAATTGCATTCTATAGTTCAACACATTTTGTTTTGAAGCCAACATCTCAGAGTTCGGGAACTTGTTTGCCTGTAAAACGATGTATTGTAAAAACCCCTTTCACACACTTCACAGCGAATCACCATTTTCTAAATACAATTATTTAACTACAGTAATCAAAATTTACTTAGATAAATCCATTTCCATGGAGACTAGACTTAAGGAGCATACATTCTTTATAAAAAAGTGTCGTTGAAAGATGTTAAATTGGTGTAGCATCAAGACATATTTCAAAGAAATCGCCAAAAGTCATTAATGTAGAAGTAAAAAAGAAAAGAAAAACTTGTGAATAGACCATTCCAGAACAGATGACAGGTCGGCCATATTGTGCTGGATGGCAACCAAATTGATTCTTGTTTGTTTGTGTTTTATGAACAAAGCGTGACTGATATCGGTACGCTAACAAACCTTAGATAAAATGGCCACAAGCCAAGTTTAAAGTTGTGATTCACTGAGAGGGTCTCGTTTTGAAGCACTAATCCAAGCATCGCGGCTTTAATCAGAGAGATCAATTAAATAGTCAAAACAGCAGGAAATCGAAAAAAATATACCTTATCTATATATCCCCGCACTCCTCACTTAACAACACTACAAAACGATGGCATTTTAGATACCTTCAAGAACGAATTGTTAATTGCGGAGTCTAACTGACTGCCATCCAGCACAATATGGCCGACCTGCCAGTGACGTAATTCTGGAAAGATCTATATTTACTTTTTTTTACAGATACACGGATTATGTGAGGTTATCGCTGAACACTTTTTCAACTTGACCGTTCCCCTTGTATGTCTCCATGGTTGAATCTTTTCATATTCCTTCACAAAATTAACATATTTTGAGGCTCAAATAAAATATTTGGCACAAAAACACAGCAAACATCTGTCAACAAACGTGAATATTCAATGGTGTAGTATTTGAAAGTAATGATCATTAACACACAACAAACTTCTGTTAACCTATTTATTTTGTCTTCTCTCTTCACTCTTGTTTTTCGTCATTGCTATTGATATCTAGTTCTTAAAATCTATAAAATCAGATAGTTTGAAGTAAAGTAAAGTAACTCTTATTGAAGTTTTGAATTTAACGGTTATTTCTTTCCAAGTACTACTACTTTCATATATTTCAACCACAATTGTCGGCACCTTGAGAAAGGAATAGTTTTTTTTTTAAATAATTGAGCTATAAAATGTTAATTAGTGGTTTTGTTTATAGCTCCAACCACGTTATTTTTATATGTACCTACGTAAAAAGACTCGCTCAAGTTTCTTGAGGTTTGCCACAAGAATTACAACAAATAATTTCCAATATACTTTTTGACTTAAAAAATAATTATTAACTGCTGGAAATTATATAATTTGGTTTATTTTATTTCCTTGCCAAGTGCGTATGTGAGGATTTTTATAATACCGATAAGAAATCATTCAGTGGCTATTACGTACGTTATACCGCTTATATCAATTAAAGAGTCTGTAGTTCTTTGTCCTACTAGTTTGACCTAGCAATGTTAACTGTATTAATTGATATTTTCTCAGTGCATGCTTCTATTATACAGGACGTCCATAAATAAAGTAACCCAAAGTTCATTTCTTGCCCAACAAACTATTTTGACGAAAATATTGTGAATAACGGATTTTCTGTATTGCTTTTTAATTTTTAGACTACACCAATTGGTGTAAAATTTAACAAGGTGCGCAAGCAAACTTGAAGAAGATGTATTTCCACATGTCCATTCTTTCCATACCTTTCAGCGAATAGAGCAAAGGGTTGAATTTTTTTATATTTGTAAAACTCGTCCCACTTATTGCTGTCTTTTGCATTCTCGACTGTTAACTACTAATTTCAAAATCACAATTACTTCTTGTGACAAGTATAATAAACAGTTAGAAATTGATAAATGTATGTTTCATTTAAAAAAAAATTACAGGTTGCTTCTAAATTCGACCGACAATTCTCTTTCCCAGAAATCTTTCGTTAATTGACGAATTTTCATTTAGGAACATGAGCTGTGACATAAACTCTTAAAGATCTTAGTGGCAGAGATTAGATTAGGTTTTATGAGGTGGCTAATCGGTCTTTTCCACTGCGACCTTTTCAGATCTATTGTGATCATCTGAATCTAGATTACATTCTCCAGTCCGACTCTTTTTAGGTAGCCAATCAGCCTTTCATGTGATTTCTTGCCGGTGGCTTCTCATCGCTTAAGAAACCGCACATTCACCAGGCAGTCTCACTAACAAAGGATGTGCTCTACAGTTTCCTGTTCTAGGTGACAGAATCTGCACATGGCTTCGTCTGTCAACCCCATTAGCTTACAGTGCCCTGTTCACGTACCTACCACGGCTTTGACCCTTATGATCCTCGTGTCCTGATACCCAGGCTACCATGACCTTGCAATGGTCACCAAGTGCGTTTAAGGCACCTTTGCAATCCCATACTAGCTTAGAATTGACCTCTATGGAATTAAGTGCCTTCAGTGGCTATCGGTGAAGATGGCAACTGAACGGTATGTCCTTCCCTGTCTTCTAATTTCTTCAATGTAGTGGTGAATCACCGCTTGGAAAGCTGTGACGTTCTTAGATAGGCTTATTAGAATTGCTATCCTTACAATTCCGGCTCCTACACATACTTCTGTCTTGGAGTCGTCCGTATATCAGGTTGCCTCAGCTTGTATAGGTACACCTTTTTTCCAGTCTTCCCTACCTGGTATAGTTATTTGGAACTTATTAATGTAGCTATATCTCGTGGCCAATGCGTCAATGGGTTGCCCCATTGAGACATCCGCTTTTAGCTTCTCAGTAAGCTTTTAATAGTCAGCACCATGCATTTGACTTAACTTGGAAGTCATATTTCTAAATAAACTCACAAAACGTCTATTACTTTTTAAAATGTGTGTTCTTTACTTTTCGGTATATGCAACAAAAATTGATTGATTCAGTAACCGTATGTACAACTGATATAAAGGTCAAAACATTAGGGATTTCCCATTTGTTAAGCCTCTTCTTAATCCGCAAATAGGTAGGTACATTTTCCCAGAAGACCATTAACAAACAAACCATTACAATTTTATTACTAGCCCAAAATTTTATTACAGAGAGGTTTAGTAATAAAATGAAGTACCGAATATGAATAACATCATCAGTAGGGTAGCATAAAAGTTTAAAAAAGGCACAAAAAGGCGGAATTTACGAAAAAAGGCAAAATATACAAAAATCATCTAGAATAGGCAAAATAGGCAAAAAAATAATCCGAGCTTTACTTATGTGTTGTTTACTTTGCATTAATCTGTGCGTTACAGATTTAGCTTCGCCTTGTATAAAAATGTGTATTGGAGGCAGATTCAGCAAGACTTCAATCGCACTTGTGAGTGGTTTTATGGCTCCCGTAATACACAGGTGAGCAAGCCTTCGTATGTTACTCAATAGCCTTACCGCTCCCACTTACAGTGTCTTTGTCCACCACAATACTGATCCATAGGCTATCATTGGTCTAACAACTCTTATGTATCGCCATTGGGTAATTTTTGGGGTAAATCCCCAGTTTTCACCATGAAAGTCTTTGATCAAAATGTATTTCTATATACTTTGTTTCTTTGGCAAATGGAAGCACCTCTCCTCCTAGCACTATTGGCTTTAGGCCTTGTAGTGGCGTTTTCTTCGTGAAATTGATAATTTGTGTTTTCTGAGCATTGACTGCCAGTCTCTCTTGTAAGCACCAATTATCAACTATATTTAAGGCTGTCTGCACTCTTCCCGATATCACCCCTGCAAACTTGCTCCTGACTACAATAGCGATGTCGTCTGCGTAACCAAGACAGTAAAAGTTTGCTGTGGACAGTTTTGTAAGGAGGTCGTCCACTAAGGTTGTGGTGATAGCACTCCTCCTTGTGGACATCCTCCACCCGTCTTTGCCTTGATGGTGATTTGCCCCAGAGTGGAGATTATTATCCTATCATCCAGAGTTTCCTCTATCCATTGGCATATTGTGGTCTCCTGTATTCAAAAACGCAGTGTTCTGCGTCATCCTTTTCTTCGTAGACCTATTTTATAAGTGTACGCTCTTTAGGAGCTATGCCTTGTCAGTAATTGGTCGTTCTGAATCAAAGTTTGTACCACTTATCTAGGTCCGATATTTTGTCATTGCCATTCTAACATTATTTTATATCTCACTCTACTCTTCTCCATCTCATCCGTGCCATATGTTTTTGCTCTTTCGGATATAATGTGGGGTATTGGTATCGCTCCCGCTATATCATATACGGCAACTGTTGATACCATTGTGTAGCAGACACTAACCACTCTTAGCATTGGTCTACTCTGGGTGACTTCTAACTTTTTCTTGTATACCCTCACTTCTACTCCCTTGTTCCAGTTTGGTGCTCCATAAGCTGGCCTAGCGTAGAGTGTAAATTGGGTATAATTCTTTATAAAGTTGCTACCTTCTCCTCATCTTTCTTGGTCACATATATCCCGTGCTCTGCGAACTCTGATATCAACAATTACCAGTAGGTATCTTGCGGAATTTTTATGTTCAATCGTTTTCTCATCTGATTCTTGTCTCTTGGCCCATTTAATATCACAATTTCTATGTCTTCTATTTTCCGAAGCTAGATCCAGCTCATTTATTAGCAGCCGTGCGAGAGCTCTAGCATGCTTTAGTAACATGACCGGATCATTCGAGTAGGCGATAGTCTGTAAACCTCTGACAAGGTTTGTCTTCAAAGCCTCGTTGTAAAGAAAATTCCACCAGAGAGATACTAGAACTGACCCTTTGGCGACTCCTTCTGACAACTTAATGTTATCGCCTTTTGAAATGCTGATATACCTGTCTCATTCGGGTAGTTAACAATGGAATTTTATGGATGGGGTAAGATCTCCATTTACTATCCTTAATATTATTTTCCAGCTGGCCAAGTTAAAGGCCTTCCTGATGTCTAGGAAAAACGCCACCACCGATCCGCCCCTTGAATCAGCCACAGCACTTATCAGTCGTTCGATTACTCCCTTGTCCTCTAATTGTGTTCCCAGCCTAATCTTCATCAGCATCTTGAGTGGCTCTCCAACCCTTTTCAGGAGACAAAAATGCCTGAAAACGTTTGGGTTCGCTACGTCTTTCACTAGTACCAGGGATCGAATTAGCAATATTAAGTTCATGGGGAAACCTTTGAATATTTAAGTCAGTTTACCATGTTCTTCACCCATACAATTGTCTCCAGTTCCAGGGCCAATCGTTGTCACCTAGTCTAGGTCCGAGGCTTTATCACTGTTTAAAGTTTTGTCCTCCTCTATTACTTCTTATGATGTAATTCCTACTTATTCTCAATCTCCCATCTTTCAATACTTCCTTTGCGGGGAAAATCCTCTACGTTATGCTCTCTCCGTTGCAGTTAAATTTAGGGAAATGCAGGATAGCGCATGATATATTGGATGAAATGATTTTCAGGAGGGAAGTGGATGTGGTGTGTGGATCTGAGGTAAATGCTAGATATGTGGGAAAGCAGGGATGTATTATGGATGATACAGGAGAGGCAGGAATAAGAGTGAAGGGAGATGGACTGAGTGCGGATGAAGTGAGGAGAGGAAACGGATGAGTGGTAGTGCGAGTGGGAGACATATGGTGGTGTACAGTGTGTATATAAGCCCAAATGTCAGCATTGAAGAATATGAAAGGAGCATGACAGGACTGGAGGACGATCTGAGGGTGTCAAGCGGAAAAAGGAGGATCATTATGAGAATGTTGACAGGGAACTTCAATGCTAAGAATACTGTATGGATAGGGGGAAGAAAATGGACAGGAGGGGGAGATCCTGGGGGAAGTGTGGACATCAAACGGGCTGGCGGTGCTGAATGATGGACTACTGCCCACCTTCGTGAGGGGTGACGGGGGTTCGTCATTCATTGATATAACAGCATGCGAATAATGGCTGGGGGAAAGAGTGAGTAGTTGGAGGGTGCTGGAGGATGAGGAAAGCTTGAGCTTACATAGGTATATGGAGTAGGATATAAGAAAAGGGAGAAAGGAAATATTAGGAGACTGGGGATGGAGGTGGACGAAGGCCGAGGCAGAGAGTATGAAGAAGAAAGTGAGAGAGGAGATAGAAAGGGGACTTGGACATGATGTAGATGAATTGTACAATGTGATACAGGGCTGTAAAATAGAGGGAAAGAGGGGTAATAGGCGTGAGCGGAGGGCTAATTACTGGTGGAATGAGGAAATAGTGAGCTGTGGAGGGAGTTTAAGAAAGAACGAAGACGGATGCTGAGGAAGGATAGAGGGAAAAGGGGGATACAAAGAGCGTAAGGTGAAGAGGGGAAAGAGAGGGAAGTGGGAACAGTTACTGGAGAATTGGAAAACAATCCGTGGGGAAAGGCGTATGAGATAGCGGTGAAGAGGATGGGTGGAAATAGGAACGAGGTGCTAGAGGAAGATTGGGAGAGAGGTGTGAAGTTGAGGATGATGTGGGGCATGTGTTTATATGCTGGAGGAACAGGAAGTGCTGAAGAAATTGGAGAGGAAACTAGGGGAGGCGGAATATTGGGAGAACATGGTGGAGATGATGTTGAGGGGGGAAGAGGAATGGATGGAGGTGAGTGGCGTAGTAGAGAGCATGGTTAGGGGGAGAGAAGGACTCGATATGGCATGAGAGATAGGAGTGATAGTAGGGAGAAGACGACGGTGTGAGCGGGGAGTGTGCGAGGAACCGCCGCCCGTCTCGAAGTATGCTAGGGTAGTGATTCCGAGGCGGGGGTAACGGCGAGTTTGAGGTGGGTTTGGTTGGTAGGCATCCCCTTGGGGATGAGTCCAACACTGTTTGGGTCCTGGACCCATTAAAACATGACTTTCCCATCTCGATCAAAAAAAAAATAAATAAATGCTAACCCAACCTAACGGAGTGCGGCTCACTGACACGCAGTTTATTTTGAGATTATGATACGGGATGTTTGATTTTTTGCTAACTTATGTTATTTTTCTTAATTTTTTTATATAGTTTATCATGCTGTTAGTCGAGCGGCTCTTTATTCAATATATATTTTTAAAATATTTGGAATTGAGTACACATACTTTAAATTCAATGTTGAAGAAAGAACCAAACTTAACAAACCTGTTAGTTACTAAAAAATTATACTGTATATCTATAAGATAAGTCTCTTATATTAAACTTATAATTTCTTCTTGGGTGACTTCAAAATGTATACCTGTACCTACCTAGAACATTATTTATGGATTACCTCACTGCACGTCTATTCTTGTCGCAAGAATTCGATCCCGGTGAATCTATAAATTACTTAATGTTGAACCAACTTCCGTCCAAGGGTTCTTGACCGGTTTGCCCAATTACCTATAGTTACCAACCCTCAGGTTTTTATTTATGGCACCTTCGGAAGAAATATGTCAACAAGCTGGCCATTTATTACTTTAAACTATTTATTACTTTATTAAGGCTTTTTGGAGTGAAAAAGATATTTGTGAAATTAATTCTGATTTACGAGTGAAATCAACTTTTGTCAGCAGTCTCTTTTAGAATAAACACGGATTGGTGGGTCCTCGTCCTTATTGGTCCCATGTTTTCATGCCTTTTAAACTTTCACTAAACCTCTCCAGATATAATTGAACCAGCAAATGAAACTACAGCAGCTTTATCAAAAAAAGTGTATGAAATTTGTTATAGACGGTTTATAGACTTGTGTGACAAAAAGTTTGTTAAGAACATTGCACTGGCGTATTTAAAATAAAAATAAAATATATTAAAACCATCGACCTTAGTCAGAGTATTCTACGTTTAAGGCTACTCTTTTGATCAATAAAAATGTGGAGATTGGACATTTTACTAAATTAATTTCATTTTTGAAGAAGAATTTCGTAGGATACCGTCCCAAGAAATTAAAATTTTTACCCGACAGAAATTTTACAAATTTTTTTATTGAAGCTCTAAATGATAAATACCTAAAGATGAAGGTAGCACATGCAAATGATCTTTATTTTTAACTTGAACGTTAGTTCAAAATAAAAATGAAGATTTAAACAAATTAAATTGTTTTTTTTTCATCATTAGTATGGATCTGCGTCAAGTAAAAGCCTCATCTATTCAACTTTATACGTACTTGTGTTTTGTTATAGATTATAAATAGTTGCAGTATTTGGCATGGCGAGAGCATGCCGCAGAGAAGAGTTACAAAATCTGACATTAAATGATATTAATGACATGAGTTTTATCATAACTGTGAAAATTTCCGATAGCAAGATCGTTTGTAATAAGCGGTAAAATCAGATATTTCTGATATGTATCGCAAATATGCATCTCTTTATCTCCAGTCTACCAGTTATTCTAGATTTTTTATAAGATATAACGGAAAATATTCAGTTCACCTGCTGTGTAAAAACTTTTAGTAAAATTGTGAAAGTGGTATTGCAGAATACTTAAATTTCGAAAACTCAATACAGTATACAGGATACTGATTTTGCTTCTGCGACATTACTTGTGGAATCGTGGGCAGACATGTTATGATTGAAACGCCATGGAAGATGGAAATCTTCAACTGCATTGGAGAGTCAATTAAAAAAACTTATGGCGGCTCAAATTCTTAGAGGTCAACCAAGTACTAATACCGGACACTTCACAACAATTCAAGAAAGACAAGGTGAATAATGTTCGACCTCCACAAGCAGAAATGGAAACAAAATTCAAAAAAATTACTGAAAATGAAGTTTATTCATCAATTACCACAATTTATTGATCTAGAAATCGAAATGAACTCAAAAATATAAATAACCAGTTTTATAAAAATAACGTTCATGTTCTTGTTAAAACTATTCCAAGAATGAGAAATATTATTCCTTGTACTTAAATTATCCAAATAAAAACAAATTGAATTCGATCGTAAAGAAAATGTTTGGTGCAGCATGTGCAAAAAGCATATTTCTCTGTGCACATCAATCTATATGCTTATAGACAATTTGCAATTCTGCGCTTCATACTGTTCTATTGAAGATAATATTCTTTTTCCTCATTTTAAACCTATTTCTTTCGTTATATCCTTATGGAAATATATTCCCCTAGTTTATTTATTATCAATCAAAATCACAATAAAAATGACAAAACACCACAAAGTTCGTTATGTACTATCGTAAGAAAAAAGACGTGAAGATTGCAGTAGTTCCTTACCGTCACTGTAAATTAGATATTTCCAGAAAATATCTCAGAATTGCCATTTTCACGATTCCATAATCATCGTAAGCTATAGATTTACAGATTCATAGAAATTTTACTGTGTTTAAGGTTGGTTTTAATTGTAAGAATGTTTAAAGAATAGTTATTTGTATGCCAAGGACTGAAAGTGCTACTTTGTTGGGCGAGTCTGAAAACTGCGAGACGAGCGAAGCGAGGCGAGCAACAGACGACTCATACAAAGTAGTATTTCAGCCGCGGCGTACACAAAATTTTTTAGACGACGCATAAGATCCAGAACTTTTTCAATTACACTGAGGAGAGAAAATAAATAATAGAGAATTATAAACATTTTATTTATTGAACAATATAATGTACTTAATGATATTTGCAATGTCAATATTCAATTTTTCGTATGCCCCCGTATTGTGTTATGATGGAAACACTCTTTAAAGAATGAAAATGTACAAATAGTAAAAAGACAACTGTTAACAAGAAAAAAATGCTATTTAATCATGTGTAGCAAAGTGACCACCGTTAACATTCAGGCAATAAAAGTTGAAAAAGAGACAATTTTAAACAACGATTAAATAACAATGGAAGGCTGGTATCAAAGGCAAAACAAAATGATTGAATAGAGATTTACCAGACCTTTTAAATGAGGTATTTCTTGATACCTAATGCCATTTGAAAAAATTTAAGGGGTCTCTCCAGTAGAGAGGGGATGAATCTGACGTTTATGACATTAGCGCCAAAAAGTGTCCCCCTCAAGTTAAAAGTTGACGTGTTTCGGCATTTCTTTCTAATATGTCCCATTTTTGAAATATTAAGGGTGGGTCCTTTTCAAATGAACACAGTGTATATCTAATACCTGTGACATAATGATTCAATGATGTCACTCCAAAATTATTATCTATCTGCTCACAAAAAAGTACCAAATGTTTGATATCGAACTTGCTATTTCTTAAGTTATTAATTCTAAATTGAACAACGTTAGTAGACTAACTAAACTAGAACATCAATTTTTATTTTATAAAAAGTGACAGCTTTATGTGCCTAAGCAAAAAAAATGTTTGCTCTTGCAAACTCAATTATACACCCTCTTTCGATTGATGAATACAATAATATTTAAAAATCAAATACTCTGGTATGCTGTCAAACAATGTACACGTCCACATAATGCACAACTCTCACTCTACCATCATAGGTCTCGTCTTATTTCACTTCTTCATTGTATTATTCGTCGTACGAGATGCATTCATAGTTGGAGAATGCAGACATGGTGGTGACTCTTCGGTTCAGGTAACCTCTATTGTGGATTCTTCAAAGACGTAAAGGTGGGATAAACCGTTACTTTTGCAGCTACTCACTCTTACTTTTACGTAAACCTTAACCAAATTTGTATTAAAATATTAATTTGTGTAGGAGCCTTATCAGAAGATGGCTCAAATTTCATAATTAATTACACTAATATTGAAAATAAAAAATTCTTTGTGAAAATAACATAAAGTGATTTGAAATTAAGCAAAAGTACACTGACTTTATCAAAAACAAGTAAGACTGGCTTAAAAAGCTTATATGCACGAAATTCTAAGGACAGCTTTTTCCATTAAAGTAAAGACATACGGTATTGTACGTAAACGTGGCTTTACTAAACAAAACATGATGCAATGAAAAATTGGAATTATCAGTAAGTTGCACTTTTTTAAACAGCATTTAGCGCCATTTTGTACGCCAAAGCTCTCTAATCAGAATTTCATGATAATTTGACAGTTGTGTTTTGTGAACTGCTGTTCACGGAGCTCGATGTTGCCAATGCTCTGGCGCTTGGTACTAAAACCTCTCCGAACGGCCCGAATAGCATTTGCGTTACAGCACCGAACGTTTTGTGTACTCGAATTCGTCACACAAAGAGGTTTATAGAAAGTTGAGAAAGAGCTAAATTTACTCTTGATGTATCATCGAAACAATAAGAAAAGTCAAATGATCAACTTCCAGAAGAATTGTCTTATTGAGTACTTAAAAAATACTCGTAGCTTTAGTCTGGTGAATTTTCTTACCATTTCATATACAAAGATGGCGAAAGGAAATGGTCAGAAATAAGTATCATACTGAATAGCGTTAATTGTAACTCAAATTGTAAGTCAATGATTTTCGCGCTATCTATATCTTCGCCCATTTATTCCGAATTTTCCATTGCATCAAACAACGTTAACTGTACCAATTCGACTTCAATTTTTGTTTATTGTTGGCAATTAAAAATACTTGTCAACAAACACGTCACACGTCTACAAAACTATAAAATGAACGAAACAAATCTCAGCTTTCGATCAGGTCTGGCATACGGGCCTGGTTAGGAAGCTCATGAGCATCCGACTTCCCCTTCCAACAGTAAAACTCTTCTACACCTACCTCCCAAACCGCTCCTTAAGTGTCAAAGTCGGAAACTCCATATCCAGACCTTTCACCCCCCGAGCCGGAGTCCCCCAGGGCTCCGTCCTCGCACCTCTACTATATCTCATATTCCTACGACATCCGTCACCTCGAAACCCCTACGACCACATCCAGCTATACGCTGACGACACCTCTCTCATCTCCACAGCCAAAAACCTCCATACATCCAACTTCGCACCCAGCAAACTCTCAACACCTACTCAAAATGGTGCCAATGGAGAGTAACTCTCAACACCCAAAAAACCCAACCCAACCCAACCTTAGAATTTCCGAATATCGCTATGGGGGGATTGGCTCGAAATCCGCAGAGAAGTCACCTACTTGGGGGTGAGATTCACTCACACCCTCAACTGGAGAACAGATGTCCGGATGACTGGACAAAATGTGGAAGAGAGCCAATCTCATCAAGGCGTTAGGAGAAAAGTTTGGGCGAACACACCCATGCACTCTTCTCCACACTCCAATCATTTAAGTCCCCAAGCATCCAGGTTTATAACAATACAAACAATCCCCTTATCACTACTCGGCTAAACATACCCTCCAAATGCTTTTGTCAAGACGTCAATCACTTTCACGAAAACTCAAAATAAAATTCCTCTTCCCTCCTCTTTGCCTCTTTGCCATCGGTGTTACAGGTTTTTCTGTGGTTTCTCTGTAACCTATCCTAGAATATTCAAAACTCTGATAGCCAAATGTCCGACGGTCGGGACTCATACAGCCACAGCTGTACCAAATTCCCAAAGAAACACTAAATTTACACACAAAAAAAATTAAAAAATTTAAAAATAAAGAAGGGAACTGTTTTTCCCCCGTCACAACCTAACCAAACAAAATCAAACTAATCAACCAAAAGCACGTTTTCCACCGCTCGCCAAAACACCCCAAAAAACACAGATACAGCGGTGGACCCGGAGGGTCACGGCAGAAACAAACACGACCTAGCACTTGCTTGAAAATGATTTTCAAAGGATGTATGAATGCGTTGGAATCAACCAATCCTGATAAATTATGCCAGAAGCGCAGATTAACTTATGTGTCGGTTGTGCATGGAAGAGGAGGAAACAGTCTTACACATAATTTTCGAATGTGAGGCACTTACCCATTGGACATATAAAATCCTAGGACTAGAGAGCCTAAGGGAGGATTTTTCCAAGATGAGTCCAGTACAAAGGCTGTTAAACCAGATAAAGAAATCCATATGAATGGTACAACCAAGAGCACAAAAAGCTCTTCCATGTGGCCATGATTATTTTCTTTTTTGCGACGCCGTAGTCCAACGAATGGTATTCATAGGACTTGCTTGACCATTTTATCCGCCTTTTCTTCGCCCTTCTGTGGTACCCAGGTTACCGTGACTTATCTGGACAACTAAATTTGAAGAAATTTGAAGTTTTAGTATTTGTTGTGATTTATTTAACATAAAACACAAGGTTTGATAATTTAAAAATTACAAAGAAGTTCATTTTATTATCCAGTACCAGACGATTTAGAATCGCTAAAATAAATAGTTTTGTCCGTGCACACCTCTACTTTATTTTGATTGGGGCCAGTCTACCATAGCATAACTGATCTGTTAGTAACCGTGCCGTACTCTTATGTTCTTCATACACATATTCGTTATACGAGATCGCATGTTGGACCCATGTCGCTCGGTGGTCTAACTTACATTCTTTGCATAGCCAACCGAAGATTTGAAATTTAGCTCCCACAGTCTTTGCTGAAGAAGGGGCATCTTGTAGTAGTCGACCGAAAAGGGCGCCTGTATTTTTGAAGGATGAGTGGCATTTTTTCATTTTAAGAATTTATCCTAAAAAATTTTCGCCGTATAGAACAAAGCTGGTTTAATTTTTCGGATAACTGATACATAATATATATATACAGTGTGGATAAACCAAATGAAATAAATTCTTTATTTCGATTACTCTACACACTTAAGAAAATCCAGAATCACGCCAAATTAAAATTATAAATTGACATTTTTCAAACGTGATCCCTACCTTCAACTCCTTTCCAGTAATAGTTACATTCCCCAATTTTTTAGTTGGGAAGTATGGGCTTATGATTTAACGTTTGAAAGGTCGTTCTTTATTCAAGTTTTATCCTCAATAAATTACACTGAACACTGTTTACACTACCACTACACCAACACTAACAGTTTACACTATCTTACGCGCGTTTCGATAACCTAGTTATCTTCTTCAGAGACTGAAGGTAAACTCAGCGATAGAAGATAACTTGGTTATCGAAACGCGCGTAAGATAGTGTAAACTGTTAGTGTTGGTGTAGTGGTAGTATAAACAGTGTTCAGTGTCAATTATCGCCAACGGTTCCAGAATTTCCAATTTAGTACTCAATAAATTAGATGTTCAGAATGTTCACCGCGATCTTCCTGGCCATATCCCAACCTTAAATAATGTATTCTAACTTTATATCGATCCTTGACTCCCCTTCCACCGATTTGGAAATATTGCGTCGAGGTACTGACGGACATTGAGTTGGTAATGTGGCGGTACTCCATCATGCCGGAACAATATTGTATTCTTTGGAACTTAAATGTTTCCTGGATCTGGATATAAATTTGGGTATGACATTCAGATGATGAATTACAAGCCCATACTTTCCCCTAAAAAAATAGGGGGATCTAGCTGTCACTCGAACGGTATTGAAGGTAGGGATCACATTTTCACATTGAAGAATGTCAATTTGACGTGCTTCAGAAATAATGAATTTTTTCCATTTGTTTTTTCCACTATGTATAGGCCTTTTCAATACACTGCAGTGTCAGCTTTATTTTTCTTACTGTTTTTTTGTAAGCAATCAAGTTAAAATACCAGTGTACAAATAATTAAAATCAACAAATAATATTAAATAAAGTATATTCATTCAAAAAAAAAGGAACAAAAAATAATTCATAAATGCCTCAACTATTAAAAAAGGAGTATTTTCAATTATCATGTTATCTATTCCCTTGTTCTTGCGGTTGCGTAGACAAGACCGTCGCCACTTCCCGCTTTCGTTTTTCTCCTCTAGGAGGGCTGTTCCTTTCCTCTCCATGATCTTTACATTCTGCAGCTTTCTTTCTTTTTTCCTCCGGTGCAAGTCCCTGATCAAGAAAGCGAAGATACCATCTGACCTATTCTCCACTAAGTTCACGCCTCAGTGCCTCTGTTTGGGAAGGATGGGGGTTTTTCTACCTCTTTTTTTGCAGGTTTTCTCCCAAAAACTCGGCGTTGAGGGGGTTTAGGGGAATAGGACCTATTCTCCACTAAGTCCTCGCCTCAGTGCCTCTGTTCGGGAAGGATGGGGGTTTTTCTACCTCTTTTTTCCAGGATTTCTCCCAAAAACTCGGCGTTGATGGGGTTTAGGGGAATGGGTGCCCTTGCCGTTCTCTTCTCCTGTTTTTCTTCAACTTTCTTACACGAGGGATACTCGCGAGTGAGAAAGGTGCTTTAGTATTGTTGGGCACTGCGAATGGGTTGCTTCGACTTGTGCCCTGCTGCGATTTTTACCCCGATGCGAGTAGCTAGGGAAATATAAGGTCGACTCCTGCAGATCCCCGCATACAAGGATGGTCCCAGTTATCCAAAGTCCGCATATTAGCGACCAAGCTTCCCCTTTCCCTACTCGTCGGGACAACAGTTTTCTCCTTACGCTGAAAATCCTGATAATGGGATTCTGCATTCCGCGGCAATCCTTTGAGCTGTCCTTGGCTTCACATATTCCTTCCCGTCCGGTATGGCTCGAGGAGGAACAGCTACTTAGCTCCCCCACCAACGACCAGGTCTCACAGCTCCTTGGGGGAGACGACGAGACTTAAAAACTCATTCTCCACTACTACTAAATCAATTTCACCGTATAGACAAGCAAGAAGCG
Source organism: Lochmaea crataegi (assembly GCA_947563755.1). Classification (NCBI taxonomy): domain Eukaryota; kingdom Metazoa; phylum Arthropoda; class Insecta; order Coleoptera; family Chrysomelidae; genus Lochmaea; species Lochmaea crataegi. The sequence continues at coordinate 15,128,526 of OX387428.1, forward strand.
AGACTTTCACGACTAGAGATATATTAGGGATACTATTCTTCACGTTTACAAAATGATTGTTAAGTTCGTCTGTATCAAGATCAACAAAGTTTGATGAACAAGTTTTGCTTCTTTAATCATTAATAACAGACCAAGTTTCTCTGGAAGAGGTTTTATATCCTTAGATACGATTGTAATAACAGATTTGATGGTTTTTCTTTACAATATTCTATAGGTATTTATATAATTCAGTATAAGAGGACACCCTGTGTATCCATTAAAAAAACAATAATAATATTAAGATATCAAAAAGTCAAACCACCCTCGTAGTCTCATCGTAAGTAATATTTAAAAGTGTTCTTTAGAGACGATGTTTTATAGAACAGAACCGGAAAGCCGAACGACAAGAAACAAGAAGAACTATTTTTTTTACATGAAACATCTTTTGTATACATTCTCCAAATCTACCGTTCAGATAAGACCCATCATTCGTCGATTGAACTACAGATAACATCCTATGACAAACTTAAAATATTATTCAAGCTATTTTTACCTGCTTCATTATAACAGATATCTTTCTTTTTTTTTTCAAAAGCCTTAACTGATTATTTTTTATTCTAATGAAGTGGATGAATAATATTTAAAAAATATATTTCTTGTCACATGGGTATACTGCTGTGGGGAAATTTAATAAAATAGACTGCAATACCACTTTTAATATATGGTGTAAGCATTTAAATTACAGGTCTCACAACAGTGGAATTTGTAAGATTACTTGTAGATCTATGTTCAATTTGTGGGGGGTACCACTTTTCTAGTTAATAGTTTTCTGCTTTTTTCGTTCCTTTGGACAATTGTGTAAGGCAATTTTTTTCTCACCCTGTTATTCTTAAAATAGTTTTCGTTTCAAGTAAAATGAATTAAATCATGGGTATACCCTAATATTTCAGAAATGCATTTCTCGACCAAACAACCAATTGTCTGAAACAGATAAGTAAAGTACAATAATGTCACGTAGTCTTCGAGGCCACGAAAGGGGAAAGAAAATTTTAAGAACGATTTGAGTTTTAGTTTCTAGAAAATAACTAAAGTGTTCACTTGAGCCAAATAAATCTATTAAAATATAGTGTGTATTGTGGTGCATATCAGGAGTTAAATGGGTGAGTCTATCTCACAGAGTAATTCAGTTTTGCCTGTTATTTGATATTTTAATTTAAAAGATATTTTATCACACAGAGTATATATATTTGCTAATTATTTTTGATAATAACTTTGTTTAAAGTTCTTTAATTTCAACGTTATTAAGAACATTAATTTGTTGTTGCATTTCCTATTCATCCAATCCTACTGTACTGTGGAGAGTTTGTGCCACTTGCAGTTTAACTTACATACCTATACTGTACTGTGGAGAGTTTGCGCCACTTGCGGTTTGTCCATTCCTGATACAGGGTGACTTCTCACGTCACCTATATCTCCTTCCACCCCCCTGTATTGTGGAGAGCTTGAGCCACTTGCAGTGTAACCTTATTTAGCTGTACTGTGGAGAGTTTGTGCCACTTGCAGTTTAACTCACATACCTATACTGTTCTGTGGAGAGTTTGCGCCACTTGCGGTTTGTCCATTCCTGATACAGGGTGACTTCTCACGTCACCTATATCTCCTTCCACCCCCCTGTATTGTTGAGAGCTTGAGTGTAACCTTATTTAGCTGTACTGTGGAGAGTTTGTGCCACTTGCAGTTTAACTCACATACCTATACTGTATTGTGGAGAGTTTGCGCCACTTGCGGTTTGTCCATTCCTGATACAGGGTGACTTCTCACGTCACCCATATCTCCTTCCACCCCCCTGCATTGTGGAGAGCTTGAGCCACTTGCAGTGTAACCTTATTTTGCTGTACTGTGGAGAGTTTGTGCCACTTGCAGTGTATTATTATTTTGCTGTACTGTGGAGAGTTTGCGCCACTTACAGTAGTTATAATATTGTTTGTGGAAAGTTTGTGCCACATATTCCTTACATGCACTGGGGAGAGTTTGCGCCCCTTGCACCTTTCCTAATAACCCTAAATATTTACTATTAGGCATTTATTTTTGATCAAGTAAAGTTTTAACTTTACTTTAGTACTGATATGCATAATCACAATTCAAACACACTAGATGCACCTAGTATATTATTAATATTTTCATTAATTTCGGGGATTTTAACTAAATAAATAATCATTTTTTATGGCAAATTGAATACTCAGAGTGTTTTTCTATCTAATTCCAGGTACGTCATCTCGGTTGTTCAACCTACTTGGACCATGTCCATATCGACTGTTCAATTAAATCCAGGCATCACGTCCAGTGACTTGTAAATAGTTATTTTCAACATTTAGATTTGTTTTATTATCTATATTATAAACAATTGAATGTAAGTACACAGTAAGTAATTAAAAGTTAAATTCTAATTAAATATATCAATCTTTACAAATCACTCATTCTCCTCAAGTCAAGTTTTTCCCTCCTTACAATTGACATTGTGGTTATAGTTTATATTAATTTTCCACAACTCCTATTTCTACATTTCCTAGTTTGTTTTAGTTTTAGAACTGGGAAGGCAGTTTTCATTTTCCGTATTCCGTTTTGTTACTTTCCTTCCTCTCCATTTACTTAGCATCTAAATTCACCAGTGACCCTGGCCATATAAATACAATATCGTCGTTCTAAGATGCAAATTGCCTAACTCACAAAATGACAGTTTTGCAGGAGAACGTTGTAAATTTTAATTTTAATTAGAAGAAAACCAAATTTAAATATTTTTCAACATTTCTTGTTTTTTATATGAACTTATTACTTTCATTATATGTAACTTTATTGTACTTTTTATTTTTTACCACTATTAAATGGATATAGGCAATTTGCATTATATATTTTTTGACTATTTTAGGACTTGGGCCATTTTCAATTTTCAGAAAGCCAATAAAACACTTTTTAAACCATTAATTCGTACTATCATCTATTTTATTAATAAAAACCAATACTCAGGTTTCTGAAAAGAAAAACTTCATTCAATACTTTTATAACTTCAACGATAATATTTACATTTTATAAGTGAGACAAACTATCGTAGAACGCATGGTAGTCTCTATTCAAAGACATCTTCAAATCCATCAAATGTTGAAATTTCTCCTTTTGAATTGGTATAGGTGCATCGTAAAGTTGGGGGAGGGCATCATACGATGAAAAAGTTATATTTTTATTCATACGACATGGTAAAGGTTTCCATTCTTCTGAGTGGCGAATTTTAAACATGATGGATCTATCTGGGCTCTATCTCAGGCCTCTGATATCAGTGACAACTGCAGCCCCTGTTGTCCTTCCAGGTCTTATGGAATTAAGAGCTTGCATTTTCTCAAAATTTTTAAAAAATGTATAGTCCAGGCGAGCTTATTGGCATACTTCTACGTAATCAGCTGGGACATTAATAATCTTTTTGAGTTTCCTTTCAATACTTGAATGCATGAACTGCGTGTGTCCCTTTTCAAGGTACTTCTGCTCAATTGTTATTTTACTTTCTTGGGATAAGTTTAAAAGGGCACTTGAGAGCAATGCATACCTCTTCTGACAGGTACAACCATCACTATAAAAAATAATCTTGCTTACGACTTCATTTTCGTGTATTACATGGTTTCTGACGAAGCTATACAATATTGATGTAAAAATGTTGGATGTCAGTCCTTGGTTTTGAGATTGAAAACTGTAAAATTGTGGACAACTAATTTTGTCTTGTAGTATAGGGAGGAGACATTGGACTTCGGACATAATAATACCGACTGCAAATCCATCGTGTATACATTACAATTTTCTGCTTCTTTGTCTTTCTGTTTTTCATTTCGTGCTTCTTCTTTTTTCACTTGATGATCTTCATATACTTCTATGTTGATATTTCCTGTTTTATAAGCTGCACGCTTGTCGCATTCGTCTTTCTTTGGAGAAAATAATGCAATGATTTGATTGTCAATCATGTTTGAAAAAGATGCAACGGATAATGGTGATAAGTTGTTCTCGGTACACCAATCGTTTTTATAAAGCCTGTAAAGTTCTAATTTAGAGGTCCAAACTGGCTCTAAATAAAGCTTCCTAGTAGACTTTCTACAGTAATGTGAATGTAATGTAATGTGAGCGTGGGTAAGCTATTTAAATATAATATTAAGCCTTCTTTTTGTTTGTTTATTTTCATCTGCCTAGGATTACTTTCTTTCTGTACTACAATAGACTGGGTACTATCAATTTTTTTTCAAGAAGCCAATAGCCCACTGTTCTTTTTGGTATGCTAAGAGTATTGCAAAACATTGTTTTGCATACTTTCAATCTGATACTTTGTTTTTTGAGAAAGTATGAGTATGAATACGCTCGTCTTGATTGGTCTTCTTATTGTTTTCGATTCCTAGCTCTTTTAGTTGGGTATTTGTTAATCAGTGTAGTGACGTAAATTTGCTTCTCAGACCACGACAGCTTCCAGAAATGATCAAAGAGTTTAGCTCTATCATCGTTTGTTAGTTCTTTGCACTTTAGGCCAGTTTTTTCGTCACATTTACACCTATCTCCCACACTCTTCGATTTTTTTACACTCTTATAGTCCCAGTTTTCTTCATTTTTCCGTATTCCTAAATACTGTTGTCCTGTTTGCCTTTTAAGTTTTTCAGAGCTCTTTTTCCATTCACTTTGATTTACGTGACGCCTCTTTCTTCTCCTTTTGCTTTCAATTATCACTTCATTTCCCCGATTTTCACCTTCATCAGCTCTAGACACAAAGGTTTCATTTTCTTCACTACCTACTTCAGAGTCGGAAGAATTTGGTTCTTCTTCATGTGGTATAATGTAGGTCGGGTCAGCTGGGTCATCACCATTTGTTGTTTGCTCGTCAAAATCTTCATTACTTTCTAAATTCAATAACCCTGGCAAATTATTTATTTCATTATATTGGCTTTTTGGATTACAAGTTTTATCTCCAAAGTTAGGAAGTTCCTTAGGACCATCGACTGTTGAGTTGTGCAAATTTTCGGAACTTCTTAGTAAGTTTTTGACTACCTCATCAGCCATTTTAGCAATACATCATCATTATTTCTGCTCCATGAATGCGTCGTTTTCGTTAATTTCCCTTACAATGTTACTGTTAGGTTCTGGCTCTGAAGTTCCACTTTTCAAAATTACGCCAGTAAGGGATAACATTTTTGATAATCTGGAATGTGGATCCATTCTGAAAGAAGAAATCTAAAATTAATATCCAGATAGTTCACGAGAATCGACAAATATTATGTCTGTAGAGTGTACAGGTGCTTTAGAAGCATAGCCTTGTTAAAAAAAAAGATTTTCTAGTCTAGAATATTTCAAGTTCATTGCAAATTTCGATTTCAAGTGGTAAAAACAATGACAAAAAAGTACGCACAATAAACTGTTTAAAACAACATTACTTTTATGTATTTTTCATGTATCATTATTACCAGATTTGTAACTGAAAGAAATACAACCCCATGTAAATTTATATTAGCGAGTTGCCTAAGTTGATTTGACATTATATCACTTGAAGTAGAAATTTGCCTAAGTCCACACCGATATTGAAACTTCGTAAATCAGCAAAAAATCATCAAAACTTTAAGCCAACTATATATATTAAAGCATTGATAAAATACTGCAATTCCTTTTATAACCTTATATAGAAAAGCTAAAGGACTACACACAAAATCAATTGGAAGTCAAACTGCAATGTCGATCGAAGAGGAAAACTATCTAGTTCGATCTATATCTAACTGGGGTTATCCCTGTGATTCGAACGATATAAAAGAGATAGTAAAATCCTACTTGGACAAAAGTGGAAAACAATTGCCACTGGCTGCAAAAATTTCTAAAGCGACATAAGGAGAAGCTGACTAAAAGAATGTGTCAATCAATAAAAAAAGTAGAGCCAAATTTTGCCCTGATAGTATTAATACATATTTCGACCACTTATCAGAAAGTCTAAAAGATGTTCCACCCAATGCAATAGTCAATTACGATGAGACTAATTTTACGGACGATCCTGGATCCGAGTGAAAGTCATCGTTCGTAGGACTTCTAAAAGAGCGGAGAAGGTAATGGATACATCTAAATCAGCTACTTCCGTCATGTTTGCTTGTGCAGCTTCAGAATTTATGCTTCCGGTCTACAAAGTCTATAAGGCAGACCACTAATGGAGCACTTGGACGGAATTTGGAGATTTTTGAAGATTGGTTTAACAACATAGTATTGCCATATTTTCGATCTTTGCCACCGGGTCCTAAAGTTCTTATTGGAGATAATTTGGCAAGCCACATTTCGGCCAATGCTATTTCGAAATGTAAGGAGAATGAGATTCGTTTTGTACTTTTGCCTCCTAACAGTACGCACCTTACGCAGCCATTAGATGTTAGCGTTTTTCGTCCAATTAAGATCGCTTGGAGGAAGATACTTCAAGAATGGAAAAAAAAATAATAAAGGAACCGTAAGAAAAGAAGTATTCCCACGCTTATTAACACTGGCATTAAACAGACTTTCAGAGAGTATGGAAAAAATATTCAATCAGGCTTTGAAACGACCGGTCTTTTACCACTGAATAGAGATAAAATTTTATGCAAGCTACCAAAAACAGACAAGCAAAGAACCCAAGAACAAGATGCAATTGTCGATTCACTAAAAGAAGTGTTTGAAAAATCTAGGTTTGGAGCACCAGCCTCTGTTGGTAGGAAAAAAAATTGTTTGTTGATGCAGGTAAAAGCATTTCACAGTGAAGACCTACAGCTAACATCAACATCGGCGCCATTGAAGCCAAATAAAAATAAAAACACGAATAAAAAATTACGCCCAAGGTTATCATCTTCCGAAAGTGACGTGGATGAAGAAGATTTAATCGTCGACAGCGACGCAGATCTGGACCCAGAACCGTTTTCCGACACAGACGCCGATGAAATTGATGATGATAACAAGATTCTTCTGTCTCGACAGATTTTAAACAAGGTGATTTTATTCACGTTGACATGAAAACTGAAGCTGGTACCAATAAGCAATATGTGGCAATAATAATAAATTGCGAAAATAATGGCTCTTATCTATGCTCATTCTTGAGGTTAAGTGATAAAATACCGGATGTATATGTTTTTCCCCTGGCAGAAGACATCGGACTTGTCGAACAAAAGGAAATTGAGCAAAAGCTGTTAGAATATGAAACATTACTACGAGGGCAGCTAAAATTTAAAAATATGTGATCTTAATGATTAATTTGATTGTAAACTGTCAAACGAATTTGCTTTTATTTATTTTTTTGTAGTCTCTACTGTAACGGTAAATGGCTGTAACCTTAAAGGGCACCAGCTCGAAGGGCTCCGGCTAGAGACTCCTCTCAAGGGGGATTCGACCCCAGTTTATGTCATACAAGGATAACAGAAGGGTTTTAAAAATTGAGGGCGCCACTACCTTTTTGACGATAAAAAGTACTAAAAACTAAGGCGGAAAATGTAGAAACGCCTTGTAAAATTTAAATGAAAGTTAATAATAAAAGTGACTTATAATTACCCCGGGCGGTATCTCCCTCAACCTTTATAGTTGAGGATTTATATTGAAACAAAAAAAAAGAATTAAAAACAAATTTATAATTTATTCTGGCCCAGGAAATGAACAGAGGAATTTGTACTTTTATAGGTACTTAGCTTAGATGAAGTGGTTTCCTGAAGAAGACAGTCAGGTCTTGATCTGAACTGATGTGTCCTGGTCTAGGGCGGTATTTTGATCTAGGGCTGTATCCTGGGGTTCTATCCTTGGCTAGGGCTTATATTATAACCTAGGTCTTGGGGCTATATCCTTGGGTTATATCCTTGGGGCTATGCTTACCACAGCAAAATTCATAAGATATTTAAAATATGAAAGATAACGAAAGATGATATTTCCCCTTAGGCAGTCGGTAACGAAAAGGGGTGTCCCTCGTGGCGTTGTGCAAAAAATGGAAGCGTCCGTTGGCAGACGTCAATTGTCTTATGGTCAGGGTTGAAGAATTTGAGATCACAGAACTATAATTGGAAGTGGCTAGTGACGATGAGCGGTAATTAAAAGGATTTATTCTGTAAAATCGAAACAGGTCGATAGACATGTTACACTACTATACCAAAGAAGGTTTAGGTTATTTTGTTAATGTAGAATATTGTTTTTTATTTTTATAATAAATATGTGATGACAATAAAGCCAATTTTGAAAAAATTGTTTTTTTGTGTGTAAAATAATGAAGAAATATAAAAAAAAATAATTTGTTTTATGTTGGACCTACAAAATCAGTTATTGGGATTTCCATGTCGCCCCAATTGCGTTCCTACTAGCTACTACAATGTAAAATAAAGGCAAATTTCAAGTCGCCCCATCATGGGGCGACTTGAAAAAAGACCTACCATATTGTTTATCTAGGGAGTGGAGGGAGGTACAACTTTTTTAAGTGTTGTGTCCAATAGCCATCACCCCAAAGTAATCTAAAATAATTTTTATTTGAATCAGATCGGTAAATAAACGGCGGTAGGGTATCGAATATTCCAAAAATGGTATCAAGTCGCTCCGTTTTACGGTATACTTCTATTTGTTTAATTGCAAATTTCAATTGTATTTTATCGTATGCTCTGTGAAGGGATTTATATATGTTGGGCATAAAATGCTATTATTATTATTATCCAGTCTGGTACCACACCCATTTTGTTTAAACCAGTTTTACCTTGTGACTTCACGCCACAGGAAAGTGTGCCCAATATTCAAGCAGTCATTAAAGCACTGAGATTTTGAGTGATCAGTTCAAAAATGGTACGGGAATGCCTAGGAAAACTAGGCGAGAACAGCATCGTCACCTTCCTGTAGGTTCCAGGACACAACGGAATGGAAGCAGATGAAATAGCAGATAAACTAGCAAAGAGAGACGCTGAAAAACTCTTTTGGGTGCCAGAACCCTTTTGCGGTATCAGCTCCAATGTAATATTGGATGAAATAAGCCGAAAAGAAAAGAAGATAGGACCATTGGAAAAATTCAGACAATCAAATATACCCCTGCGAAAATAAAGATTTAAGAGTATTCGTAATATATATATATATATATATATATATATATTTAATAGTTAGGAATTAACGATCTTAACTCGAGGTTGGTATATCTGCAAGATATAACCAAACATTCTGGTTTGTAATTAGAAGGGACTTGTAGAACGGTTCCGGCGTATTTGCGCCTCATCAGTACAAGGCAGATATCATCCGTCCAAGAGGTCTAAGAGCATAATCCTGGACTGGAGACAACGCTGAAATCACATTTTTAACATTTTAACTATGTAAGGCGTAATAATAGTATTAATTCTATTATCTTCGATCTATCAATGGAAATTGCTTTTCAATATTCCGTTAGAAACTTACTTGAAGGTGAAGATAATGAAAACAACATTTTTTTTAAATAATAAGTTACCATGCACTATTTATTCAATAAAATCTGACATAACCTCATTAACTCAAATACAAACTGTCCTTTTCCTTCGGTTCTGCTCGTAAGCGTCCAATTCCTTACCTGAATACTATCCTCGAGAACGGAAGGCGTAACTCCTCTTGCCGTAATTAATGGCTTGTTAACACTGTTTTGATGTATGGTTATTTAATGGACTCTGATGAGTATGTTTGAATAAAATTACTCAGTGTATTTTTTCTAGACCTGTAATTATACACTTAAAGAACAATTTCTTTTCTACAGAAGCAACCGCACATCGTTAATTGTGTATTTAAGCACGCGAGTGACAATCGAAGGAGGGATTTTGAGAATAGAGTGAAGCAAAAATAATATAATTTATGAAATTCTAGTTTTTAAAAGCTGATAGTCGATTGACTTTGAAAAATTACTAGATTACTAGCGGTTTTAACAGATAAAAGTCCATCAATCTCGTAGTCTTGATATGTTTAAATACTTCTTTTAAGATCAGATTTGATGAATTTGATGGTTGATGTCCATTTCATTCATAATTGTTGCAATACAAACAAATAAAAAAGTTCTCCATGCGTATTACTTTAAACTAAACGACTTCAAGACGCACAAAAGTAACATCACTTAAATAAAAAGCAGAATAATATTTTAGACAACAATGTAATACTTATTTAGTATTTTTCATATTTTCAACGTTTCGGTAGACTTTTCAAGAAATATATTTTTTAATTTTTCCAGAGTGACACTTCTAAATAATTCGACAACTAGACAATCAATGAAAATATTTTGAAGTTTGAGACTGCAAAAAGTTTTTTTAGTTAGCTTTAAATTTACCAGTACCACAACAAGATCTCTCGTAACAAAAACTAACGAAACAATCTCCAAAAAACTGCATATATCAAATATCCTATGAAGGTGACAAATTTAAATTAGGTGAACCATTTAGACCAATAATTATAAGAATAAATGAACACAAAAAAATATATTCCCTTTTGTTACACTTTTTACTCTTCCTATATATATCTGTCTCTTGTATTTAACTTTTTTTTGTCTTGTTTCCCATATTGGAGTGACATTCACTGAGACCTAAAAGATATATTGTTCTCCCTTACTTCTATTTAGTTCCTGAGAAAAGTCTCAGAGACTAGTAGCTCCTTTAGACCTATTTCTCGGAAGAATTTTCGGATATCTGCAGGCTTTAACTCAGGTAAGTGTCCCTCTTCTATCCAGTAGTCTCCTAGGTGTTGTGCCCTAGGATTCTGAATTATTCCTTTGCAGTTCGGAAGTATGTGGATGGGGTTCCTTCTTCCATACCACAGAATCTACATTCTTCTTCCTCCACTATTTTGAGCTTTTTCAGGTGCCCATTCAGGCGTCAATGTCCCGTTAAGATCCCTATTAAAACTCTTAGTGCAGTTTTACTCTGACTTAGGCATTCATTTGATCTCAACAGGTTGTAGTTACCCAGAAGATTAATAAATTGTCTAAGCCCTACTAGATCTTCCCAATGGTCAGATCTTCTCTTATTTTCGGCATTGTCTATTTCTCCCAATATTACATTGGAGCTGATACCGCAGAAGGGTTCCGGCCCCCAAAAGGGTGTTTCAGTCCCCCTCTTTGCTATTTCATTTCCTTCTATTCCACTGTGTCCTGGAATCCACAGTTAGGTAACTATATTGTTCTCGCCTAGTTCATTTAGTTTGCCTAGGCAATCCTAAACCCTGTTGGAACTGATTTCACAAGAGCTCAGTGCTTTAATGGATGCTTGACTATCCGACATTATGATAATCCTTTGCCTTCTATATCCTTTATCAATATTGAACTGGGAACACTTTCTTATGGCGTGAATTTTCGCTTGAAATATACTCGGGGTTTTTCCCAAGCTTTCAGAGTGTTTGGTTCCTGGTCCGTACACTCCTATCCCAGTTCCGTCTATTGCTTTTGAGCCGTCTGTGTCTATGAATGGCATTCTTTCCAAGTCTGGTAATGGTATTTGGATCCCATTCCTTCTTGTTGCTTAATTCCGTAACAAATTTCTTTGAAAAGTTATACTTTTTCATCATACCATCTTGTGGCATGTACCAGGTTTTCTGATTTCTAAGAAGTGAGGAGGTGGTATTTTTTTAATGATTCCCTTTCTACTTAGTCTGCTTTCCACCATCATATGTAGTAGTGTGAGGTTGAGAATAACTACCATGACCGCCGTAGGGCATGTTCTCATTGCTCCTGTAATGTACATACATGCTAGTCTTTGAATTTTGGAGAGGTTTTCTCTCGTCCTCAATACAACCATCATAATTTTATACGGCCAATCACCTGCTGAATTTTTCTGCATTAATTTAGAAGCACCTTGTATATAATCAAATGCGCATGTATCGCAACGGTTAAAATGGGCTATGAACACCTTTTCACCATTCAAGGCACCGGGAGCTGATGGAATTTTCCCAGCATTGCTCTAGCAAGGACGAGACGAAATTCTACCACATTTGGTTAGGATCAGTCGAAGCAGCTTAGAACTGGGTTATATACCAGAAGCATGGAGAAGGGCAATAGTAACCTTCATTCCAAAAGCTGGAAAAAGGGACACAACAAACCCCAAATCCTTCAGACCAATTAGCCTAACATCGTTTGTGCTCAAAACGATGGAAAAAGCTATTGAAAATTACATTACAGCGGAAATCCTAGAGAGACTACCTCTCCACCCGCATCAGCATGCTTACCGGGCAGACAGATCTACGGAGACTGCACTGGTACAACTGACGGAGGATATCCGAGGTGCTCTAGACAACCAAGAAACCGTAGTATGCGCCTTTTTGGATATAGAAGGAGCCTTTGACAATACTCCTCATGAGGCTGTCAAAAGAGCATTAAATAGAAGAGGTGTAGACAGCAGAACATCCAAATGGATGTCGGAACTGCTCACCACTAGAGTAGCAGAGACGAGGACGAGCAAAGACATTGTCTCCATCTGTACAACCAGAGAATGTCCACAGGGAGGAGTAGCATCCCCATTAATGTGGAGCCTGACGGTTGACGAACTCCTGTGTGGTTTGACTGACCTCGGAATATCCTGCCAAGGATATGCTGATGATATTGTCATAACAGCCAGGGGAAAATTCGAAAATACCCTTTGTGACATCGTACAAAAGGGTCTGAACTATACAAATAGCTGGTGTAGGCAAGTGGGACTCAACATCAACCCCACCAAAACCATCTTAATAGCCTTCACTAAGAAAAGAAAGCTCAACCTCAAAACCATTAAACTTAATGGGAGCGAGGTTGAATGGAGACAGGAAGTCAAGTATCTAGGTTTGACTCTAGACAGTAAACTCCTGTGGAACAAACACGGAAAGGAGATTATATACAAAGCAAAAATGGCTCTAATGGTGTGCAGGAATCTGGCAGGGAGAAATTGGGGGTGCAACCCAAAAATCCTGAGCTGGATGTACACTGCCATAGTGAGACCAATTATCACTTATGGAGCCATTGCGTGGAGTAGTAGAACTAGCCTATTGACAACGAGAGAAAACCTCTCAAAAATTCAAAGACTAGCCTGTATGTGCATTACAGGAGCAATGAGAACATGCCCAACGGCAGCCATGGAAGTTATTCTCAACCTCACACCACTACATATGATGGTGGAAAGTATTGCAGAAAGAACAAGATACAGACTAAGTAGAGAGGGAATCATTAAAAAAAACCACCTCCTTACTTCTTAGAAATCAAAAAACCTGGGACATGCCACAAGATGGTATGATGAAAAAGTATAACTTTTCAAAGAAATTCGTTACGGAATTAAGCAACAAGAAGGAATGGGATCCAAATACCATTACCAGACTTGGAAAGAATGCCATTCAATGGTACACGGATGGCTCGAAAGCAATAGAAGGAACTAGGATAGGAGTGTACGGGCCAGGAACCAAACACTCTGAAAGCTTGGGAAAAACCCCGAGTATCTTTCAAGCGGAAATTCACGCCATAAGAAAGTGTGCCCAGTTCAATATTGATAAAGGATATAGAAGGCAAAGGATTATCATAATGTCGGATAGTCAAGCAGCCATTAAAGCACTGAGCTCTTGTGTAAACATTTCCAAAATGGTGTGGGAATGCCTAGGCAAACTAAATGAACTAGGCGAGAACAATATAGTAACCTTACTGTGGATTCCAGGACACACAGGGATAGAAGTAAATGAAATAGCAGATGAACTAGCAAAGAGGGGGACTGGAACACCCTTTTGGGGGCCGGAACCCTTTTGCGGTATCAGCTCTAATGTAATATTGGAAGAAATAGGCAAAGCCGAAGAAAAGAGAAGATCTGACCATTGGAAAGATCTAGTAGGACTTAGGAAATCAAAGATTCTTCTGGGTGATTACAACCTGTTGAGATCAAATGAATGCATAAGTCAAAGTAAAACTGCACTAAGAGTTTTAACAGGCATCCTTACGGGACATTGTCGCCTGAATGGGCACCTTAAAAAGCTCAAAATAGTGGAGAAAGAAGAATGTAGATTCTGTGGTATGGAAGAAGAAACCTCCATCCACATACTTGCGAACTGCACAGCAATTCAGAATCCTAGGGCACAACCGCTTGGAGATTACTGGATAGAAGAGGGGCATTTACCTAAGTTAAAGCCTGCAGATATCCTAAAATTCGTCCGGGAAATAGGACTGAAGGAGCTTCTAGTCTCTGAGACTTTCCTCAGGAACTAAGTAGAAGTAAGGGGGCACAATAGATCTTTTAGGTCTCAGTGAATGTCACCCCAATTTACATACATACATACATACATCGCATAGTGGTGTGTGGTGAAGTACATTTATGGACTGTATACATTTTATACAAATTTAGTCCATTCTTTATTATTTCTTGCTGTTCTTTTCACTTCTCTCCATGTAGTTCCTCTTCTTTCTAATATATTTCGAATACATTCATCCCATGATATTTCAAGTATTCCTCTTTTTTGTATTCACCTATTTTTGCCTACCAAATTTTCTTGATTGGTATTGAATCTTCCATTCTGTGTAAATGGCCCCACCATCTCAATTCATCAAATAAATGTAATAGTTTTTGTTTTTATACAATTTTTTTTCAGTGTACATACTTTCAACTTCCCTAATATATTATTCAAATATTATCCTTCAAGATTATTATATAGGGCTTTTAATTCGAATGCTTAACACTATCGGTTTCTCATAGAGGGATCTTTATGCTCAATAATTCATGAGAGTTTTAGGGCGTGGTACACTCGTGGTACTTTCTACTTTTATAAGGTGTAACGTTACCCATTGTTTTCTCAACTTTAATTTGAATTTACTGTTTGGTGATACTTAGGTATAGATACCTCTTAGCCGTATATCACGGAAACATATGGTCGGGTAGATGTAAATTATATTAAGAAGGAACTATTCATCACGGTACTGTTATTCTAGTTTGCTTCAAAAAATGTATTCACAAGAAATTTACGTTTCGTGTCATAAATAGACGGTTTTAATTTCATGAGAACAGAATGCTGGGACATACAATAATATTAAAAAAATTAACAGTTTATATATAAGATTCCTGGAGTGATGCAAATGGCATTATTGTTTTAATCTTCATTGTTTTGTTTTTGTACATTGTCAATAAAAAGAAGGAAAATGTATACTTTTAAGAAAATTGTAGCTTGTATTAAAGTAGTATTTTTTCACTTTTTCAATATTGTCAGGAAGAAATGTAGGTACTTTATAGTCTGTGTATATTTTTCACGAACAGCTTTTACCCTCATTTGACTCCTGGTCCTGCTCCTCTATTTTCTCACGTTGTCAAAAAACAAACTTCTTTTATAATCACACCAAAAAATAAACAAGATTCTGCTGCTTGTATTTGAAATTAGAAACATGAGACTATTTGAAGATTTTACTACAATTAATTTACTGTTTTCTGCATTCATTCTGACCACACTGGAATATGCCAGTATTATATGGAGTCCTATTTATAATATACACATTTCTACAAGTGCTAAGTATATAGTGATAATAATTAGAGAATGGACTTTTCATTATTGAAATAACAATAATGATTAAACGATAGTTCTTTAATGTGCTTGTTTCATTGGATTTTGTCTATTAACATTATTTTTTCAATTTTTTAATATTAAAAGATGAACACTTTTCCAAATATGTTATGGGTTTCCTTCAAGCCGGCAACGTCGTGCGAAAATCATAATAACCACGCCCTCCGGACTAACACAATTGGTGAATATTAATCGAACCACCGTTGCTAGGTAACCACCTGACTTCCTATTGGCAAGCGCGTGCGTGTGTTCTTCCCTCTCACTTCGACAATTGATTGACATTGATTATCCAGTGGCGTTTATAATGTCAATATTTACCTTCGTATTTTCAGTTTTACTTGGTATCTTATTATTTCGTCCATATTGAATTCAAGTACGATTTTTAACATTATTTGTTTTTAACAAATAGGTACCGTGTTTTGGAAAATACCTTACCTTTAAAGCAAAGCATAAATCAGTTTCTATACATAATTATAATAATTATTATTATTATTTTTAATACTTTTATAAAATAGGTACCGTACGCTATTGGTACGTTTATGACAGATATCGGCCATGTTTCCTCGCCCTTTACCGATGCCCCGTAGCTTCAGATAGACTTAACACTTTCTAATTAAAAATCGAAAAATCTGTTGATATTTTAAACTGCAGCCAATCGTCAGTTAGATATTATTGTTTAGAAACCTAGATGTAATTTACATGCAAAACAGTTATTATAATTTTTGTTTTTTATAATTATTATTTTTCTTCAGATCTATATTTTCATTTTAATTGGTGCTAGTTCAATTTATGATATATGTCTAGTTTGAATATACACGATTGTAATGTTTTCTTATATATTGTGATGGTTTCTTGTATATTGTAGCATGTTATTCATCTAACTGCTACTAACCTTATCCTGTGAATTGGGTATATCCCGTAGGATATTATAGCCAAAATACCAGCTGTTTCACGACGAGCTTACACTATCTATATTTTGATATGAATTTTTAATTTAAAGTGTTAATATGTGTTTTAATTTATTTATTGTAATATATTTATTTGGGCGCTAATTAATAGGAATTTTAATTTAAATATTAGTGATATCTTACATCACTCACCTTTTATGATGACTCTTCACCTCAGGTTGGGTTCATGCGTAAAATGCTCACTTAGTTTCTTTTTTTATTTTATTATTTAATATATCCTCAGGCCGGTCCTGTGTCCTTGCCCTTGACTAATAGGAACTATCCAACTGTGAAACAGTTTTGCCAACTTAATAGGAAGAAAACTCTTTATATTAGAAATTTATGAAATATTATTTAATTTATTTTTTAATGAACGGCGTATTTATATAGAATTGATAAGTAAATACATAAGAAACAATTCAAAACACTTATCTAAATGATCTTTCGCTCAACGTTCACACTAAATGAAGTTCTTATATCTAATAAAAATATGAAAATTATGCAACTCTCTTAACATGTAACACTAATAACCAAAGACAAAACAGAACATCTGTTTTTAACAGATTTTATATACAAATTGGACGATATTGTAATCGTAACGAAGATGAATAAATATTAAGTTCTGGATTTAATCACACGCACGTAAGTTTAATGATTTAACTTATAGTTTATGAAATACCTTTTTATCTTGTATTACTTTTTGAAGATTTTTTATGTTTTAGACCTTTCTGGGCCTTGGAGTCTCTCGTAGAAGTGGCTTCAATATGGCTTCGGGGTCGGCTTGGGAAGATTTTCAGTTTTGTTTACCTCTCGGAACCTTCACTCATGGTTTGTTTAAGGAATTTTATATTTACAGAGATTATTCAACCTCTGTTTTTAACAGGAACTTGTTAAGGAAAGGTTAGTAACACCAAATGACTTTATAATTTCACTTTTAACACAACGTAGTCTAATTTTAAATAAATTTTTGAACATGAAAAAGCTTATACTTCCCAATTCTGTATATTTTTCGTAACTAACCGTTTTCTAATCAATAGCAACCAATATCCAATTTTTCTATCTTTCCAAAATCTATATGACTCTTTATTTTTAAGTTTTTCTATATTTGCTGACCAATCAAATTCATTTAATAATTTTTGATTTCTGTTGTTTGACTTGATTGTTTTATAATTTGATCTTTTTCTGATATGAAAGTTTATTTTTAATGTCTCCAAATAATTTATTATTGTTTTTATCTTTTAGTTAAAAATTTTTAAAATTATTTGACATCTGTTTTAATTTCAGTTGTCATCTCCTTTCTTCCGTTCGAGTTGACAAACTTAGATTCACACCTTGTTAAATATGTTCATAAGTGTACTTCTTCTATTTTTACCAGTGTCAGATTTTATAACCTAACTAATAATTTTTAATTTTCAGGCTCTTTCTTTTTAGATTTATGATGAGCCAAGAAACTTTTGCAAAGCTTTTGAAAATTCTGAAACTATGTGATAGCATTTCAATAAATTAGAGAAAAGTTATACAGATTCCCGTTTAAAGTTTGGGTTGTAAATATTTGTCAGGTGATTTGTTTATATTTTATTTAGATTTTATACTGAAATAACCCTTGTTTGGTGTATGTGTTGTATGATTTCACTTTCCATATCAATATATTATATTTATATCAGTAAAAAATGCTATTTCCATCCATCTTTCTGGAGGTTGTCCGTGATCAGCTGACAACATGGCGCGGGATGACGTCACTTGGAAACGCTCTATTTATGGAAAATATTTTGACATACATGACACTTACCGTTATACCGAAAGTGAACACCAACTTCGTTATTTTAATGTAATTATTAACTTTTTTCACTACTAGCCTCTAAACCTTACTTTATTGACTTTTGTTGAGGTAGTAAAGCTGTTCATTATTAACCAAGGTAGAAAAATACAGAGCCTACTTGATTACAACTAAATCTCAATCCATTTTATAGAATGTGAGGTTAACTTGTGCACGCAGCTGTCATGTCATGTGAAATGGGAGTCGACAAACTAATATTTAAAAAATAAAGTGCCAGTAGTGAAGTTGTGGAAAAAATGATATATGAGCCACGGTAGAAAAGTGTATTAATGTCTCGGATCCATTAAAGACCTCGAAGCTTCGCTTCTCGGTCTTTAATGGACCTCGACAATAATACCTCACTTTTCTACCTTGGCGCATAAATACTATTTCAGATTCAACATCAAATTTTATTGTCACTTTGTGTAGAAATCAGTTTTGATCAACTTTTTTCAATAACATTTTTCGATATTTAAAGGGGGAGTAACATTAATATTTTTTTACAAACCTCATATAATACTGAAAAAAAATTGATATCTGATGATTGTATTTTAGATTTTAGAACATGCATAACTTTTTATGGAGAATAAGTTTTTTTTCCCTAAAATTAATAAAAAAGTTTCCCATATGTTTCCAACTTACTGAGACATATTGTATAACTGTTTATATGAAGTGACAAAGTAGCACTTTCCGCTATTGCTGATAGTTGTTGCATGTTTGGACCCAGTTCCCATTTTCACAATATTATGTTTAAAGCGGTGTTTTATGTCAATAACAGTTACCTGTGGAATTCCAAGGAAGTCATATAAAAAAAAGAATCAAACAATACCTTCCCTAATTATCGTATTACACCTGCGTGTCTGTGAACGTTGTATTATTCCGGAATACCGTTAATCAGTTTCTCACATCTCGCGGAATAGATAACTCCGTATAGTGAATAACTAATGTACTATAAACGCCCGACCGTAGATATAGATCTTATAGATCCTAAGAAGTTAGAGAAGTCTAGCACGAGAGATCAGAGCAAAGAGCAATCAAAGCTCACTTCCATAAAATATGTAAATAATATCGGGGTGTTTGTTGTGTACGTTTCACACAATAAAAAAGAATGAAAGATGAAGGATATAATCAGTGGCGTTGTAAGTATAAGAAAAAATTAAATATATGCGTTCATATCGCATATCACAACCTTTTGACATGTGGGTGTGCCTTCCTGAAATAATTCAAACTTTAGAGTGTGCTTCACTCAATTAGGTAGGAAAAAGCTAGAGAAAAGAAGACCAGGTCGGAGGAGAGCATGTTGGCTTCGAAATTTACGTGAATGGTTCCATACATCAAATACAGCCTTGTTTAAGCTGCTTTAACAAAGTCTTAACATCCAGTATGATAGCTATGAATTGGAAAATATATTAAAGATTATATTATAAAATACTATCCAGAGTTTTGACAGAATTCTTGTCTTTACTCATTAGGTCTGTCGTAAACTTAACTTATCTCTGGTAAATTTGTCCACCATTTAATGGATTTGTTGGCTATCCACTTTTTGTAGCCCTTTTTGTTGTCGTTGCTGGAATACCGCATAATGACTTTGGTCCAACGGATTGCATTGGCAAGCCTAGTCTGACCCTTTCTTCTAGTTTTTCGATGACCTGATGGCCCTTATGCCTTGGAACCCAAGCAACCGTAATCTTGCTAGAGTCTCCGAGTACACACAAACCCCTACTAGAATTGACCTATGAAAAATCGAGTGCATATACCTGGCTGCCGGTGACAATAGCAATTGAACGATATGTTCTTTGCTGTCTATTATTCTCTACTGCTATCATTTCCACTTGGAAAATTGTTACTTCCTATGATAGGATTACTCGAAAAACTATCCCTTGTCTTATCTCTACTACTCCGGCTCTTACGCCCTCCTCCGTTTACCAAGCTGCTTTTATTCACCTTTAGCAAGCATGCTAGCCTTTTTGGGTGACTTAGCACTCTTATGGCCTACATATCACAATACTTTTTCATAGTTAAGCATTGGTCTAATGGCCTTTGCGTATATAATTATAGGGCTATTTTAGGCCCCAGTTCTCACCTCATTGTTCTGCATCTACCCAAGGACACAGGTAATTTTTGTGTGGATTTTTGTATATGAGTGTTTCATGTGAGCCTGTAGTCAAAATATACTCCAAGATATTTAGTTTCTTTGAACAATAAATCTCCGTTCCTCCTATCTCTAAGATCTTTTCTGTAAGCCCTCTACATTTTAGTCCAAGAGAAAGCCTATTATCCGTTTTGGAGCTAGGCCTGTACTCTATTCAGACCCTAAGTAGACCTGTTCCAGGTATTTAAGGTGTTGACCTACAATATTACCCTGCAATTGCAGATAATGTGTTACGCAGTCTCATCTGCATCATCGTGGAATCTGCATGCTGCACTGTCCACTTTGTCCATCTTACAGAGATGATAATCTGAGTGAACACTATCCAGTGAGAACTCCTATGATTACTTTGAGATCAGATTTCTGGAGCTCCAAGAGCAATTTAGCGTAGTGAGCAGAAGGTCGTATTAACTCTTTTGCCTGTCTTTGTCCTGAAGTATTTTTCCAGTAGGCTACACTGGACCCACTTTCGGACTTCTTCCATGATGCGGCTTTTTGTGATACCACAAAATGGTTCGGGTCCGATAAAAGGAGTACAAGCTCCTTTCTTTGCGAGACCATCTGCATTCTGATTTTTCCGACAATTCCTTCATCTACTCGCACCCACAACAAAGTTACTTTGTTGTGTCTAGCTAGTTTCCTAGAGGATTGTTTGCAGTTCCAGACTCTTTTTGACTTATAGACTTCACAGCATTTAAAGCAGCCTGGCTATCATATGCAATAAATATTCTAGCTGAGTGTTTTTTGAAGACTATGTTTTCTGAGCATTGGCTGACAGTCTATCTTGTTTACACCAGTTATGCACTATATTTTGCGAGATCACCAACTCAAAGCCGGCTCTGTTTTCGACTGTAAATTTTAGTGGCTGCGCTCCTTTCGAGGACATTCTCGAAAAGACGTTTTGTTCACGCGTAGGACGAGCGCGGAAAATACTAGAATTTTCGAGAGTTGAGAAAGACTATATGTACGCGAGTTTTTGAGTGAGTTAACAGTTAGTGAAGCGAAGACAAAGAGATAGTCCACAGACAGTTTACAGAAGTTCTTAGTAATCGGACAGTGAATGAAAGAGTGAAGATAAATAGTGTAATATTCAAGTGGTAAAAATAAATCAGAACTATTATAGTACCGAGAGTAAATAAATTAGTAGACATTAAGTAGAGTGTGTATATAAATTAAGTTTAATAAATAAATTAATAGATAAAAATTAGCCATAGTGTGTATAATTTTATCCCACAAGTAAAAACTATTTAAATAAATAACAAAAACGTTACAATATTTTATCAGTAGGAGAGAGAGAGATGTCGTGAGAAATTTGGTAGAAACGAAGTGACTTTAGTGATATATTACATATTAGACCCAATGTCCTTATGGCATTACCTACCCAGCGAGCCAAAGAAGTATGCTTAAATTTAAAAAAAAAATTATATTCTTCTTAGCTGTCGGTTAAATGTCCTGTGTCCTTTACTGTATTCCCTGGTGAATGATGGGAGAACCGAATATATTTAAATAAAGTTCACACCTTGATAAGAATGCAAATTGAACTAAATAACTCTAAAAAAATTACTTTGATGTGATTCGACCTACTTTGTAAGTTTATGTGAAGCGATATCTATCAAGTCCAGCAGAATATATAGCAATTTTTCTCTCCACGTCATAGGTTTCTTTTCTCTTCCTTAAAATTCACTCCCAATGCTCGTCTAGTTATCGATTATCAAATCACCTACTAAGAAGTTTCACTTGAAAAATTCGATTGAAACGATAAATAAACAACTTCCCATAACGACGTTCATGTTCAAAAAGGGTAAAGTCGAAGTATGTAGCCCGCTGCAGTAAGATGTACGATCGAACACATAATCGCTTGGTGTAGCGCCACCATGCTGAGGCCACTGCAGAGGTTCCCAAACATAAAAAAATACTCGTAAAAAGTAATAAAGCGTGGCAGAATAATCGCAAAACTCCAACGACTGGGTTTATTGTTCAATTTCGTATACACGGTGAACAGAAAGACACCTAATAGTGTCTCATATATACCTATTGGACACAATAATTATTTATGTACCAAATCTAGAAAGGACAAAAAACTGTCTTTTATAGTCGAGGCGTAGCCTTGGCACATTTTTTTCCCGAGTGGTATTCGACATGACTGTTTCATGAGATAAAGACAAAAAACAATAAAATTAGAGAACTTTTATTTAACAATGGAACATAAACAATAACATAACTTATTTATTGTAAAAGTTACAGTAATGATAATTATACGTTTGTGCATTATTTTTATCGTTATGATGTGATTGTGGAACAAGTACTTGCGGTATGTTTGAACTCGTACAAGAAAAATTTACTTGATCTGGTGCTTTTTCTCTTCAATACAATCAATTAATTTTAAATGATGTTCAGAGTCCAACTGCAAATTAGGTTTCAAAAAGTTGGCATGAGATGTCCTGATAATTTGATCATTTTTTGATCACCAACACGTTTTTTTTGCAAGGGCAGAAATAGTGGAAGAGTGATGTGAATGGTTTGTTACTTTCAATTTTTTGGTATTTTCGCCAATTTTTTCTGTCGAGAGTTTGGTCCATGGTTTGACATGCTGTTGATTCTAACAGGAATGTTTTTGTACCAAGTTCCTTTTTTCCAATTTGGATGGACTGTCAAAAAATGCCTCTCACTTGTGATTTCTGGAGTGGTATTTCTTTTTTCCAATAATTTTAAAAATAGACGAGTAGGACAAAGATCTTTGTTAGTATTGTTTTTTACCAACCATTTGCTACTGGCGGAGGCTTTTGGACCTCCTTGTGTGCTCTTTGAAAATATGGGACTGTATTTGATACGTCCCGTAAATTCTCCTCTTAGGTCCAATTATTGTTTGAAATAATGTACTTTGCAGTTCACTGCTTCGTTGCCTCGCCAGTCATGTTCAAAAGAGAATAAGTGAAATATTTTTTTCTGTAGGCCGTCTGGGATGTCTTCGTCATGAATTTTTATCATTTCCAATAATCCTTGTCTTCGCCTGGCTGGAGTATGCTTTTCGAGCTTATAATCTCTAATCAATAAAAACTGCGAAAACTGTCGCCAACAAGAAGCTTTTGAGACACAGGTATTTGGAGATAAATTCTCCGACACTGCCCTTTTAATTTCTGCAATGGATTATGTTTCAAATCTCATTTTTGAACTGAACTAATCTGACGTTTTCTAACAATAAATAAATAGTTTTGTACATAGTTAGGCATTTTGAATAAACTTTTTTGATCTCACCATCACATGTTTTTCATATAGAATTTCCTTGGTACCATAATGAATTCATTATGGGACTAAGTACCATAATGAGATAATGATAAAGATAATGAGATTGTTTTCTACAGGTTCTTCTTAATCTTCACATCTATATTTAACAGTTTTTTTTTTCTTCTTGAATTATGATATTTCTGGAAATTTTTCAAATGTTTGATAAAACTTGAGATAGATAAGCTACCACCTACCTGTGCATATTTATTGTCATATCTTTGTTTACAAAAATATATAGAAATGCACTCTCCATCCATTTTCGCAGAATTTCAGTCTCTATAAAAATAATCGATGAGATTTGTGCTGAGTTCGTGATTGTTCATGAACAAGGGAACCAACAGGAAGACAATGGCAATTTACCTCTAAATGAAAATTTGTTGCACTACTCGCAAGACGGAGTATCTCCCCACTATGCATTAACACTTAGGGACTGGTTGGACAGTAATTATCCAAATGAATGAATTGGAAAGAGAAGTTCCATTGAGTGGCCACTTAGGTCGCCAGACTTTCTACCACCTCATTTTTGTTCTTATGGGGTCACCTAAAAGCGGTTGTTTATAAAATTCAACCGAAATCAATTAACAATTTAGGACAATAAGAATAACTCAAGCCTGTAATGATGATATTACTAAAGCAGCATTTGCCAACATTCGTATGAAGTATGAAAATATGTTGTACATACTTTATGCACTTTGTTTGGTTACAAAACTACAGATTCTACAAGTTATGTAAGAGGAAAAACAATCATTATATAAACACGAACATCAACTACTGTATTGGATAACAGCAAAAAAAATTGTACCTATTTGGTGAAGACGACATAGCATTGCGATAATTTATTCGATTCCCTTTTTTTCACCATTTATTCTTTCTGATACGCCCGCATATTTAAAATAGAAATGTCTTGCATAAAAAAAACGCGATTGTATTTACGACATGAGTAATATTCAATTTCTCTAAGAAAATAAATTGCTATGTAAAAGGCAATAGCTCGGAAAAGTATATAAGAGCATGCAAAATGCCGCCTAAGTAAGAAAAGACCGCCTTGCGCTTTATCGCGCGCCCCTCTGCGCCCTACTCGGGGCATTAGCCGTGTAGTAATCATTTTCATTTAAACCAGTGGTAGTCTAATTAAAGGATAATGGACAAAACTGGCTTGGCAACATTGTTGTGCTGTTGCACTGTAACCAATTCATGATAAATGATTTTTACGATACAATAAATGAAATTCGTTATTACTGTAGCAATAAAACGAGGAAGGTTCTTACTGTTAACTGTTTTTAAAATGTTTCCTATTTGTGGATAATATGATATTATTTAAACAATGTTGCAATGGCAACTTGTCGCTCATTGTCGCATGCGCTTTGTATGTTTGTGGCATTCGTCTATAATTAATTCAACTAGCGATTCAAACTTGGGTCTCGCACCTTCCCCCCCACCAAACAGACAAAGCTGATAAATCTTAACCTGATTTCTAAATAACACTGCTTTTCTATATTTGTTGTTGTATGCTAAGTTAATTTTCTATAATTTGAGCTTTTGAAGTTTTGAGTTTTCAGGGTGACTTTTTCATCTTTTGTTCTCCAGGACCTGTTCAAATATCTGATCATTTCTCAGGAATGGTGGTCTCATCAATTTTACATCAGATTAATCACATATGGTAACGATGAGAAGCCCTTAATCAACCATCACAATGTCAATGGGTGCGTTCAGCCGGGCTCATCGGTTGGAACTAAGCACAAAACTTGTTGAGTACGATGGCAGTCAACGGCTAAGATTCGTCTGAACGTAATATATTTTTTATTTAAATAATAAAACTTTACAAATAACACATGGCGCAGTCAGTAAACTGTCTCTAATTTGAATTAAATAATAATTAAAATGTCAGACGACGAAAAAAGCCATCAACAGAGGAGTCAAGTGATTCTAACGAAAGTCAAGGGCAACAGAATCAGGTGCAAATCCTTATTTTTAAATACAATACCTACCTCTATTGCAACTTTTTTCAGCTTTCTTCTTTCAAATCTTGAAGCTGATTCATCTGGTTTTCCACTAGTGGTGTAGCCCATATTTTGGGTAGGAATCCAGTCAGGATGCATGTTTTCCTCTGAAGCACTAACTAACCTTTGATAAAATGTCGAGAACACGCCAAGTTTTAAGTTTTAAAGCACTAATCCAAGCATCGCGCCGTTGCACAGTCACCTCTCTTCGTTAAAACAGCCGGTAATCGGAGAAAATATACCTTATCTCTTGCTCCCCGCATTGCACACTTATACACACTACAAAACGTTGGTATTTTAGATAATTTTAAGAAATTATTACTAATTAAAGTCTATCACCCGTTGTTTACCAGTGAACAATGAAAACTAAATATAATACGACATGTGCCCTCCAGAACAATATGGCCGACCTGTCAGTGACCAACACGTTGACAACGCCCAATGTCTTTGTTTAGAAGTTTAATTGAGTTACTTTGCTCAACATTAAGTGACAAAGATCAGGCCACCTGGAGATACACCAATCATGAATTTCAAATTCATATTTGATTTAAATTGTGAATAGCACTTGATTCTACAGCAAAGACATTTTAATCTCTGAATGAGACTTTCTGTGCAATCTAAAATAAACCTTGTTTATGCATTTGGCCAGGGTCGAATTCCGCAAAACTACCTGGAACAACCCGAAAGAGGGATTCTTGTATCACTAGCAAGAGGGACTAGTAGCTCTTGTAATTTATCGAGAAGGGCAAGGAAAATGGTTGAAATTTATCGAGAAGAGCGAGGAAAATGTTTGAAGAAGGTATACAGTGTTGAAAAAATGGCCGCGTAAGTAATAAGTTCTAGTAAAAATTGACCTTTAGCTGTTAGCCATATTCTAGTCCTCCCGCGACCTTTTAAAAAACGGAGTGTAAAATATGTCATTGTGTAACTGTTGGGAGGGATGGCATCAGCTTTCGCTATTTACCACACACTATTTTAGATCTGGAGGAATTTTTAGTTATATTTCAATATAGGTTCTTCTAATAGATAAATTTGCTGTTTTTTGACATTACTGAGGTAATATTTGAAAGTAGTTGTTCAATAGGCGACACATAGCTAGTGCATTCAAAGAATAGATGAAAGATGATCTAGATCGGCAGTTTTATTATTACTGCATGAACAATACGGTGATTAAAATTGTTTCATTTTTTAGTTGTTTTAAAGCAGAGCTTTCGATTTTGAATCGGATATGATAACTAGTTCTGTAACCGCGTCTATGATGACGTCACAGATCTCAAGTATACCTCATTGTAGGTCCAATTGACATTTCCCAATTTTTAAATAATAAAGTTATAAGCTGTTAAAAACATCTTGGAACACCCTGTATATATAACAATTGGGTTAAAACAACGGTTACAGGCTATCCAGCTGAAATTACAGACAAATTTTACTTTCACTACTTAATGAAGATCATCAAGTAGTTGTATACTTTTTTCTGACAAGACTTAATCGATAAAGTGTATCGAATGGGGGAAATACATTTATATTGACTAGATTTCGTATTAAGGTATTTATTTGATTAGAATCACTTTGACATATAATCAATCAATCACTTGTGACACTGCAGAATTCACATAAATTTCAGATTATAACTTTAATTTTAAATAAATGAGATGAATAACAGGCATTTTCGAATCTTAATCTATTAACTAGTGATATACTTCCTAGGGACACTAAAACTTTCAAACCAGCATGCATTCGTTATATTTGTTTGAAGTAAGAAATATTGCCAAGACTGCTTCTAGCGAAGGAATTCTTTTTTTAAAACTAACAATTTTTATATTTTGC
Source organism: Lochmaea crataegi (assembly GCA_947563755.1). NCBI lineage: Eukaryota > Metazoa > Arthropoda > Insecta > Coleoptera > Chrysomelidae > Lochmaea > Lochmaea crataegi. Next base: position 15,156,060 of record OX387428.1, read on the forward strand.
TAGTTTATCTCGTTTAACAAAATTCTTAGCTAGTTTATCTACATGCTCATTAATAGTTATTGCAATGTGAGCTTTGACTCCGAGATGTTGACAAAATGTGTTGTTATTCATCCGATCGAAGATTAGAATGGATTTCGGAGATTGTAGGTACATAATTAGCGTCAAACGCTGGACTATACACTTCGGTATCTTACACCATTTTCTTTGATGGCCCCAAAAAATGTTAGTACGTAATCCTCTTTATGCTATACCTTGTTTTTAAACAAAGAGGAGTGATTTCAATATAAGTTGGCATCTCTGATGCCCACTGATTGGTCAGATTGCTACCAGTATTACAATGCACTTTTCATACAACTGACGACGACACTTGTTAATTTTGTGTTTATTTCCATAAAAATATTCATTAGTTCAATCTTCGCCACTTTTTTGGCAAATTTTCCTTCTTGTTATTGTGTTGTATCGCTTTATTTAGTCACAAAACATTATTCGAATTTGGACTGAGATAGATAGCATTCCAAGTACTAGTGGATGTGATTTCTTTTGGCATAAAATAAAAAATAAATTCCCTTGAAACTATTTTCAATAAATCATTGAACGTTAAAAAATGCATAAATCAAACCAACGAGGCCGACAGGTATCGAGAGTCAAGTTCATCACGTAAATAAACATATAACATTAAATAGTAAATATCAGCCTAAAGCAGACGTTTACATATTCATATTCATTCAATTCATATCATTTTCTAATTCAGTTATAATAAATGTAATTCACTCTGATTCTTTCTAATTGAGTATAAGATTATATTAAAGATATGCTAAAGATATTCAGTTATATTATAAGTATGCTATAATGATAGATACTTATAATAGATTTAGTAATCTTAATTAGTTGTAGTGTGTAATATTAAATATGTTAATAAACATAACTTATCCCAGTGCAAGAAGTCGTAATTTTATTAAAGTCAGATGACCCTCCAAGTGACCTGGAAGACCACCAATGAAAGAGGCCTTTCCATACCCACATCCCAACTGATGGACTTTTTTCGTTTTCGAAACTAAGAAACTAATTTAATTGCTATTTTTATTATTTATTCAGTTTGATATACAAGATCTATGCTCGTTTTCCCTTGTTGATGATAGTTTCCAAATCAAATTTTATATTTTCACATACTTTTCAGTACAATCATCAACTTCAACTACTGTTTACTTTAAATTTGTGCTATTCCCAAGTCTCCAATGTAAATAAACAATAACTAAGCATATAATTGCATTTTCTGCTTACTAATTTTTACTCAAATTATTAACAAATTATACTACTTTTTTTCACAATAATGTGACATGTGGTTGCTTCGTTTACCACTACCTGACATGGGGACAATGATGATTCGATATATATATACTATATAGACATGCTTTGAACTCTCAATGGCCACGACAACTTTGATCAGTACTATACATATTTCACATAAGTGTTGATTAGTTCAAAAAATTTTAAAACGACCCTTTCGTATCACCCTTGTAACGTTAATTTCGTTCACTTTACTTTTCTCCATTTAATTAATGATAAATTATCGTATGGGCGGCGAATAGCCAGTCCTTTCTCATACCCAACACCGAGAAATGTTTCAAGGCTGAATATATTTACTGTCGACGAGAGTCGAAATCAACATTTCTATACGGGCCAAGCGAGTGCCGTCTGTCATGAAAATTTCCACTGCTATTTGTTATTCCCACTTCGACCTCGTTCTTATCTCTTCTTCTACCAATTATTAATCAGATGTGAATTAAGAATTCACTATTGAAATGTAAATTCCTTTCCTGGTCAAAGCGTCTGAGCTTGACATGAACACGAGACGTAAATCTGTTCTCTTTCATATGATTTCATGTATTTAAACAGTGGCGAAGAGGTTTCATTCTTCTTTCCTGTGAACATGTGCAAAATTGTACTATATCTTATCTTATCTTTAAAAAGTGCATTCATGTGAATGGTAGGTTATTTCGCTTTAATGTGTGTTAACTATTCTTTCTTAGCTGTTTCCACTTTCCTTTTTTTATTATGTAGCAATGTCGTTCCAGTGCCAGGAATATATATCGATATTATTTTGTTTTTTTTTCTTTCATATTTCTTTCATATTTTCTTTAAATATATTTCAATCCTTTTTAAAATATATACATATTTAAATATTTCATATTTTCTTTGAATATATTTCAAACCCATCTAAAATATATACATATTTAAAATATGTCTGTATTTACCGGTATGGGATCAATTGTTCGATTTTATTGTTTTTTTATTTGCTTTCTTTTATTATTTCTAAAATACAGGATGTATGAACCACGTTGTTAAATGATTTCTTTAACATTGTAATATCAAATTAATACTTCAGACATCCTGGATTTTGTTAAATTGGATAAATTTGTTCCTGATATTATTATTGTTCCTTAGCATTTTATCTGGGACAGGAATTTTACCTGGGACAGGAATTTTACCTGGGACAGGAACTTTACCTGGACCCGAAACTTTACCGGGACCCGAAACTTCACCTGGACCCGAAACTTTACCTGGCCCCGAAACTTTACCTGGACCCGAAACTTCACCTGGCCCCATCTGAAACATCTGAAACCAGGACAGGATCCAGAACTTCATCTTTACCTCTATCGGGAATGGTATCCAGGACTTGATCTGGAACCAGGACTCCACTCCAGGAAAGTAAAATATCTATATCACCGAGATTGCTTCTTCAACGTAGAAACATAGAACAACTCAACAAAAAACTGGTCATTTTATTTTTTTTCTGTTTAATTTGTTTAAAAAGTCAATATACAACTTGTAAATTTAATAACGTTGTTCATAAAATTTATTTTCCCTTCCAATATTACAGGATTTGTCGCTCTAATGCTGATGTGGGTAACAAATAAACTAGTACTATTCAGGGTGGCGCCCACTCACCTTTCTTAACTTTCATAATTTTTATTAATTATTAACTTCCTTCAGTACCTTAATTAAAATAAATTTCAAGTAGGATTACCCGAGAACCGGTAAGACTACTCTCTGAATTTGTACTAGTTTGGTCTCAGAATCTACACCTGAGGAGCTCTCTAAACTGAGAAGCCGTTGCAAATTGGCGCCCAACGTGGGGCGAAGCAAATTGGCATTACCTTATAGTAGCGTAACACCCTCTCAATCTAATAACTTTTAGTGGAGTGATTCAGGTTTTTTAAAATGCTCTTTTAGTTTAAAAACAAGGTATAGTTCAACTCGCACTTATTCGGCTTTTCTTCATTTATTTCCAATAATAAAACATTATTGTACGACTAATAGCACGCTACTGGTGTCGGGCTGTGGCAAAAGATAATTCCATTAGTTACATTGTTTTGCCAATTAAAAACATCCCGCTGGGGTTGTTTACATACCATGTATATCCGCGTTGTTTTTCAAAGTGCTAATAGGCGTTTCGAGGCAGATTTTCTCTTCAGTATAGACCCGCATCCGCATTTTTCACGGTATTAGCAATTTTCAGAAAAAAATTCAGCATTAGTGCCAGTAGGAATTGAAAAAGTTCAGGTGTTGAATTCAAAGTAAGATTACAAGTGGTTAGGGAAATGTGAAAAATGTTCAACTAAGTATTATATAATTTATCTGTAGTAATACTATAAAAGAAAGGCAATTAAGAGAAAATAATTTGACAGATTTTCGAAAACCTGTTGTCTTGCAATAGGATTGAGAAAATATATCTGCTTAATTATTTTCACTTTATTATTATTCTCGTGTGGTTTTTCACTTTTGATATTCCTGCATGCGAAATCTGTGACTTGATAGAAATAGAAATAGAAAAGAAGTAGCAAAGAAAAGATATTTCTTTCTATAGACAAATACTACCCTCTATGACTTTTTCCTGAGAACTTCGGGTGAGCTCGGGTAGAAAGGAACGAATACTACCTAACTTGAAAATATTTTCAGAATTTTTATATCTTGTGATGTTTTTGACATTTAGTTGCCAGTAATATCAACTATTTCCATTTCTGAGTTTTGTTTTGATATCTTTTTATCCTGCCATTCCATACAGGATGTTAAATTTTTTATCAATCTTTAAGAACCGAGAGGATTCATTTGTTTAACAGATATGTATTTTTAGCATCAATTATTGTTGGACTTCTTGGTGCGATTGGTAAGAGCGTGCCTTCCACAGTAAGGGTCGTCGGTTCAAATCCTATCGATATTACTACATATTTTATTCACAAATAATTATCGGGTTATCTTCAATATAGTAAAATATTACGTTAAAAAAGCACTTTTTGCTACAAAAAATAGTAAATGATCACCAAAATTATAACACCATTCTAGAATTAGGTATAACCAAAGTTATCACATCTCGCTATCGTATTAAAGCAAATAACTAATCATTGTTGACCCAAACATAGTTAATGAGCACCAAAATTTCAACCACATTTCAATTTAAAATATCATGCAAATATTTAACATCTAATTATCCTACAAAGTAAAGTAGAGCTAGGTAAATTGATGAAAAATAAATTTTATTTCAGCAAGACCAAAAACGTATAAAACTTTTCAAGAACAAGTTAATAATTAATTGTGAAGACAAGGAACATCACACGTTAACACATCAATACTTGGGCAATTGAAATTCTGGAAATACAATGGTTATGGCATGTGCCATGGAGCCAGAAATAGCGTTCTAATTTGCTCGCTAGTATTTGGTGATCATTTACTGCATTATTTGGTTTTTGAATATAATTTGAAGTGCAGTCGTGACTAAATCAGTTGGAACTATTGTAGTTTTGGACTTTATTTTTTTGGTGTTTAGTATATTTATTTGGTAAAAGAGCTTAGGGTATCAAAGTATTTTTTGGTGGTCTTTCTATTTATTCCCATAATTATCATAGTTTCTTAGAATAATATAATAAAAGCGATAATGTAAGTCAAAAGCCAGAAGATAGTCACTAATGAATCATTTTTTGTACTTTAATATAGCTCAAAGGTGCGAAGTAGACCAAAAAATCTATCACTCAAGTTTATTTAATCAGGTATACCAGCCATCTATCTTGAAAGTTAAACAAAATAAAAAAATACATATTCATTTTTTAATAAAAATAAACAATATTCGGAACCTAATCATACTCAATAATCAACGTAAACAATAGCAAAACGGAATAAGTATGTATATATAATGATAGAAAGACCCTTTCAGCCGTTTCTATTTCTATCTGCCGAACGTTCACACGGAACTGCTCGAGAATCTCCGAATAGACATACGGAGTAGCCTTACAAGAAATTTACGAATATAGAAAGAAATTTCGAAATATAGTAAGAAAATTCCTTTCTATTCTGTTACAGAGTTCACGTTCTGGCATCTCTCATATTTAAATGTAATGTATATAGAAGGATCAAGCTTTTATTAAAGGTCTCAAAATACAATTCTTGTAATAATTTAGCCGTTTTGCTCCACATAGTTATGATTACGGGGTCGAGTTGTCTCCCATTCAAATCAGGTATACTTTCTTCAATTCCAACATTTTTTAAAATCCAAAAATTATTTAAAAATATATTTCATTGCAACAAGACAAAAAACGTAAAAAACCTTCCAAGAACAAGTTGATAATTAATTGTGAGAGCAAAGAACATTACACGTTAAGAAATCAATACTTGGGACAAGAAATCTTCCTCAAATAAAGTGTCAATAACGGGAGACAACTCGACCCTTTTCCGGAGACAACTCGACCCTACCTCATAATCGTCACCATCTTGCTTATTCATATTAAATGCGTAGTCTGTCAAGATATCGGCCATCTTTGTCAATGCTGTGTTTTCTTGAAGCCTGTAGTTCCACTCCTCAAAAAATGTATTAAATTGTTTCCAATAATGCTCACATCGTGTGGATGCATCCTTATACCATATTATAAATAATATGTTATAGTAGATTATTACAGTTTTCTGTAAATTCTCGTATTTAGTGAAGCAATAGATGTGGAATAATAGTTTCATACTATTAACGCATTACAAAGTTTTCAAAAACGAAGAAGAAACAACTAGCTCTCGGGCTATATACCCCGACAGACATTGAATTACACTTTTAAGTTGAACGGGGTCGATCAATAAGATTTAATCAGCCATTCTGGTTTGCAATTAGATGGGACAATATCACTTGTAGACCGGTTTCGGCGTTTTTGCGCCTCATCAGTACAAGGTAGATGTTCTCCGTCCGAGAGCTCTGTGAGCTTAATCCCGGACTAAAGACGGTGCTGAAATCACAATCAATACATATTCTCCAGTAAAGGAAATGGTAAAATTGTTGCAGTGAAGATGTCGCTGTTATCACAAATAGAGAAAAAAATACAACAAATTTTGATAAAGGCAGTTGGAACAGTTTCAAATTATCAAAAAACATTAATTCTATTGTAATCAATATCAGTAAAAAGATCTAAAATCAATGTATCGTATATTTTAACAAATTGTTGCACTAATTCCACTAGAAAGTGTTATCTTATTTCATAATATCGCCTCAAACTATAATTCTGTAAATGTCAAACCATTTTACTAGTTTATTTATCAGTAATCATTCAAAATTCACCCAAATTTCTTACAATCGTACCTACCACTGAAGTTTTTATAGACAGTTGGTATCTTATTATGTTCATTCGTTTCATATTGACAGTAATCCGGATTACGGCCAACTCTGTTGAGATTTGTAGAGAATAAATTTTATCTCTGCCAGTGACCAAAGTGGCAGCCCGACCAGTAAGAGCTGTCATAACTCTGTATTTTTGGTTAATACGATAATAAGTATTCTTTTTTGTATAACGAAGAGAATTCATACAATGTTTACAAATATAGTATTTCTTTTTTGGCAATAGAGATTAGTCTATTGAAGTGTTTATAATTTCTCCTAATAGGGATTTGAAATGTTCTAAACACAGAAGGTGTTATCGGATGTATTTGACACAGATATTTGAAGAAAAATAAAATCTTGACACCACCTGATGAATTCTATTCTTTTCCATTGAATCAGTAAATGTATGTAAAGAGTTATTAGCAAATGTACCACTTCCAACCAGTTCTTTAAGATTCCATATAAAATAGGTACTGAATTGTTAAAAGATGGGGTAATTTATTCAGTACCTATATATGGAGGCATTTATTCAACAACTAATTGTTACCTTAGTAGTTAACATTAATAATAACAATAATAATAATAATTTATTTCCAATAAAAATTACAGTTTATACACGATATTAAAAAACGGAAATAAATGAATCCACAGAAACCAATACTGTATACGGCCAATTTTGCTAAATAAATTTTTTTTTAAATACACATGTTAAAATATGCAGGTTAGTTAATTTCATACTGTCGCAAACCACTCTTTAATATTACATAAGTCGTCTTCAGCCACATTTTTAACATCATCCCAAGTGTCTGCAGATGGCGCCTAGGAATGAAGCCAGTCGATACATGGACGGCTACTACGGGCTAATCTGTGACAATGAGGAGTCCTTCATTATAACAAACTGGAAGCTCATCAAGAGTGATGAACTTCCAAAGCAGCAAAGAGTCCACGCCCTACTTCCTGAGACTAAAAAAGAGGATCTGAAAGTGGGGTTGAGGAGGCTCGAGAAACAGAATCCAGGGCTGAAGGTTGATCGCTGGATGATTCTCGGCTCCAACTCATCCGACAGGGGACTGCATGTGAGTCTCTGGATTGACGAGTCCATGAAAGGACTGGAGCGGGCTCAATGGAGACCGTACTATCTATTCCAGCGGGCCAGTTTTAAAACCCTGGAAAACTCGATCGAGGAGGAAACAGGTACCGATCGAGAACCTATAACATCAATCTCTAAGGATCTTCAAGGTGCTACAAGTTAACTTGCAGCACAAAAAGACAGCCACCGCTGTCCTACAGCAAAGAATGGTGGCTGAAAACATAGACATCTTTCTAATTCAAGAACCTTCGATAAACAAAGGTAAGATTCTGGGGCTTAATATTAGGGGAATAGGACTGATAATGGGAACTGATCGTACTAAAATAAGAACTTGTATTTGCTATAGATCGAAATACAACTTGATGCCGATTATGGAACTATGCTCGGGTGACATGGTGGAAGCAAAGATTATACTCGAAAAAGATGGGGTAGTACTAGAGACAATAATAGTATCTCTGTATCTTCCCATCGATTCAGAAGAACCACTACCGGGGACTCACATGGAGAACCTGATGGAATACTCAAGGAGGCATAATCTGGATGTCATTGTAGGGGCTGATACCAACGCACATCATATCAGTTGGGGCAGTAAAAACAACAACATCAGAGGTAACAAACTATTTGACTATCTATGTAGTACTGAACTTGATATTGCGTATTTGGGTAATATGCCTACATTTAGAACATCGAGGGGGGAATCACTGATATATGTTAGTCTTTGCACTTTACGTGTCAGGGAGATGATTCGCAAGTCGCATGTATCGGATGAACCATCTTTATCTGATCATGCCCAAATATACTATGAAAATTAACGTAGAAAAATCGGTTATTAGAACATACAAGAATCCTAAGAGCACTGACTGGGTATCTTATAAAGGGGACCTGCTTTCTAAAATCCGTTCACACCTAGGCAGACCAAGAACTGCTGAGGATTTAGAGGGAGCAACTGCATGGCTGCAATAGTGTACACTGACCTGTTATCATAACAACAGTCCGATAAAGGAGAGTCGTTCTTCTAGACAAGCCATCGGGTGGAATAAAGAGCTGACATCGCTAAGGAAAGAAACAAGACGCATTTTCAACAAAGTGAAAAAAACGGGTAACTGGGAAGTGTATAAAGCTAAACTAGGTACATATAATACAAAAATAAAAGAATCCAATTAGAAGTCCTGGAGAGAATTCTGTGAGGACATGCAAGGTGTCCCTGACAGGGACAGGATTCTCAAAAGGGATACATCTAACAAACGTGTTTCTATGCAACCAAAGAGGACTGGGAAATCACGAATAAGATATTCAGACCCCATCTTATCAGAGTATATATGTGAACTTATTTTACCCCTACAAAACTCCAGGACCAGATGGCATATTCCCCAAGCTTCTGCAAGAGTGACTAGACATCATAATGGGTCCTTTAGTTCTGATACTTCGAAGCATCCATGCTCTAGGGTATATATCAATTGCATGAAGAGAGTCAAAGGTGGTGTTTATTCCTAAACCAGGAAAAAAAACGTACACCCAGGCTAAATCCTACTGACCAATCAGTCTGACATCATTCATGGTGAAAACCATGGAAAAAGTCTTACAAATGTACTTACAAGAAGGAGCGCTCATGAGGATCCCTCTATATAGACTGCAATGGGCGTATCAAGCAGGGAAATCAGGTGAAGCTGCCCTGCATAATTTGGTCTCAGATCTCGAAAGAAGCCCGAATCATAAGGAAGTAGCCCTTGCAGCATTTCTAGACATCGAAGGTGCTTTTAATAACACATCGATGGCATCAATTATCAGATCCCTTAAAAAAAGAGGGATTAGCAGTACCACATTCAAATGGATAGGATCCATGCTCGAGCATAGGAGAGTATCAGCACAATAGAAAACTAACCTAACCTAACCTAAGGCCAATATTTAGGTAATATTTTTTTTGAGTCATATTATAGTGTCTTCCAAATGGTATAGAGCACCCTGTTTGTGTATATCTAGAATATTTCCTGATATTTCCACCTTTGTATGCGGCTAGGGGTGTTTCACAAATTCTCGGCAATTTTTTTTCTTCCAAACAGTGCTATAACAATAGGGACCCCATTATTTCACCATATAATATATCTTTTTCCTCCGCACCATATGGGAAAACATAAACAACATGAAACATAGAAAACACAAATTCATCTAGTAATTATTTTATTTCAAACTGTTCTATAGCAATAGAGACCCTATCATTTTACCATATAATACATATTTTTCCTCTGCGCCATATGGAAAAAATATAAACAATAGAAAACAGAAGTTCATCCAGGAATTTTATTTTCTTCCAAACTGTTTTATAGCGTCAGGGACCCCATTATTTTACCACACAATATATCTTTTTCCACTGTACCATATAGTAAAAACATGAGCAGCATTAACAATAACAATATCCAAATTCCTTGATGATTCCCGCACTCTACTGTGTGGATCGTACTGCCGAAAAAATTACATCTTGTTGAATATTTGCATTAAGTGAAGGTCTTCTTTGCGTCGCTACATCCCTAACGTGTCCTAATTCTCTCTGTATTTCCTTTCTATTCTACTCACCATAGATTGAGAGATACGTTCATGATGTGGGAGAATTTTATAAAACAACATGCATACCTCTTGTTCGCATCCTATCGCGAATTCCAATCATCATCATAATTTCAATTCTCTCACTTTTAGTTGAAGGAATTTTAACAAAATAGTTTGTTAAATACGATATAATAAATTAGATTAACAATACGGGATTGTACTACAAAGGATGGTGGAATTAGCAATTTTTGTTATTCTTTGGGCCAATAGGAGTGCTCTTGAAGAGGTTGTCCTGGAAGTGTTCTGGAGGTCTACTAGGAGTATCTTTGGGTTAGACTAGAAGTGTTCTTGGGCTAGACTAGAAGTGTAATTGGGTACTACTAGAAGTGTCTTTATATTAGACTTGAGTATCCTAGGGGCTGAGCTTACCATAGCAATGAATTGAAAATGGAAAAGATTCGCTTAAAAATGGAGATAATTCGATAATAGATCTTCTTTGAGAAACAGTCGGGAAGGGAAACGTTCGGCGTTAGCGTGGCTAATCCAGAATGCCTTTGACAATGGAGGCGTCGATAAGGAATTAAAGATGGATTTGAAGTATACATTTCAGTAAAAGTCGATAGAAATGTTACACCTCCTCTCCTCCGAGAAAAAAGATTCGAAAAATTATTTTTCTTCCTGCAGAAACAACGTTCTAATAAGGCAAATGAAGGGAAGCTGGTAGTATTTATAATTCCGACTTTATTAAGAGACTGTAATACGGCAATACTGAATATATTATTGCCAACTCGTATGTATCTTAAGTGGAATAACGTAAAATGATTTTCAAAGGCAAAGGTAAGCTAGTTTTTTCGTTATTCATCTAACTGGTGTGGAAAAACAGTATGACATGCAATAAAAATTATCTCTACGATTGCTTCAAACGAATCTAGTTAATTATACTTAGAGTATAATCTTGGGTTCACCACAGTAATTAATCAAAAATGAAGAAGATAAGTATAAAACTGGAGATAAGTCGATAATAGATCTTCTCTGATAGACGGTCGATAAAGACAGGGCTCTTACTGCTTATGACAGTAGGAGAGGGTTAAGACAATTGGCAAAGAACTGGAACTGACTAATATGACGGCGTCCGGTGGTTAGAGAGAGTTTTCGATATAAATTCGATGAAAAGTCGAAGCATGTCGATAGTCTATATAAGGATTCTGGATTTCTGACGGGTTTTCTGGATGTATATACCTAATGGCTCGTTTATGAGCGAATACTACATTATCTCACAAACTGAGAAGAAAGTTGCTTCAGATTTTTTATTTATTCAAATTTTATGTATGATTAGATAAGTAATTCAATCATCGACGGCAACTTCTGAGCAGTACAACAATTAATATAGAATAGTGGCCTAAGCCACCTTAGTCCAGTATAGCACTTGATGCAATGAAGTAAATCTCGATACTAAAGTAAGGTGTGTATCCTCATGTACGTAACTTAGCCGAAACTAAAGTTAGGCCACTCTTACACTAAAAATATGAGACATTGGCTAATGTTTGCGATACTAATATCAACGCTTCAAATTTCTAGTTAATTATAGAGTATAATTTTGAACTCACCACAGTAATTAATCAGAAATAAAGAAGGTAAGTATAAAACTGGAGATAAGTCGATAATAGATCTTCTCTGATAGACAGTCGGTAAACATAGGGGAGCTTACTGCTCATGGCAGTGGGATAGGGTTAAGACAACTGGCAATGAACTGGGAATGACTAATATGACGGCGTCCGGTGATTAGAGAGAGTTTTTGATATAAATTCGAGGAAAAGTCGAAGCATGTCGATAGACATGTTACAGAATATTTTCCTTTGGAACTAAAAGTCTATGGTTGAAAGATAAAAAGTCAAAAACCTTGTTGCCAATAAAATTAAAAAGTTTATTTCCAAAACGTAGCTATTTAAATATATTCTACAAGATCTTTTACTTCCAACTATAACTAAAATCGCATGCTTTCAATAATTCATTTTAGCAAATAATTAGTCATTTAGATACTATGCTGTTGCATTCAATGAATTTTTCACGTGTAATGTACATAATAATTCAACAGACACACTGATCGATCGTTATGCGTGGGAATATCAATAAAATTGTTGAGATTATAATGACAAATTCTAAACATGCATATACGTTCTCAGGGACGTATGTGACTGGTAAGCAATATTTTTGCTTATCTCTTTTTAGACTCTTCCATTTGACGCATGTAAATTAGTAAAACTTTTCTAAGAATTATTATCTTTTTAAATTGTGCATATATTTTGGGATTGTCTGTTTGTTGTACAGTCTTAAGGTAAACGCTCCCGACGTTTGTCCAATTAGTCAAGGAAATAAATTTTCATGGAAGTATTATACAGATAGAGATATTGTTCAAATCTGGTCTCTTTTTTACCGACCATATGGGAACTGTATTCTCATCTCTACATTTTTGTGACGAATACACACATATTTGGGCTCTGATACATAAAATGAAAAAACGTCAAGTTTGTCTCTACAAGGGAAACGGATTTTTTTGAGAGAACGAAAATAATTTTTGAAAGGAGATTAATCAAGTTTTTAGAAAATAATTTGGAAAGAAGTTATTTAAAGCTACAACTGTATGAAATTTGAAAATTAAAGTACTTTATTCAAATTTGAAGATACATAAAAGTATGAAGTGACAGTTAATGGAGGTAGAGTCCGTTCCACAAAAGAAGAAGCTACGTGAAGTTTGCCAACTAACTTGCGCAGAAACCAAATTCGGTCTTGTTTATCTATGTCGCCTCGTAACGACCGTTTCATACCATTGGCGTTACAAACGATTTTCAAGCCGACAGACATTTTATTATTGACATTAGAGGTTATGTTTGCAGCAATCATTTACCGTCGAAAATTTTTGATTCTTGAATATTTTAAGACGTTTAGCTAGTTTATCTGTAAGTGTGGTGTGTTTCATTTGATCTAAAACCATGCCTCCTAAAAAACTTGTTGGTGTTAAAGGAAAAATTATCCACATTATTCTAATTTTGTGTTAACCTACAAAATGTGAAAACGTTACGCTATTGATTTGAAGTCGAATGTCAATTTTACAATATGGCGCTGGTTTTGACAACTTATGGCTTCTTCAAAAGGGTTCTTCTTACGTGAAACGGGGTCTAATATCCACATTTTCTTTTAGTATTTCAATAGAACAAATACAGTTGATAGCTGATTTTACAAAAGAGCGTTGAACTGGTCCAGACGCAGGGTTGAAGTTGAAGGAGAGCGCGTGTTAATATATGCAGCACATTTTCAAAATTTAATTTTTCAAAAACAGACTTAAGTCGGTAATTTATTGATTTCATGGGATAAGCTGAAAGTTAAATAATATTTAAAATTTTCCCATCATCCTAAATAAAATTTAAGTACATGAATTAAAAGATATGCTAGGTTAAAAATATTAATAATAGATATATTCAGTGTTTATTTTTTATTATATTCTTTCTCCACAGTTTGATCCTCAATTCGTTCGACTAACGTATCACAACCCTGAGAGCTGAGGTATAATTTATATTTATTTTAATTGGTACATTCTAAAAAAAAATCTATTTGTATCGGTACTGGCGCCCAGAGAAATAAAATATTAATAATAATAAATACATTATTTTCAATGCACTTAATATAAACATGAAAAAAAAATTCTTAAATGTCCATGATCCCATTAACGTTATCTTTAATATCGTGATTCTGAGCTACAGGTCCATGGTGCCAATGGAAACGTAGAGACCACACATAGTTTAGATGCTGGCTGTACGTGCTTAAGGATATCTGATGCCTGTTATAATTTTTATGGGGCGTTAAAGCAACCATTACTTTGGCACAATATCGACCAAATTGTGAGACTTTTACTTCAAGCTGAATAGATTGCGATCGCATGAAGTGAAAGATGATAAAAAAAGAGATACAATTCCGTAATGAATTTGTACTATTTATATATTATTATGTATTCTATTTCTATGATTATTCAACAACAACAGGTAACAACTGAAGTGGAATAGAAACCTGAATTTTCTGTTTTAAAACAATCTTAGAAGATATCAAACGAATTTTTCTATTATTATCCAATAACAGGCCAGATGGCCCCCTAGAAATATGAAACTTGATCTCAGCTGCCCTTGCAGCCAATTAGGGTCCAAGACAGGTAGGTATAATAGATAGGATTGCTTATACAAATTTTTGTTTGAATAAAAAAAGGTTGTCCATCTTTTGAAAATAAATAAACTTCAATTTCGATTATTCTGATATACCTCACAATAAGCTAGTTAGTTTTCTCATCATCTATTAGGACTTTTTTTCTATTACAGTCTCACGAAAAAAAATGTATCAAATTATTTCAGTGAAAATAGTATACCAAAAAATTTGAATTGAAATTTCTCAAGTGCCTTTAGAAATGAATAACTATTCATCCAGTTGTTTTTTTCTAACCATCTGCCACAATTTTTTAATGCAATACTCGTGATTTATTTACATGTTAAGGTAGTATTTCTAACTAAATATGGAATGAATAATATCAATAACACCTGTATTATATTTTGTTGTTTTCCGTTGTTTTTTTTATTACTTTTCATTTGTTTGTCTATGTTTTTCACTGTTTTCCTTTGACTTTCTTTATTTTCTTTGGTTTTTTTTATTTTGTCATTGATTTTTGTTAATTTTAATTGTCCTTCGTTGTCCTTTGTTGTTTTTTTTTGGTTTTTAATTAAGTATTTCTTTGTTTACCTGCTTTTGTGTAACATCGTATAACAAGTTTTAAAAAGTAAACTGCCCGTATTTCAGCGTTTTTTATTTCGTTGTAGTCCGATTTTTTCTTTGTTTTTCGTTGTTTTCCTTTGTTATTGTTTTTATTTGCTTCCTTTTTTTGCTTTCTTTTTCTTAGTTTATCGTTGTTTTTTTTGGTTAGTTTTTTTTGTTAACGTTGTTCTCTGCCCGTATTTCAGCGTTTTTTATTTCATTGTATTCCGTTATTTTCGTCGTTTTTCTTTGTTTTTCTTTGATTTCCTTCGTTTTTCATTGTTTTTATTTTTTATTATTTCTCGTTCAGTTCCTTCGTTGTTCGTTATTATTTATTGTTCTCCGCTGTGTTGCGTAGTTTTTTTTTCTTGGTTGTCTTTCTTTGTTTTCAGTTTTTTTGTATAACATCGTCCAAATTTTTTAAAACGTATACTGCCTGTATTCCTGCAATATTTATTCCGTTATTTTACGTTGCTTTACTTTTTTTTATATATATTTTTTATGGATTTTCTTTGTTTTTTTTTGTAGTTGTTTTTCGTTGTTGTTCATTGTCCTCCATCGTTTTTTGTTGTTTTCTAATGTTTTTTTGTTCTTTTTTTGTTTTTATTCGTTGTTCGTTGCTGTCCAATTATTTTTCGTGGTTTTTCTTCTACTCTCATCATTTTGCTTTGTTTTTCGTTGTTTTTTCTTGTTTGTTTGTTTGTTTTTTTCGGTTTTCTTTTTCATCGCTTATGGTTGTTTTCCTTTGTTTTTTGTTGTTTTTGTTGGTTTCTAATTTTATATTTGTAATGAAGTTTGAATGTTCGCTTTTTCGTCTGGTTTCCAACTTATTTTGTTTAAATAATTTAAGTGGTTCAAATAATTGGTGGAGTTAGTATAATATTAAAAAAGTGTCACAGACGTTTTTCTACTATTTATTTTACATTCTTGCTCAATGTATGTATGTTTTTATACCATATATAGGTATACAATTTATTTCACAAAGTAAGATTTTACTTTCGTTAACGTTTCTTTATTTCTGAATTCACGATCACCACAAAATACAAAAAATAAATACAATGTTCCATCTATATGTACTACAAGATCTGAACATGCATAAATTGTGGTATTATTAGCAGTTTCCATGTTCTTTTCACACTTCAAAGTTCGTTCGTTCATTCTCCAACAAGTCGTTTAAATCACGAGTCGCTGCCGCGTAATTGAACAGCATCAATGAGTCACTAATCCAACTAAAGAAGTATAATACCTACATGTTGAAGTTGTTATACTACGAGGGACACAGAATGATTTATACCCATGTTTTGAAAAATAACTACTTAGAAATAAGGGTGCATACAAACTCCACTTGGCAAAATAATGCTGAAAAATTGTAGGTGTACTTGCAACAAGTAATTAATTAAAAAGTACCATTTAATTTTTTCGAAAAATTTTCTAAACTCAATATTGTCTCAACTAAAAAGGGGTACCAGTGCCCCACTTCTCACAAAAACTCACGTTCTCATTTTTAAAAGTCTCACACTTGAAAAATCGGGTAAACTTCAAAAAATGAGTGTTGGTGTAGTGGTAGTGTAAAAAGTGTTCTGTATCAAGTATCACCAACGGTTCCAGAATTACCAATTTAACTAGTTATAAGAATAATGATATATATTATTATATCTAAGAACAAGTTTTTATAAATAACTTATAACTGCTTAATATTGCTCTTGAAATTCTTAAACTATTAATAATTATGAAACTTCTCTTTAATGGGGTTTTATTATTCATTTAAATTTATTCAATCAATAAAGAATAATTTATTAGGATGGTTATTATGTTCTTTATCATTTTATAATATCTATTTATACTATAAGAGCCTTTTGAGGTAATTCTATCACACGCGTCTAAAATTTATATAACAAAATGAAGTATAATTTTTGCATATAAAAAAAATATTTGGTAAAAACTTAATAGCATGCTTTTTGCATAAAATTTATAATTTAGAAGAAAAAACAACAAATAATAAGATGGTATTACATGAATAATACGGTAATGCAATTCTTTTCTGCAATATTTGATGCTAGGCCTACCCGTTCGATATCAACTATGTGTAATATAATTCAGAATTTTTAACAACGAAGCTGTTAAGTCTTATCCTACTGAGGTGAAAGGAGAAATGTTTTGGAGAAATAATTTTAAAGCACTTCTTGTTGAAAAACTGGTTAAAAAGATAGAGAACAGGATGAAACATGTTCAATCATTTTACTTTAAAATATATATTAATTTTGCACAATCAGCATTTTAACTTCAAATTTCAATGGTTTAATTTAAAAAATAATAATTTTTTATAAAATATAACATTTCTCTTTCGTAACTGAAAGAAAAAAGTCGAACCAAAAGATATTTCAGATTCGTTATAGTATTTTTTCATTTATTAAGTATTGTATTATATATTTCTATTTTTTAAACTTCATTGCATTATGTTTATTATGAGAGGTTATTTGTTACGGGGTACAGAGCCTTGATGAGGTACTCCATCGGTTTGGGTGTACGTTGAGGCAAGAATACAAGACTTAATCTAAAAATAATTATATTGTTATTATAAAGCATTAATCTATCAAATCTTGCTTGTCTATACGTATAGGTACTGTCAAATTCTAGTTTTTTGTTCAACGTTGTAGCAATGTGTGTTTGGAGCATAATCAAATTATCTCGAGCTGATCGATTCCGTTCAATTACAAATTAATATTTTGCTTAAACCTTATATTTATCCAAGTACCATACAAGTCGCTTATTGATAATTTTTTCCTAATTTGCACATGGTGCGGATCAGTGAAATAGGTCAATAAGACTTAGGTCAAGTCAGGAAATTGAAAAGACAGCATCCGAACATAAATGAAATAACCCTCTCTTTTCCAGAAGAGGTTAGGAACCTAGGAGTCATCCTTGACATTACACTTACGTGGAATAAACAACTTGTATAGTAGGTATATTACCTCAACTCTCCGTACGTGTCGCAAGCTTTTTGGAAAAACGTGGGGTTTGAAACCGAAAATGATCTACTTCTCATATCTAATGGTTGTCAGACCAATTATTATGGTTTGGTGGAACAAAACAACGCAGTAAAGGTAAAAAACATAGTTGCAAAAAATACAACGACTTTCCCAGTACAGCCTTAGAGGTATCACTACACCTCCACTACATTTACGAGATCGCTCTGAGAAATGCCTGCAGGCTAACAGACCAAATCTTTTAACCCTGGTGATCTGACGGGACATCTTGAAATACAAGGGTTGGAGCAACCCATAAAGAGACCCACGCACTCGAACTCACGTTAGACGTTGTTATTAACGGACGTGAGTTTTTTTTTAAATCGGTTATTTAACGTCGGTCTATTTCTGCGACTGAGGCTAATCACCGACGCCGTGTTACAACCAGTGGTAGGGATCTTTATCGAGCCCAACATCCATGGACTCGGAACCTTGGTTTTACGTCTCATCCGAAAGACGGCATACAGCAAGCGCCAAACGTGATGGTGATCCCGCCCCCATGCGCACAAACTCATTTTCAATGTTACCTCCCAGTACAGCTCTTGCAAGACATATAAATGCTCTGCACAGAGGCGTATCATTAGTTGTCCTCCAATTCTGTTGGCGTTTGGCATTGTCTGAATAATTTTTGTGTTATTTCTGAAAAAATGTCATCTCCTAACAAAAAACCAGTTATCAAGAGTCAGGCACGTGAAATAATTTTTAAAGTGTTCAATTATTTTCAAAGTGTCAAATGTGAGTCGGTTACGTTAAATGTGAAAAATAAAACATCTCTCGCTACAGGTAACATTAAATAAATTTCAAAAATAACTATTTCGACACAAATATTTATTTTGTATTAGGTATTTCGATAAGAACCATTGAAAGAGTGGTTAAAGAAGGAGAGCAACTAACTTCTGCAAATAACGTGCAAATAAAATTTTCGACCCCAAGAAAGAAGCGGCCTAGAAGAGCACCGTTAGCTGATATTCCCGAGTATGAGTATTCCAATATTAGACGGATTATTTACGACTTTCATAAGACGGTAAAAAAGTTACAACAGAAAATTAATGACGTTTTGGGAATTGTGGCTTCCGGAACATCTCTTCGTAGAATTTTAATGAAAATAGGTTTCAAATGGAGAAGGACTGAAAATAATAGAAAAATTTTAATAGTGAAAATGGACATCAGAGCATTGAGGATCAAGTATTTCCAAAAAATCTATTATTTTCGCAGCCAACAGCGACCAATTGTGTTTCTTGATGAAACATACCTTCATAGTGGACATACATCTTCTAAGAACTGGACGGATGAATCAACCAAAGGGTTATTTAAAATTATTTCGAAGGGACCAAGACTCATTATTGTCCATGCAGGAGGCGACATGGGCTTTATACCTAATTATCGGCTTATATTTAAATCAGGCACAAAATCAGGGGATTATCATTCATAATTGAATTCTGAAAATCATGGTAAATGGTTACAAGAGAAGTTGATCCCAAATTTACCTGTGAATTCGATAGTCGTGACCGATAATGCTCCATACCATAATATTCAAATTAATCCAGCTCCCAACACAAATTCTAGGAAGGCTGGCATGGTGAAGTGGCTGCACGAAAAAAACATTTTGTTCACCCCTGACATGCTCAAACCCGAATTATATGAGTTGATCAAGAGAAATAAAAAGCATCATATTAGATACAAATTTGATGAGGTTATGCTTGAACACGGACATAACGTTTTTCGACTTCCACCCTACCATCTGGATTTGAATCCCATTGAACTAATTTGGGCTACTGTCAAAAACAATGTGTCCCAAAAGAATGTAACTTTCAAGTTGGAAGATGTGAGGAAACTGGCGAAGCACGAGTTTGATTAAATCACTTCCGAGGAATGGCAAAAGCGTTGGCGTCATGTAGTAGATATAGGGCGGAAATATTGGGAAAATGAAACATTCACAGATGTTCAAACAGAGGTAAATCCAGTGATTATAAATTTAAATGACGATAGCAGCACAAGCAGCAGTGAAGATGAAGAAAATTTGTATTCAGATAGTGACCGAATAAAGTTGTGTATCATTATATAACATTTTAATGAACTGTACTACTACCTATAATACTGAATAAAATATGAAAAGAAATTACAAAGAAATCATGTTCCATTTGCTACCCTAATCAAAACTAATTATAGGTACGACACTGACCGGCAAGGGGCTTATCGTAATCCAATAGTAATTTAGTTGGGAGAGTCTATACCTGTGCGATCGCTCGCCAACACGTTTGGCGCTTGCAGTATCTACATTTTGTTACTATTTTTAGAGCCTGTTGCAAGCGTTCTCAGACTGTAGTATTGAATTGGCCCTGTGATATGATGACCAAATCATCCGCATATCCTAAGACAGTATGGTGATCCTCTTTGAGTCTCCTTATCAGTCCGCCCATTACAAGGTTCCATATAAAAGAAGATAGGACTCCTCCTTGAGGACATCCCCTTGAAACCCGGGCTGATAATGTTTCACCCATCAAGGCTGAAGGCACCCTCTATATCAAGGAAGGCTGCTAATAATACTTCCTTATTTTCGAGAGCATGCTCTATTCCTTGTACTAGTGATGGAGTGCTGTTTCTGTGGATACTCCTGGTCTGTATGTATATTGATCCAGGTCGATCGGTCTTTCTACCAACGACCATCCTCTAATGTGCATGTCTACTAGTTTTTCCAATGTCTTCAGTATAAATGACATCAGACATATGGGTCAAGGGACTTCGCTTTATTGTCCCAGGTTCAGGAATGAAGCCCACCTATGCTTTTCTCCAGACCTTTGGTATGTATTCTAGTCCCATGCTTGCTTTAAGGATCGTACAGTCTGCTGAGTATAATGCTGTTTGCCTTTTGCAGCATAATTGGATAAATCCCGTCTGGTCCCGGTGATTTATATGGTTCAAATGAGTTTATTGCCCATTCTATTTTACTTTGATTTACCATTGGTCTAGATACTTCCCAACTCTCCTCGTTACTCCGGTTTGGAGTCTTCGAGACGATGTTGTTCTGTAGTGGTCCATCACTGATTCTGCACTCTGGAAAATGTACTTCGAGAAGTTCTACTAGAGTTTTCTTCTGTTTTGTGTATATCTCCCATCTGTTGCCTCCAATGAGTTAATTGTCATTTGAGAACCTCTGAAGAGTGCCTTAAAAACTCTTCAGCTAAGCCAAAATATTTATTGTGCCCGATAGCCAGGCTGCTTCAAAGGCTCTGAAGCCCAAAACAGCCTGGAAGTGCAGACAATTCCGTAAGTAACTAGCCAGCCACAGCAAAAAGGAATTGTCGGAAACGAGATTGCTTATGGTATCGCAAAATAAGGAACTTGTACTCTTTCCATCGGACCTGAACTTTTTTGAGGTATCCAAAAAATTCGCATCGTGGAAGAAGTCCAAAAATGATAAAAGGAACTTTGTGTAGCGTATGGGAAAAATACATCAGGCCAAAGACTGGCAATAAGGATACTTCGACCTGCTGCTCACTACTCTGAATTAGTCTTGGCGCTTCAGAAACCTGATCTGAGAATTCTCACTGGTCACTTCTTACTCAGATACTACCTCTGTAAGATGGGCAAAGTGGATAATGGAACTTACAGATGAGTCGGCGGGACACATTATTTGCAATTGCAGGGTAATTGTCTGCCAATGCCTTAAATACCTAGAACGGGTCTACTTAGAGCCTCACTAGGTTACAGACCTAGCGAAAAAAACGGATAATAGGGTTTCTCAGAAGCATTGATCTTTTGGACTAAAATATATGTAGGTCGCAGTGTGTTAAAGCCAGCAGGGCCAATCGACCCCCTTATAATTCTATCAAATCAATTCTAATCTAGGTCAAGTCGGTGCTTGACCTAAACAACCAAGATTTTTTAAAAAGATGTAATTTCGTCAAGCCCAGGATTTTAATACAGTAATAAGTTCCTACCGAGGAAAGGATATTGAGACTTTATATCCTGGATAATTAAATGAGTGCTTCATGGCTTTGTTTTAGGTACTGGATTTGCAAGAGTCAGGATAATTTTACTACGAAGTTCTGCTCCAAAATTTTTGGCATCTATTATTATTCATTACGTTTCCAATACTTATGAGATTTGATATTTTACAACTATTGGTTTTGTCAAATTAAAAAACAAATGGTGAGATATATCTTCTCTTAATTATTTCTGTTTAGTCGAGCGGCTAGGAATACTTATGAAAGTGGATAGATGCAAGAACAACTTTTGCGTTTTTATCTACCCTGTACCAATTTGAATCAACTTGTGATAAATTTTTGGAATCAGCTCAGCAATCTGAAAAAAGGAGGTATTTCATTTGAAGAAGGTTATTATGTGCAATTCCTTCTCAATTACTGTTTAAATAAATCGGCGATAAATGTTGATTTGTTCGTTTTCCTTACTATTTTCAAGATTTTGTCAGTAGACTTATATAAATAAATTAAAATATCCAGTTTTCCATTGCATTAATTAAAATTTCAAACTATTTGTAGGTTCCTTGTACATACAACTTGTCTGAAATAGTACGTAAAAGATTCCGCACGAACCTGGCACACTTTGGAGACATCTCATTTGAATAACATTGCAAATTAAGATATACGATGGTCGAGTCGGTACTTGGGTTCTTTCTTGCTCCAACGTAGAGCAGAAACGGGTTCCTTATATAGACAAATCGGATAACACCGATTGCGATTCGATTATAGGTACCATCAACAGCAGCTATTTGTTGTGGGAGATGCAATTTAGGAATATACATGTATCGGGTGTTTCGTAAAATAAAAAAAAAAAAGAGAATTCTAAAGGTGAAAATTATTTTCGAGAAAGTTAATGTTGTAACAAGGTCATTGAGAATAAAATTGAATATATGAGTCGTATATTTTTATAGCTTGAAAAGTAATATATTTAACGTCTCTTTCACTGCTTAAAGAAAATAAGATCGATGATAAAAACAACAGTAACGACAATGCTTTTTGAAGGGGGAATATAAAAAAGGATTATTCATTATATTAAAGTGAAAATTTGAGATATTTTTTATATCCAGTGTTTTAAATAATTGAAACTAATCTTGTAGATCAACCTATAATTTTCAGCTAATAAATCTTGAAACTAATAACTTATCTCACCTAAAACCATCCATCAACGTACTTGGAAAAACATTCGATTGTTCAACATTCCCCTTTTCAACAAAACACTTCATTTGCTCATGTGATTTGGTTCTTTAAATCTTCGGAGATGTTGGTCATGAAAAAGAAAGCCTGTTCTCATGCTTCTTTGCAAACCTTTCAATATTTCCTTCAGCATGATCTCTGCGGATTTCTAGATTTATTACATACCATGGACTTTATTATGGAAGGTCTGTATAATTTTCATATTGCTGTTTTGGCAGCTTTGATAAGAATTGTATTTCTTGCAAGGATCCAACTATACTGTCTATTTAAAATTCAATTCTTATTTTCTCTCTCTGGCATTCCATTTTTTTTTAATTTGGCATCCATTGTCACACCAAGATATTCCGCATTATTTTCGTATGGAACTTGCCTTTATTTTTATTTGTGAATTTGAAACTGATTTGAACTGATTTCAAGTCAACTGGGTAATTTGCTGTAGTTCTTGTAAGTCAAGTTTATATTAAAGGTAAAGAACTGGTCCAAGATTGCTTCTTTGGGGTACTTCTGCTTGAATGTCTCGTCTTATTTTATTGATTCTAAATAATCTGTTTGATGTAAATGAAGTTGGGATTTTGGGATATGTAGAATAAAACAACAAAAAAATGGTACCAGAAAAATTTTAAGATAAAATAAGGATTTTCGTTTTTTAAGAATCACCGCATAGATGCATATTATATTAACTATTGACTAGAAAGAAGCGTTCGATTGCCTAGTTCGAAAGAGATTGAAGCTGACTTACTCAAAATGCAGGCACCAAAAAGTTTACGATTGTAACGCAATAAAAATGGGACTAGAAATTAGTGAGGAAAAAACAAAATACATGGAAGTACAAAGAGACTGGGATGACAAAGAGGCATAATCGATGAAAATTGAGGAATATGATTTGAAGTAGTTGAAAACTTCAAATATCTCGGCAAAAACATTAACAATCCAAATGACAAAAAATATGAAATTGGACAACGTATCATCATCATCGTCATCATGGCCGTTCAATCCCGAGGGATTATGGCTAGCTCAATAGAGCTGTGTTTAATCCTATTGACGTACTTGACTTACTCCTTTTATATCAGTGCGACCATAATCTTTTATCTGTCCTGGTCTCATTTTTTATAGTTCTCCATTTTCTGTCTGTCTCTGCATTTTGTTTTCCAGTCTCTGATTTTCAATGCTTTTATATCTTCCTCTACTTGATCCCACCATCTGCTTTGTGGTCTTCCTCTTGTTCTCGTCTTCAATGAAACCCATGTTGTTATTCTTTTTAATATTTCTGTCGGTGCTCTTCTCATTATGTGTCCCTTCCATTCCAGTCTCCTTGCTTTTATATATCGGACTATATTTTCTCCACCTGCTTCCTTTTCTATTTCTATGTTTCTTTTTAATCTTCTTTCTCCATATCTTGTTATGTCTGGTCCAAGTATTGTTCTCAATATTTTCCTTTCTATTATTTTTAGATCTTCTTCTTCTTTTTTGTTTATAGTTGTTGTTTCGAGTGCGTAAGTAATGACTGGTCTGATCAAAGTCTTATAGATTTGTATTTTTGTTTTTATGCTGATCGATTTAGATTTTAATAATTTCTTATTTATGCCAAGAATTTGGTTTCCTTTCATTATTCTTTCTTTTAATCTTGTCTTTACAAGTTTGTCCTCTAGATGTTCCTAAATAATTGGAGATTGATACAATTTCAAACTTGTAATTTTCTATTCTTAAGTTAGTATCATTGTTCTCTTTTTCTTTCCCCAGTCGCATATATTTTGTTTTATCTGCCTCTGCGTCTAGCTTCTCTACTGCTTTTATTGGACTTTTGTTAGTTCTAGCCACTATGGTGAGGTCGTCGGCATAAGCAATTAACTGGGTCTCGTTCACTATAATATTTTTCTCCTTCAAGTTTGCATTTCTTAAAATGGATTCAAGTACTAAGTTAAACAGTGTTGGAGAAATTGAGTTTCCCTTTTTTACACCTTTATTCATTTTGAATTCTTCTGAAATTTCACCTTGGAATTTTACTTTCCCTGTAGTGTTTTGTAGGGTAATTTCAGGCAGCATATTTAGCTTACTGATACACACCCCTAATGCAGAACAAAACAGAGAACCACAAAAATGTGAGTATACAAAAAAGCAAAGTACAGCACTCACTTTTGCAGCCGAAACTACAGCAACGACAAGCGGAGATGAAAAAAGTTTGAAAAAAATTTGAGAGATAAATAATTAGGAAAATCTGTGGACAAAATAAACTAAATAAGGGACAGTAGAAATAAAAATACTAGAAACTGAGAATATAGGAAGAATAATAAAAGCATCCAGAATAAGATGACATGGACATATCAAAAGGATGAAAGTAGGCAGTAATGTAGGGAGAATAACAGAGTGGACACCAGTTACGAACAGACCAAAAGGTAGATCAAAAGCTCATGTTCAAGAGTGCTACTTAATTTAATTCTATTCCATTTTTACCAAATTTATGGTTTTGTGTTAAGTGTTGTTATGTTCATTATAACCAAAACAATATTTATTACATCAGTATTGTGAATGGAAAATAAACTAGGTGAACAAACATTTTGCCTTTAAAAACCTAATGAGACATTAGAAAATGTTTGATATACGAGTATGTACGTGTGTTCTATTTGGAAGCAGATTATTTTCCCCAAAAAGGAAAATGCTGCCCACCCTTACTAAATATATTAAATTGTTCTCATTCAGCACAATAAAAAATCAACTGTTGCTATTAAATGATAGGTTATAAGTTTTTGTAGCTAAATTACGAAATTTTTTGTTACCTACAATGAATTCAAATAAAAATACTGTTATAAAAATGTGTTTAAGTTGGTTTGGTTTGTTTCAATCTCCACAAGAAAGTAGTTTGTTCTTTAATCTGACTGCCGTTTCATCTTCTTCTCGGTTTTTTGGGTCAGCCTTATTCTGCCCAGATAGTAGTATAGCTTATAGTGTTCAGAATGCAGGTTATGGATTAAACTCCTTCCTATTCATGTCCAGCAAGGCTTCTACTTTCAGATATGAAGAGTTTTTTTTAAAAAGGCCTTGGCTTACCTTAAATCAAGTATCTCATTCCAGTCGACCATTACTTTGCAACCCATCTGATCTGAGATATTTCTTATTGTCAGCTTTAAAAGGTTCACCAGTCGTGGTTCCAGGGCTATATTCTCTCTTCCTGGTTAAATTCTGGATAATTACCCAGAATTCCATTGTGATCCGGAATCATAAAGCCTTATTGATTGTACCCTGTTGGTTTAGGAACAGTATAATAGAAAAATGGGTACCATGATTAATGTTAAGAATATCGTACACTGCAGTACTTAGTTTCATCACCGTGAAGCTGTAATAAAAGGTTGTTTCGCCAACCTCAATATTGAATATAAAAATTATTGTTAGAAAAACATTATTCCTATAAAATACGTCAAATTCAGTTTAGTAAATAATGTATAAACATTAAATAATAAATGTTTAATTAATTCAGATAGTTGTAGTTGTTAGTCTAAATTTTTTATTAATATGTTCCTAATCGAATGAAATATAAATAGATTTTATTGTTCGATTGCCTCATATGACTGCATTTACAGAAACAAATAAATGTGTTTTTGTATTTCAATTACTCATTAAATTATAACAAAAAACATTGCTTAATTCCTTTTTTTAATGAAACCAGATTGGCAGCTCTATAAGTGGTATCGGAATATTCTACTTATATTCGAAAGAAAAACTTCCCCGATATCCTCATCATTCCGAGCACATCGAAACTGGCATTTCTCGACAAAAGCATGATAGAATGTGAGACTTAGTGAAATACGGACATTTTATCTAACAGCTACTTACCTCATTTCAGAGCCGTACGTTAAGCAGGTCTACATATAGGGTATTTGAATTATTACAATGAAAGAAAAATTCACATACCTTCATTATTAATCACAAATTAAAATCCTGGGCCATTTTTCCCAGCAAGTTCTAAATTTTAATGTTAGCCAGCCGCCTCCCAAACAGAAAACCTCATTCTACAAGGAAAGTTATGGAGATTGAAGGTATAGCGTGGTTATATGGCTTCAATTTAAACACAATAGAAACCCTGTAAAACCAATATTTCCGGTGTTGGAGAATCGAATTTAAAAAACATTAAGCCTGGCGAATTACAGGACTTCTGCCAGCTAAGTGGAAAATAATTATTGATATCATGCAAAATGAAATTGAATACAATAAATAATAATGTATAATTTTTCTCATTATTATGTAGAAAAACATTTTGCTTTTTCGGGGACCTAAATGTTGAGCAAAATATTAATTAGTATTTATTATAATAAATTACAACGAAGGGATGAGTATATAATGTTAGTTTAACGTACTCAGGTAGAGTAGTTTACTTTTGGAAGGCCAAAGTTCATCATACTGCTCTTCTTGGGGATCTGGTTGTGAAGGGGAGGGGGTCATCAAAGTCCTCATCTTCATCCAACTTGGCCATGTCTAAGGAAAGAGAATATTCAGACAGGTCTTCCCCTGACAAACATTGCAGAGAGTAGAGCATTTTAGCTCTGCTTTCTGTCAGAAACATCTACCTCCTTCGCAAACAGGCACCTGCATGACAGGAATTTCAGCAGAATTTGAGGCGCTGGTACCTGTTTTAGGTCACTGCACTTTCTCTACCCCCAATCATGTCTGCACCTGTTGGTAGGTTCTGTAGGAAGCAGCAGCTTCTCCAAT
This sequence comes from Lochmaea crataegi, assembly GCA_947563755.1. Taxonomy (NCBI): domain Eukaryota; kingdom Metazoa; phylum Arthropoda; class Insecta; order Coleoptera; family Chrysomelidae; genus Lochmaea; species Lochmaea crataegi. Next base: position 15,184,017 of record OX387428.1, read on the forward strand.
CCGTTGGGGGCAGAAAAGCTACGTTGACTTTGACGCAAGAAGTGGAGAGAATTGTCTTTTTCAACACCATATAACGCCACAAGACATTTGTTTCCAGCAGAAGCTATTTTCTCATGGATGTCATAATGGTTCAGAAAAACCACCTCCTCGCTTTTGAGAAATCAGAAATCCTGGGGCATGTCTCAATATCGTATGATGAAAAAGTGTACTTTTTCAAAGAAATTCCATAAGGAATTGAGCAACAAAAAAAAATGGGATCCCGACACCAGCACCAGAATTGTAAAGTATGCCATTCAATGGTATACAGACGGATTAAAAGCAATAGACGAGTTCTATATAAAGCAAATATCGAAAAACCTTCGGTTGAATAAAATTCTGTATTTGAAAATTTTTTTTGAATTGAAGGTGTAATTAAAATATATTGCTTCTGTTAACACTTTATTATATTTACCTAGCTGAATCATAAATAGAAAAGATGAAAACCTCTCTATAAATTAGTTTTTCGTCAACTGTAAGATGTAAAATACCCCAAACTAAAAAGACCTCCAAACTTTTCGGGTACAACATTGATCGGAAATACCACTGTAACGTTAATTTCGTTCACTTTACTTTCCTTCAGTTAATTAGTAATAAATTATCGTATGGGCGGCGAATAGCCAGTCCTTTCTCATACCCAACACCGAGAAATGTTTCAAGGCTAAATATATTTGCTGTCGACGAGAGTCGAAATCAACGTTTCTATACGGGCCGATCGAGTTCCGTCTGTCGTGAAAATAGTCACTTCTATTTTGAGATTCCCACTTCGACCTCGAATCTCTTCTTCTACCACTTATTAATTAAATATAAATTAAGAATTCACTATTGAAATGTAAATTCCGTTCCTGGTCAAGGCGTCTGAGCTTGACATGAACATGAGACGTAAGTCTGTTATCTTTCACATGATTTCGTGTATTTAAACAGTGGCAAAAGGGTTTCATTTTTCTTTCCTGTGAACATGTGCCATTGAAGCCTTTCCAACTTATCGTATCTTATCTTTAAGAAGTTCATTCATCTGAATGCACTTTTTTTTACCTGGACCCAGAAACTTTACCTGGATCCGTACTTCACCTGGACCCAGAAACTTGACCAGAAACTTTACCTGGACCAGAATTTTACCTGAGACACTACCTGGAACTGTAACCTAAAAGGACACCAAGGACACCATCTCCTCACCATCCCTCCAGGAAAGTAAAATAAATATGTCATCGCTTCTTCAACAACCTCTATGAACTAGTCATTTAATTTTTTTTTTATTTTAAATTGTAACAATTTGTAAATTTAATAACGTTGTTCATAAAGTTTATTTTCCCTTCCAATCTTACAGGATTTGTCGTTATAATGCTGATGTGAAAAACAAATAAGCTAGTATTATTCAGGGTGGCGCCCACTTACCTTTCTTAACTTTCATAATTTACCTTTATCTAATTTCAGTACCTTAAATAAATTTCAAGTAGGATTACCCGAGAAGCGGTAAGACTACTCTCTGAATTTGTACTAGTTTGGTCTCAGAATCTACACCTGGGGTGCTCTCTAAACTGAGTAGCCGTTGCAAATTGTCGCCCAACCTTGTTGGAGGCGTTGCAAGTTGGCATTACCTTATCGTTACGTAACACCACTTCCTTAGCTTTTATTCGTTATGTTGGCAGCATTGGCCTTGTATAGAACTCGTCTATTGAAGGGATTGGGATAGGAGTGTATAGGAGAGAAACCAAATACTCCGAAAGCTTGGGAGATACCCAAGTATTTTTCAAGCAGAAATTCACTTCATATGAAGGTATGCCCAGTCCAATATTGATAAAGGATATAGAAGGCAAAGGATTTTCAACATGTCTGATAGTCAAAAAGCACTGAGTTCTTGCGTAATCAGTTCCAAAATGTTATTGCAATGGCTAGGGAAACTCAATAAACCAGGCGAGAACTGTAGTGTAGATTCCAGGATACACTGGAATAAAAGAAAATGATATAGCGAATGAACTAGCTAAGAGATGGGCTGAAACACTCTTTCAATTCAGATTACTAGGGCACAACTCCTAGGAGAATGGATAGAAGAGGGAAACTTACCTAAACTAAGGCATACACAATAGATCTCTTAGGTATCAGTGATTATCACCCCAATATAAATACATACATACACCCTCTATAATTATTACTTCCACTATTGGAAAGCATTTTTTACGGGTTTCAACGAGGTATCACAAGCAGATATAAACAAAAAAAACTTCAGAAAAATCTACGAAACCCCAGAATCCGTCTTGTTCAGATGCCATGTTTTTTTGTACATTTTTTTTAAAGCAAAGTTATCCATGAACATTAACATTATTTTGCCTTATACCTACAGTACTATATTTTTGACACATGATTTGTCTTTTAATTTTTTTTACTCCGAAATAATATCACATCCTGATGAGTGAGTGGTAAACCACTGATCGATCGGAGTCTGCCTTGATATGTCGTCCATGTATTATTTCCTGTGATCGAAAATCAAGCCGCGCTCTAAGATGGCAGAGGCCGTGACATCCGTCTTCTTATCTCATCTTTTTCTTCTTTTTCGTACCTTTCTTCTTCGTTTCTTAAGATATTGGCTGTTTGCCTGCCCGCTAGTCTGAATAGATTTACATCATAAAGTTTACATTGGCGTAGAATTCTCGAAAATGAAAAGATTTGACAAAAAAATTATAAAGAGAAATAGAAATTAATTTTATAATAAATAAATCATTTGAGTAACTTATTGTTTTGACTGATTTTTAGAAATACGAGATGCGACAATAACAAGACAATATACAAGATGGCCACTATTTCAAAAGTTCCTTATTGGTATCCCGAGAACCATTAGAGTTATGAAATCAGTAAAATCGGAATAAATTGATAATTTTCAGGAGTTATTTGGTGACGTTTGGAATTTTTCAATAACAAGGACGGTTTTAAAAATATTTGCTAAAATATAAATTTGTCAAATATTCACGATGACAAAACTTTGATAATACAGGTCCATATTTATACAAACAAAATGAAGGTGGCCTAGTAAGGAAGAAACGTAGTATTAGGACCTGCAACCCATATTGCTACTTCTTCGTTTGCTTTTGACCCATCAGTGTAATAAGTGAGGGCCCCTCCTGTAATTAGAGCGATTCTATTTTGAGTTAACTCACGTTCGTTGATAACAATATCTAAGGAGAGTTCGAAATCCTGTTTCGCAGACATAAAGTCCGTGAGCATCTCCATGGATTGGATTGCTCCAGCCCTTAGTATTTTAAGATTCCCAGTTAGATCGCTGGGTTTTAAAGATTCAGCCTGAGTCAGCCAGTGAGCATTTTCCAGAGCTATCCTCCGTAAATGTAGATGAAATGAAGGAAGGTCTAGTATTACCTCTAAGGCTGCGCACGATCTCATTGCACCCGTAATTTCCCTACAGGCGAGTCGTTGCACTTTTTGCAACTCTGCTTTTGCCCTTCCCTGCGTTGTTTTGTTCCCCCAAACCAACGCAGCATAGTTAATAATTGATCTGATAACCGCCAGATCATTTTCTGTTTCAGATCCTACGTTTTCCCAAAAATCCTGTGGCACGTCCAGAGAGCGCTTGTTTCTTTTGAGGTAATCTGTGTGAGGTGCGCATTCCAAGTGAGTCTCCTGTCAAGGATAACTACTAGTTACTTCACCACTTCTAAGAATGAGTTTCTGAGGTTATTTCATTCCTGCTCGAAGGTTGTATTTTTAATTCCCTCCTGCTACAGAATGAAATAACTGTCATTTTGTTAGGATTTAGTACTAGCCCTTCCAAGTGGCTATGAGATTTTAGGCACTTTGCAAGCAGTCGGCAATAATATCATCGTGTTTGCCTCCAACCACTATAACGAAATCGTCAGCATAGCCCACAGTACGAAATCCTTCTCTTTTGAGTTACGCTAGTCGATTGACCTCCAAGGTAGGTGTTTATTTTTCTAGTATTTAGCATGGATTTAACCCATTTGATTATGAAGGGCGGATACCTTTTGCTGTTGCGGCAGCGCTGATTGATTCATATGAAGTATTATGAAATGCACCCTTTATATCTATGAATACACATTGTCGAAAAAAAAAAAATCTTGGTAATGGTATACTTGTAACTCATCGAACCATAATAGCTAATATCTGGAATCTTCTACAAACAACTCTTTAAATAATCTACTAATACATGTTTATATCTATTTTATTTTCTGGTAACTCTTCCATGTTAATTTTCCATTTCTCTGGTTGTAGTGGACCACCCTATTTTTATTTTTTTAAATATGTACGCTACTGATAGAAAAGTAAGTATATTTTATGATAGTTCAGTTATACTCGTACATCTTTAACAGTATGTTTAGAGATAGTAATAACAGAAGGAAGACAATTTTAGTTTTTATCTTAAAATTTAATTCTCTATCAAACTATTAAATTGACACTAGAAACAAATTTTCTTAACGATAATGGAAGTCATTCTCAACACCAAGCAACTACATATGGTGGTGGAAAATGCTGCAGAAAGGACAAGATACAGAAGAAGTAGAGAGAGAATCATTGAAAAAACCACTTCTTCGATTTTCAGAAATTAGAAACCCTGGGATATGCCACAGGAGGACAGTAAGGGGCCATTCATTGAATACGTAAGGGTTCATTCATTGAATACGTGAGGGACCAGAGGGAGAGGGGGGGGGTTTAAAAAATCTCTACATGCCCTTATCTTGGGGGAAAGGGGGTAAAACATTAGAAAATCTACTTCCTTTTGGATGCCGAATGGCCTTTTTTAATTATATATAATATATAATTGGATGAATACCTTATTTCAAAAATGTTTATAAAATCAAAGTTTTAAATTCTTAAATGTATCAATTTTTATCGATTTTCAATATTGTAGATAGGGGAGCGCCGGGATGGTTTGTACAGCAGGAGGCATTGGACATATTCATATTTACCGCCAAATTAAAAGAGGGGTAAAAACATAAACATATTTAGAAGCGCATTTGAATGCTCATAGTATCTATCTAGATTGGAAGCAAGTAAGTCGTACCGTCTGGCGGCACTGCCATTTTTTTATTTATCTACCTACGTGTTCATTCTAATATTAAAAAGTTTCAAACCCTGATTTACGAAACAAGTTTTGAGTTTTTTGAGCGGCTGATTGATTACCAGTTTTGATGTAAGCTTTAAAAATCATAGTTTATAGTTGCTTTTAAGCACGTTGTAATAACTTATTTATATGTCTCTCAAATCTTAGCTCAGAATCGAAAATGACCCCTAAGTTTTTTGCTTCATTTACTATCTCTAATTCTTCATTATTGATAGAAATATTTATGGAGTTTAACAAATATTGTCTTTGATTTTTGTTCCCAAATATCATAACTTCAGATTTTGTTGGATTCATAAATAAACAATGTTCAGTTGCACAATCGATAAACTTTTTTAAGTCATCATTAATAACTACACAGGCAGTGTCCACTTCATGAAGTCTAAAACTATAATATAACTGAGTATCATCAGCGTACAAGTGAACATTACAGTTCAAGATTTGGTTCAATAACTGAGAAGTATACATACTAAATAATAGTGGTCCAAGTTTTGAACCTTGTGGAACACCTGACCTTAATGAAAGAAAATTTGAATAAACTCCGTCTAAACAAACTTGCTGTTGTCTAAATTTAAGATAGTATTCTAATAAAAAGCAAGCGTTCTTAGAAAATCCCATATATTCCCATATAATCCCATATACAGCATTAAATCATAATTTATGGTATCGAATGCTCGACTGAAATCTAGCATTACCAATACTGTGCTTTGACCTTGATCCAGAGCTTTTAAAATATCATCTGTAATGTGAAGCAAAGCAGTAGTACAACTGAAACCTTGACGGAAGCCCGATTGAACTGATGGAAGTAGTGAGTGTTTTTGCAAATAGATTTTTATTGGGGTTTCCATAGCTCTTTCTAAAATTTTCGATAAACTAGGTAGAATACTTATCGGGCGTAAATCCTTGAGTTCAGTTGGGTCAGACTTCTTTAATAAAATCTTCACTACCGCTTTCTTCCACATATCCGGAATTACACATTAAGTGAGGCAAAAATTTATTATATGTGTAATATAAGGGACTATATGTGGACACCACAATTTAATTAAATTAATGTTTAATTATTGTTCAACTTTAATACATTCTGGGTTTTATTAATCGAACTACGTTGCGGGAGGGTATGGACAACTGCCCAAATGCTCCCGTAAGTGTCCTAACCCTCCCTAAATTATCAAATTGTTACAGGAAGCATGCCTCACAATCACAAAAGGTTGACAAATAGACTTTTTTCCGCTGAAGCCATGCGGAATGCAGCGGTCGAGGTATTATCCGGAAAATATTCTATTAGAAAAAGTGCCCAAGAACATGAAGATAAAAAATCAACTCTAGCGCGATATGTGAAAACAGCAAAAGAAGTTGGTATTGAAAATACGTCATTTTCTCCCCATTTCGTCACATGTCAAGTATTTTCTAACGGATTGGAATCCTCGCTTGCATGCTACCTCAAAAGATGTTCAAATATGTACCACGGTTTAACGCCAAAAGCTACTCGCAGATTGGCATACGAGTTTGCAGAAAAAAATCATCTTAAATTTCCAGATTCTTGGAAAGCAAATAAATCAGCTGGAAAAGACTGGTTCACCGGCTTTTTAAGTCGACAGCCGAAATTGTCCATAAGTTAGAGGAAGTTCTGAAAAGGCATGAGTACACTGGATCAGACATATTCAATTTAGATGAGACGGGTGTTACCACAGTACAAAAGTCACAAAAAATGGTTGCGACCAAAGGCCAGCATCAAGTAAGTCGTTTCGCGAGAGCGAGGAGAGCTGGTTACCCAAGTGGGCATTATTGGAGCGAACGGAATAGCACTTCCTCCAGTATGGGTATTTCCGAGAAAAAAATTTGATGAACATCGAATGTTGATTGGTGTTCCAGAAGAGTATGATGCAACTGGCTTAGTTCATTCGTCTGGATGGATGACCAGTGATAATTTTTTAAAGGTTTTAGACCACTTTGCAGCTAATGTTCGTTGTATCTAATGAACGTCAAGTTGTTCTTATAATGGACAAGCATGAATCCCATTTATCTACGTCTGCAATTGATTACTGCAAAGGAAATGGGATTACAATTTTAACTCTTCCGCCGCATACATCTAATAAGTTACAGCCATTAGATAGGACTGTTTTCGGCCCATTCAAAAGATGTTTCAACCAAGGAGTACATGACTGGATGCTCGCTCATCCAGGACAGACAATATCCATTTATGATCTGGCACCTGTCTGCATGAAAGCTTGGGATCGGTCTGCTACTCCCTCCAATATAAAATCTGGATTTCGTTGGATTTCGTAATTTTGAATTTGGCCATTGGACAAAAATATTTTTAGAGAGGAAGACTTTATTTGCTCAGTTGTTACAGACAGGGTAGCAACAGAAAAAGACCGCAACAATGTGACTCTGTCAAATGAGGTTTTAAACAAAAATTCAGATTTATCACAGCATCCCGGTCCCTCTACACAAGAGCAAAAGTTTTTATCTCCATCCAAAATAAGACCGTATACAAAAGCTCCCGATAGAAAGAAAACCATAAAAGGACAAGTGAAGAGGACATCTATAATTGCTACCGATACTCCAGAACGCGATAAAATTGAAGGAAAAAAATGAAGAAGAACGCACTAAAAATTGGTCAAAATAAAATGAAGAAGGTAAAGAAAAAATGTATGAGCGAATCTTCTTCTTCCAATGAGGAAGAAGTTATTCCCAAAGACTCATCTCCCGAGTTAGATTCGAAAGAAGATGTGGAGTTGGTAAATCTCACCAAACTTGAAGTTGACAATTTTATAATTTGCAAGGTGTTTGGAAAAAAATCTGCTAGACATTATGCTGCTAAAATTGAAGAGGTCGTTGAAGATGGCTTTAATGTGAAATTTCTAAAAAAGCAAGTGGCTTCCAACCGGTTTAGATTTAGTGAAGAGCCTCCAGCATTTGTGTCATATGAAGAAGTTGTTTTAAAACTACCAAATCCATTGACAGACCGAAGTGCCAGATATTTGGACATGATATATTTTAATGTTGATGTTACCGAGTATTGCTTATATTAATGTTGAAGTAATTATCCAATAAACAACTTTTAACTATTATAGCTATAAATATTTTATTTGTGTTTTTTGAAAAATAAATGATTTGCATAATATATGTTCTTAATAATTGCTTGTCCAAACCCTCCCCGCAGTTGGGGAGGGTTGGGACAGATTACATTAAAAAAAAGACCGAAAGTATCCTCACTACAAAATTATCCTTATCCACGTCCACGCCACAATTATTTATTCAAATATTGTCCATACTCTCCCGGTGCTCCTACTAATTGTAGTACATTCTTGCAGTTTATTGATACTATTTTAATTTCGTCTCTTTTCAAGTAAAAATAGCATTCAATTATCAATATTTTCTCTATTTTTTCTTTATTGAATAACAATTACAGTCACAATAGCTTATTTTTTCACTCAAACTAATATTATTTCAGTTCTCCCATGCTGGTAAAAAAATGTCAATTCAATTATTATTCGGAAAATCTTACGTAAGACGGGGGAGGGAGGATTCGAAAAATCTTATGTGCCCTCACATGGGGGTAGGGGGGTCAAAAATTGCCAAAATGATCCTTAATAATTGGCCCCTAACTAGAAGGAATGGGATCTCAGTATCATTCCATTCAATGGTATACAAACGATTCAAAAGAAATAGAAGGGCCTGAGATACGGTTCAGGTTACAAATACTCCGAAAGCTTGGGGAAATCCCCAACTCTTTCAGGCGGAAATTCACGCCATACGAAAGTGTACTCAGTTCAATATTGATATAAGATATAATATGTCCTGATTATAATGCAGTCTATATCGGTGAAACACAAAGAAATCTTGGAATAAGATATAGTGAACATCTTAGTTGCTTTAGAAATAAACATCCAGATAAGTCAAATTATGCAAAACACTTGATTGAATCAAATCATCACCCCCTACATTAAATAATACCATTGAATTTTTATCAAGTTGTCAAAATTATCACATACTTTTAATTTCTTAGAATCTTTTGAAATTAAAAAATATAGAAAATATGTTCAGTATACTCTTATAAATAAACAGATAGATACTCTACATTCCCCAATGTAAGATTGTATTTTAGATAGTATATAAATGTATAGTTACTAAACGGACTGATATCTTAGATCATGGAATATCTTAATATGACACATCCTAGTTTATAAAAATGGGGTATGTTAGTTGTTTATTTATATGAATTTCTATAATTCACTACTGATGATGCAAATGTAATTTGTGAAACCGGTAGAATACCTAATATATGTTATATTTCTGTTGTGGAATTTGTTACCTATTAATTGATTTTATTTAATAATTATTTAATAATTATGGATCGATTCCACGTAGTAAGGGTTGAAGCAATTAATTTGTTAATTTCAAATAGCTAACATTTAAATTTCACTAACATAAAATTTATTTATTTATTCAAGTACTTAAAACTTTTAGGTAAGTACGTATTTGTCCTTGTCCACGAGTACCTACCACCGTGTCCGTTGTTTATTGTAACCAGCTAGATTTGATTAGATACAGGTTTTTATTGGGTTCATTAAGTTACACGAGTGTGACATGGGTACTACGGGTACCAACGTATATTGTCATCTACACCGATCCACTGCCGAGTCCGACAACCAACCTCCAAACTACCTGTGATCTGTGATCAGGTGAATACTTTGGATTTCTTTCTCTGGCGATGTCCATCTTTGATCAGTGGCGTTCTACTCAGCTACAATAATACAGAAATTGCATTAATCCTCTATATATATTTAATAATATTAATATTTGTATTTTCACTGATAATTTTGTTGAATCTGCTTACGTATTTTTATGAAAATGGTAAAATGTTGATAGCAAGGAGGTATAACCATAGAAAATCACATGTGGAATCGAGCATAAGAGTGAGGATGCCAATTTAATGAAATCATTATAATAATATAACTTCAATGCCTTTGAACGGACTTTAACATGAAACCAACCAACCACATCAAGTTCCACTTTTTAGAAACCTTCATTTCTCGAGATCTTATCTGCCGCACACTGTATAATATGATGATGTTGTAAATGCCATAGTTCACAGGGGTGAAAAAGATATTTTTCAACCCACTTAAAAAAGGTTCCCAATTCGAAATGTACTTTCTCTACAAACGTCAAAAAATGACAAGGTTTGCGCATTGACAACAATATGCGAAGTGACACTTTTTTTCGGATTCTTACGTTACCATGACACCGTGCGCGAAATTCTTCGCACACTGTATGTAAATTAATAAGACTTTTGTATTTCAATCATTGAAAAAATGAAGCAAAACTCCAAATTATTATTTATTTTCAAATGAATAACAATTAAATACTTTTAAAATAATGATAGAATTTAACAATAACTTTAGTTATTATTTACAATATTAACATTAATCCATAGTAACAGTGAAAATTTAATTAGTAAAGACATTTTAAGCCAGCTCAACACTATTTTCTATAATGAATGAGGCATTTCACTTATTTATAATATTTTTAAAAGATAGATTTTGACGTTTGTAGAAAAAATATTGTTTGCATCTCGTGCGCGAACTACTTTGGTAGTCTCGAATAATTTTTCAACTCGGCTTCGCCTCGTTAAAAAATTCAATTCTCGATCACCAAAGTAGCATTTCGCGCACTAGATACAAAAATAACTATTTTTGTTGATGAACCATGAACGATTTTTTTGCATTAGATCCAGTGGTCTTATTTTAATTTCATTGATAGTGGACGATGGTCTTTGAAGATAAACCAATGAAACAATCAAAATTAAATAGAAAATGTATGGTGATCAAGATATGGTGTTTCCAAAACAATATAGGTACCAAAATATGTACTAGTATAGCTCTAAGGTGGTCCCATTCTATTATCAGTGGTATTGGACATTGGACTTCGAAGATACACCAAGAAAAAATTAAAATCCAATCGGAAATGTATAGGGATTAGAGTATTGCTAGGTCTATGGTGAGGTTTGTGGGATAGTATGTGAAGAGGGATGTGAGATTACGGTGTATGCGGACGATGTGTGTCTAGTATGTACGGCAAAGGGAGAGGCGGAGATAGAAAGAAATGCGGAGAGAATGTGTAGGAAGATTGTGGAGAAGACAGAGCGGTGCGGACTAGAAGTGGCGGAAGATAAGACGATGGGATTGCTAGTGAAGGCACGGAGCAAGACGAGGAAAGTGTGGGTGATGGTGAAGGGAAGGAGAAGAGAAGAGAAGAGAAGATTATTAGAGAATAAATTTTTGATTGTTAGACAATTTTTTTGGTAGAAGATATAAAGGTACAAATAATATATTTGGATTAAATAAAACGTACACAAAACATAGAAAAATAATAAATTTCATAGCAATAGGGGAAGGTATACCGGGAATTCAGGGGAGATAAATTATCCTAATAAAGTCAGTCTATTCGAAGGGTTAAGACGGATACAAAATATAAAAAAATTAAGTTTAAATAAAAATAGTTATTTGTTTATATGAAACATATAATTTTTCTCCGATTGTTTGTACATTGTGTTTGGAAAAATCAAATTAAAATGAAAACTTTTTTATGACGGATAGATATAACTCAAAATTTTTAATATTTTTCCTAATCGTAGGTTATAGGTAATAATTAAATCGTATTTTTTAATCATTATTGTCGATTATACCTTAAAACAGACAGTAAAAGTGTTACTTCTATGATCGATAAATGTCAATGTCCTAAAAAAATTTGATCTGCAAAATTTGAAGTTGAATGGGAAGTAACTCATTGGACTCAATTCCTTTTTCAATTTTATTTGTTATATAAATAATTGTAAGATTTTTATAATATAGATAATCGGGGGTAAAATAAAACGGTAATTTTTTTTATTTTTTTTCTTACAATTTATCATAAACAGGTTGAAATATAATTTGAGAAAGGTTTTCCAGTTGTCATAAATAAATAAAATACTGAATCCTCAGCCTAGGGTTTTTTCCGTCCTCTGGCATATGAAATAAATATTTTATTCAAATTTATGTTAATCAAATATAAAATCAATAAATTGCATCTATTTCATGGGTAGCTAAGTTTCGAGAGGGAATTTTATTTTCATGAAATTGTAAATTTTTCCTATAGCCACTTAGTAAAAACCATAAACATTTGCGTGATATTTACTGCAGAAAGGTAGGCAGCCATTAGTTTTAGGAGCCAAATGCAAAAATTGTCCTTTCTTATCTTTAAATTCGCTTTAGCAAGTTATTAAACCTTGTTCACGAAACAAGAAATCAAACATTCTTCAAGTTACGTCAAAACAATTCCACCGAAACTTATTTTATGTTAGTAAATTGTATTCATAATAATTAAGAGAAGTATAGTTATGCAGTGGATAATCCAGCCTAAAGGAAGCAAGTATTTCTTAGGAATACTTAGCAAGTGAAGTCTTGAATAATAATTATGAAGAAATTATTAATAAGCAAAATAAAAAGTGCGTAAAAAAATTTTGTACTTTTTAATGTCGTTGATTTTTCATGTGAAATGTTTTTTTGTATATATTTTTATTCAATGTTTTCAATTCTACCCTACCTGACCATTATCCAGCATACATTTAATAATCACCCCCTTTTCCAAGATATACATGATATATATGAACAACGCCGAATAAAAAACAAAATAGTCACTATAATGTGGGTCCCCTCCCACATTGGAATCATTGGTAACGAAAAAGCTAATTGCCTTGCCAAAAAAGTAGCTGTGAATATCCAAATCTGCAATGACCTGAAAGCTAACCTGACAAAAATCGAGAGTACCAACTGGCAAGTTCATTGGAACCATATTACCTGTTCGCTACGTGAAATTCACCCAACAGTGAACCAATTTATCTGTTCCGATTCATCCAGAAAAAATATGGCAAATTTGCGAAGATAGCGGATCATATTCACAAGGAGATCAAGTTTCTAGAAGAAGAACAGCTTCTAAACACAATATAAAAAACTAACTATATATTGTTATGGTATGAATAGTTACTCAATAATAAATTTAAATATTTAATAATCATATAATTTAATTGATATTTGTACAACCAACTCTATCATTTGATATTCACAATCATTTATTTTCCATAGTGGAAGAATATAAAATATATTGAATAAGTCCGTCACAACCCTAAAATAAACATACAAAAGTTAGAAACATTTAGAAAGAAAAAAAGAATAATATGTAAAATTAGTTTTGATACACCCTGTATACTGAACAATCAAAGTCATACAATGGCAAACAGTAAAACAGGAACACAAACTTTAAATTAAAAGATTAACAGAGTACCAACTAAAAAAGTGATGATTGTAAAATTGTAATAAAAATAAAATGAACACCACAATATAGAAAATTATAACCTAAAATTGAAGTATAGATAAAATAAAATTAATCATATAACTTAACATAAATAAACTATCAACATAATTAAAAATAGAAATAATAATTTAGTAATTAAATTTTTCAAAGACAATCATTGGTAGAAATAATTTTAAAATAAAATCTAAGAGCGTTTGTTGAAAAAACAAAGAAAAAAATCAACAACGGGTTGAGATTTTGGGAAGGAAGGAGGATGTTGTTCGAAGTAAGAAACTAAAATTGAAATTTATGCAGAAATATTCAAAAAGAAATAAAAATTTGTAAATATAAAGTTAACTAAATTAATATAAAGTGATTATAACAATAAATAAGTAAGTGAAAGGTAATACTTACCATAAAATATTTGTTGCTAAGTGAACAATGGTATAAGCCATATAATATACCTATATTGAAATCGTTTATCCAGCACAGAAGAAAACTTTCCAAGTGACCCAGAATTTTGATCCAGGGCCACCAAACATTGAAATTCAGCGTGACCTTCAAGAGAAGAAAAGAAATGAATACTTTAATTACCAAAGACAATCAGGTATCATTTATCTATATAATTTAATATTGAATTCATTGATGTATAAAATTTAAATTGTTCAAATTTAAAATGTATTACATAAGATTATACTTACTGATAAAATTTTTCAAAAGAATCAAAAAGGTATTAACCATCATTGACTCCATTTTATTCTAAAACGAATGTCATTTCTTCACATATAAAATTAATCATCTTTTCTGTAGTTTTAAAACCATAGAAATTAAAACAATAGACTCTGATAAGTATAATCTTAATTTTGTTGTGAATGAGAGAGTGAATGAATTTTAAATAAGAAATAAATATTGTTAATGATTTTTGATTATTTTTGAAGTTAATTCAGCCGCTAAGCAGAGTTAAACAATAAACTAAACGTTTCATTTGTTGAACATTTATTAAAAATTGAATGTGTTTGTTTTTGTATCTATGATATATTTAACAATCAACACAGGCTATCAACGTTGGAACTTTTTGAAGGTCAAAGGACAGAGTTGGCCTCGCAAAAATTTAAACTCACAAACAAAAAATATAATTTCCCTGAGATAGTTTAAATAAATTTACAAAATAATATTCAAATAATAATAAAGAGTCTCATAATAATCATAATAAAAAAATAATAATAAAATAAAAAAATAAATATTTTGATAATTTCCGACTGAGCTAGATTGATATGGATAAAGATGAGTATTAAAACCAAAATAATAAAATTTTGTTTATAATAAGGTATGGAATTGATATAGATCTACCATAGACTACAATTCAAATCAAAACCATATCAATATACAGGGTGTTTCATTAAGAATTGTCCATATAGTAGCTGAAGAAACCTTAGCATGAAATATTAAGATTTAAGCCAAAACACTTAGATAAAATATTCATCCTAACCCAGATATAGGGTGTTTTATTTAAATATTCAATATGATTTTTGCCCATAGTTTTGACACCTTCCAATATTTTTTGTCCATACTTGGCAAAGAGTTTACAAAAATTTTCTTAAGGTCTGTTCACAGAAAATAGATTATATTTTTGATAGAAATGATTGTGGATGAAGAAATTTTTTGTGTAATAACATTCTTATAGTATAATAGTCATCTACACAAGATATTGTCACTTATCAAAGAATAAAATTATAACTCGTATTATCCATGCCGATCAAAATAAGTTGTATACATAAATTTTCCAGTGCGAACAGTAATTTTTCTATTTATTCCGCAGGCGTGTTGCACTGACTTCTTAAAAAAATATGCTGAGTGTAGAATCTAACCTCAATAATGCACATACGACTAAGCCACAGCAACACGAAGTCAAGCTTTAGCTAGTTTATTATAATAATGATATTTTGATGTTTGTTCTTTTCCCTTCAATTAACGATTACCTACATTTTAGCAGTATTAGGTTTTTAGTGGTTGACTCTGTTGTTTCATATTACATTAAACTATAAAAAACTGAAAATAAAATTTTATTTATAACCCAACACAATCCCACATATATCCGAAATCAAGACGCACTCCTTCTGTCCTCCTTTCAATAATGGTTCAAGAAGGAACCAAAAATCCTAACGGCCGCCTATGGCCCGATTAATTCTTAAGCCGGTATTCTATTTCTACCATATTAATAATTGTTTCAGGCCAATATAATTTTCTCATGAACCATCGCATGTTGTTATTCATTATAAAGCAGATGATTTACTTTTTGGTGTAATATTTTAAGGCCGTTGATACAAAGTCTCCTTCAAACGTTGGTAGCGCGTTATCATGGAGAGAGCATTTAGACGTGGACATTCATTAAAATCCACTCGTTTTTCATAGATCTTTATGACCTTCTTAATTATCGCGGATTAAAATGTACCTACTCGATTTAAATTTATATGCCTTGAAGTTTTCATCTGTCTTTTGTCGTCTGGAGTTTGCTGTTAACGATCTGTTATGAATTTTAAATCTAGGAGACAGTTCGTCTATTTTTTCAAGAAGATATTTGCAAAAATTAAGACAATTTAAGACATTTTAGAATGATGCCTTCAAGCCATTTAATAAAAAGAACGGAATTGTGTAGAAAATCAAATTAATTCAAAGACAAGAGTACATAATTTTTTGGTTGCCTTCTCACACAGGCATTAGAGGAAATGAAGATGCTGCCCAACACTCTTTTATCAATTTTGGTGTATCATTGATAGAAGTAGCTCCATGCCAACATCATCAGCACTCAAAGAAAAAATACATAACTAACGAGTGGCAGCTAAGATGAAATTTGAATCCCCGCAATAAACTCCACTAAATAATACCTGATTTATCCAGACTTCCTTCATTCCAGACTGACCAAGAGAAGATAATTAGGGTTAGAATTGGACACACCAGCATAACTCACCAATATAAAATCTCGAAAGATGCATCTTTGAGTTATCAATGTCAGTGTTGTCCCATCTTTTTCACAAATATCGCTATCTATCTCTTTCATTTTTTTTATAAAACAGCGACCTGAAAGATAAACCATCAAGTTCCAACTGATAAATCTTAAAACCAGGTACCCAGTAACACTCAATTGTTGATTTGGTTCTATTTGATTTTTGAACAAGATGTTAGTAATCCAGCAGCTGAAGAGCTTCTACGTCCTCATGCTTCTTTGCAAATCTCTTAAATTCTCCTTCAGCACTTGGTATTCCAAGATCGATGTAAATTTGTACATTCCTTACATACGATGGAGCGTCAACCATTGCATGTATTGCTTTATTCCGGATGGTTTGTATAATTTTTATATTCGTGTACAACCCGATAATTGTTCACCATACAGGTTTAAGCACCAAGCCATAAATTAGGATCCATCTAATAGAAACTGTTGTTTTTCATTCATTTTCACACTTTGTGAGTTCCATTGTCCATTTGACGACAAACAGCTGATAAAATTGAGGAAATATGACAGTTTTATGAACCAGTGCGAAAATCTTAAGACTAAGTTAGGGTTAGGACTACGGCTAAGTTAAGACTAAGACTAGATTAAGTCCTAGGGCACAACTCCTAAGAGAGTACTGGATAGAAGAGGGACATTTACCTAAGTTAAAGCCAGTAGATATCCTAAAATTCCTCCGGGAAATAGGATTAAGGGATCTTTTAGGTCTCAGTGAATGTCACCCCAATATACATACATACAAGACTAACTTTTTTTTATAAACTAATTTATACCTTTAATAATTATTATTAAATAGAGGTCCGGAAGGTAATATTGAGTTAGTACCGCCACCACTGTCCACTTTGTAAGTGACAACCAGAAACTGAAAACATTAATCTTTGTTAGTACGTTCATTGTGGAGTATGACACCGCAGTTTGTTGTATTCGATATCACGACGTCCTGGTTGACCGTGTTGTTAGCCAAATGTCCGCTCCATTTCTGCTTCGTGAACAAAAAAAAATGATTATTTCAACTTTGTGTATTATTGTCAACCTCGCTGAGCACGGTTCGATAAACATATAACTTCCATATCTTATCTCGTTTACTTAGTATACATAAAGAATTTTTCACTAGGATACCGAATTTCCTACAAAAAGATAAAAAGATGTGCTCATGTCTGAAGAGTTGAATGAAAAAGAGATTAACCTGTACCAGGTGTCTGATTAAGAGATGTTACCTGCTTTTATGTATTAAGTGCGACCAGAAATTTAAGAAGGTCATAAATAACCAACCGCTTGAGTTCATTCATTCATAAATTGGGTTGTGCTCATCAGCCCAGGCACTTGACCTGAATCTTTGTACCATTTCCCATGTTATCTACTTCCATTCCAGTAGCTTCGTGTCTTCTATAAAGGTCACTAGTTTGACTGGAGGGATTTTCAGTAGTTGTGATGGTTGTATAACTTCCTCTCCAAAGTGATTCCGTCTAAGTTCTTGTAAGTCCTCGCAGAAGCAGAGTATGTGAGTAGGTTCTGCACATAGGTTCACTAACTTTGCCCATATTGTACAGATGTTTCCTCAAGGTGCAGTGTCCAGTCACCAGGTCGGTAACTGTCTTCAAATGTCTCTTACCCAGTTTCAGTAGCCTGGTTGAGAGTTCCTTGTCTACCTTGTTCAGTAAACTCTTTGTATGAAGGTGCCCTCGTGTCACCCTCCATTTGAATTGGTGTTCCCTATCTAGCCAGTTCCCGATTTCCCCTCTTATGAAATCTTTTGTGATTCCACAAAACGGTTCCGGACCTATGAAGTCTCCTCTAGAGCCTTCTTTAGCTAACTGGTCCGGCATTTCATTACCTGCAATACCCTCATGTGCCGGCACCCATATTAGAGACACTTTGTTGTCTCTTGCCAGCCTGTTGAGGGATTCTTTGCAGTTTTTCACCAGTCTAGACCTAGTTGTAGGATTACTGATAGCCTTAAGCAGAGCCTGGCTGTAAGTGAATATTTCAATTTTTTGTCCGGTATATCCTCTTCTGATGTTTTCATCAATACATGCTATAGCGGCAATCGTCTCTGCTTGAAACACAGTCGTATATCGACCAAGGCTAAAGAACATTTTCTTTCTAGGTCCTTTTATACCAGCCCCAGTGCCATGGTTTGTTTTGGAGCCATCGGTGAACCAGATGATTTCTCCAGAATTACCTGGGTGTATCACCTGTTCCCTAGATGGGATGATGATATTCACTCGCTCAGTGAATATATTCTCTGGTGTAATGCTATCAAAACTCATGTGAAATATGGGTTCGTCTAGTAATGTCCCAGTTGTATCAGTGTGTCCTTCTCGAACATTGTTCGGGGACCATAAGTTTCCCGATTTCAGCCTAAGAATTGCCATCATTGCCTCCGCCCTTATAAAAAGTTCTAGAGGAGGAAGTCCAATAAGGGCTTCCATTGATGCCGTCCCCGTGCTGTTCATTGCCCCGGTAATACCAAGAAGCGCTTGTCTTTGGATTGCAGTTAACATATTAACTGCAGAGGACACTTCTGTCCTCCTCCACCAGACTATTGTTCCATAGGTGATCGTTGGCCTTATCACAGTTGTGTAGAGCCAGTGAACCACCTCAGGTCGTATTCCCCAGGTTTTGCCCATAACTCTTCTGCATTGCCAGAAAAGCCTAGTCGCCCTGGTAGTAATTTTTTCCAGGTGTGCCTTCCAATTCAGTTTGGAATCAAGGGTCACTCCCAGATATTTGACTTCTTTGGATATTTCTAGTTCTTCTCCGAACAACAGTACTCTACCCTGCGGGAGAACTCTTCTATTCGTGAAAGCAACTAGTTTGGTTTTTTTGGATTAACTGAAAGGGCCTCTGTAAGGCACCATTCCTCCACAATTCGCAGTGCTTCCTGTAGGACATTCATAACCACCTCCGGGAATTTCCCATTGGTGACAATCACTATGTCGTCCGCTAAGCCCTGCGTCCATATGCCTTGATCATTCAACCTACAGATCAAGTCATCCACAACTAGGTTCCACAAAAGTGGTGAAAGTACTCCACCTTGAGGACATCCTTTAGTTGTCCTAACAGTGTATGTTTTATCATGCATATGAAATCTCCACTTCTTAAGGCGAACAGATTCCATTATGATTTTTCTGCTATTAGTGAGATTTTAAATTTAAATCCGTTTCCTTGAAGTCTCTTCGCAACACTGGATACCATTTTCATTATTTTTAAGCCGTTGCATTAAATGCCAAACTATTTCATGAAATCTTTTAATAGGGACCTGGGAATCTTTTAAGGGACACACACTTTTATTGCTTATCTATAATTCGAAGGATAGGTCGGCGTATATTGATTTACGACCTTCTTAGATCTCTGGTCGTACTTTACCTATTTTTTCTCGTATCTTCGCTTGAAAAATACATATTGAGATGCAGTTTTTGCCATTTTTTTTTAATTCCATCTTCTTTCAAGTAAATGATTAAAAAATATAGCACCGTCATTTGAAGATTCTCAAAAAAGTTGGAAAAAAACAATTGTCCAATCATCACCACCTAGCGACCGTTAAAACCACTAGAAATAAAACGATGATATAATATTTTATTAGGCATTGAATTCACTATCAAATGATACTAAGTTTGTCAAAATCCATAAAGCGGAACAAAAGTTATAACAATTTTATTGAGTCAGCTTTCCCACTCACCACCACCAGTTATTTTACAAGATAGAGGAAAAGTACTGGAGCAAACTTACGAAAAATGAACTAATGATTACGAATATTTTTTGTGGTACTATAACGGTTCATTTTTTGTGAACTACGCCCTCTAGCGGAGGAGTAGGAGACTTGAAAATAATTCACAGCAATATATTTTTGAAATTAATAGTAGAAACATTGAACATGTTTTCAATTGATATCTAGCTGTGGATAATAAATCGCCCATTTTTCTACTCCAGCGTCACCTCTGCACATTTCTATGTAATATTATCTGACCGATATGCAAACGTGTATTGATTGATGCTTTTATCTCTCCTTCGTTCTATGACAAATCTCCAGTTCAAGGAAAACCAATCGACAAGTTTAAGTTATTTCTTATACCTGCTTCACTTTCATTAAGCCAGTACTACGGTACATTTACCAGAAATTAGTTTTATACAAATAAATTTTATGATAAAAATGTTTCTTGCTAGAGTACGCTTTAGATTTTTTGGATAAAAGTCTGCCATTACAAAAAGGTAAAGCTGGAAAAAGTAAAAAAAAAGAATTATTACAAAAAGCGTTATATATTCTCATAATAACTCAAGTTTTGGAAATATGTAACTAGTAATGAAAGTAGTATTCATTAAAAAACATATCAATTGGCGAAAATTGAACTCCGGTCTTCCTCGTACAAGTTCTAGTCGCTATCAAGCTCGTCAATCGCTCAGTACTATGTTAAAGTCTAAGTATGAAGTATAGCATGGAGACTATACAGTACTTGCCACTCAAGAGCGAACACGGGGACTATGATTGTAGAAAGTCTAGTTTACTATCGTCCTTATGCACTAGAAGTACATTATGCTAAAAAAATAAATTTCCCTCCTTGAGCGAAGCAATATCCTAATGGGTTGTAAAAAACCTGTCATGTATTTGATAAAATTGCAGGTATAATATTTTGGATTATTTTCAAAATTTTGAGAACGCAAATTTTCCAAAGTAGTAGGCCTGTCATAACCAAAAATACTAGATTTGCAATACCCCCATGAAAAGAAATCCAAAGGAGACTATCATGTTGGGGTTTAAAGGTGTGGATAGGCCTCTTAATTGATGGTGTTGCTGGTCACTCGGAGGGTCATCTTAATGGAATAAAACAACTACTTCCTTAATGCGTTGTCGCTTGTATATTTATACGACGAGTCAAGTTCACCATAAGTAAATATTAAATAATACATGTTTATGTTTATTTTACGCTCTGAACTTGACTTCATACCTGCCGACCTTCTTACTCATATTTATGTAATATTTCAACGTTCTAATGATTTACTGAAATTAGTTTCGAGGGAATTTATTTCTTATTTAAATATTATTGTTATTTTATTATACATATTAGGCCAAAAGGCATCACAAGACAAACCTGGTCATCGTACGCGCCATGAGATAGTTCCTCTGTCAGTTATTGAACTGCCTGAAAAAAATATTATATAAATACTTGGTGAAATGACCGTATTTGTGGGCAGGGCAACATCCTTTTGAAACCAAATTTGATCAAATATTTTCCTACTAATCTACGAATTTTGGAAACAATATGTTTTTGTAATAAAATCAAGTACTTAGGGTCAGTAAGATTATCTTTTATGAATAATTTTCCGATCAAATTGTCGCCTATCATACCAGCCCAAACATTCTATTTCCGTGGGTATTGAGTGCATAATGTGAAAAACCGATGTAAATTTTCCCTAGACCAATGTAAAGGGTTAGGTCTGGCTTCAAACACGTGTCGTTGGAAAACTGAACTTTACTGAAGCCCGAAGGAGGGCGCTGTTGTCGATGTCACACATTCTGATTATAGTCAGGTAGATTGATGTACATGTGAATGATAGTGTGGTCGACTATTACAACCAATACCGGTCCCTCGAAAAATTGCGATGGCCAAGTGATGGAAAAGATGAGTCATCCGTGAAAACTACGTTGTTATTAATTTTTTCGATTCACAAAATTCCATTTGTCGAATTCTGTCCATATTTGAAATTTCAGAAGTTTTTCGTACTTTTCTTTAGAATTTGCTCACAAACCATTAAGGATCTCAATTTCTCTACCTACCTTTAGTGGACGTCAGTTTCTGTGTCATATTTTTTTGTTTATTTGGTAGGCGAAGAACAGTTGTATGTCACACATGCAGAAAACGCTTCAGCAGCCCTTATCTATCATATGCCCTCGCTTCGCTACGCTCGCTCGTGCAGCTAATACTCTCGGGCTATAAAAGCTTATTTTCTGTCCTTGTGACACAATATAATATTTCAATTCTAGATTGATATTTGCAACTTTCGCAGCTGTATTCTATAAGTCATTTTCACATGTGGTCGTAGAAAAAATAGTTCTTGAAGTTGTATTGCATAATGTTTATCATCGTCAAACGTATTTAGGAAATGGAAATGGAAAATATTTAAACCTACTTAGAAAATGTATTAATTGACACAAAATGTATGCTATGGTGATTATCCCTATAGTGCCCGACGGTACTTATAAGTACCGTCTTTTTCAAACGTCCATAAAATTCTATTAAACGCATAATATGGTATCATTTAAGGGTCAATAGAAATAGTGATATAATTCGTTCTCTCGTGGATAGTTTGCGATAGCTGTTATTTTATAGTAATCTAGTGGTTGTTTTATGTTTACAAAGGTAGTTGGATCTATTTTGGGTAAGTTTACATACATCTAAACTAAATTTGGAAATTTTTTTGTACAGAGTCAAACTTGAGTCAAATGATAATTTTATGGACACCATATCAGCAGAAAGTTATCCTGCAGCTAATAATTCCAGAGTTCCTAAACAAATTTTCGTTCTCATAATCCTGAACAGTCATCTCTAATTTCAGAACAGGAGGAGACAGGTGAAATAAAAATACAAAGAGAACAAGTAAACTGATGGAAGAAGACAGATACAGAAGAGAATACGCCCGAATATCGTTTTCCTGAAGGACCAGTTGAAACAGAATTTATTAAGTGTAACTTACCTACAGATATTTATCTGTCTATACTTGGAGAAGCTGTCAATGATATTGTTTTTCAAAGCAACCTTTATAAAATAAAACTCTAAATTTAACCAAAGAAAAGTTGCTTTCTCTTATAGGTAGGTATCAATTTTCTCATAGCTTATCGCCGTTTGCCGGCATGGGAGCAATATTGGAACACAAGTGAAGACTTGGGCCTTCCTGTTATAGCTAAATGCACGGCAAGGTATCGCTTCGAGGAAATTTTCAAATATGTTCATTGCAACGACAACAGCCTAATACCTAAGGATAATAAAGATAAAATTTACAAAATTCGACCACTAGCAAATACTCTAAATAGGCGATTCAAAGATTGCTATATGAGACAAGTATTGATGTTCAATCTCGCCCCCATATCAAATGTTCTTCATGTGGTGTATTTCTAGCTTGCATTCAAAATAAAAACTGTTTTCTTGAATACCTACCATGAAATTAATTAATTTATAAAAAAATATGTTGTTAGTTCCTGGCGGTACTTAAAAGTCCAATTTTTTTAAATATCTGGACACTAAAGGGTTAACAAAGGTAAAACGTCTACGGAATCTGTGTTCTATCTCTATAACCGTAACTATACCTAAAAACCTGAAAACTATTTTATACAAATGTACGTAGAAACTACAACTTCGGTTACAACGCTTAGTGTGGTACCTATAATTGGACATATTTCACCTTGAATAACTTAAATAACGTCCAAGCCAAGCAATTGTATGAATAAGCAATGAGTGCATAATGTATGATTTTCTCCAGTTATTTTTCAAATCCATTATTTGTTTTGCAAACAATTGTATTAATTTAATCACTGTTGTTATTATAGTCACTTTAATGTCTGTTAAAACGAAATTGCAACCAACTCCTACGTTCTAATATACTAATCCTAATAAACATAACATTTTATCACTTATACAACATACCATATTAACTTGATCCTTAATAATCACCAACAAAATACCAAATGCAGATATATAGCTTGCAAACAAGAAATTATTACAATTGAATAGTTTATAAGTGGATGTGCATTTTCTACTTATAAGTACACACATACATAAATAGTAGAAGGCAGGTATAATAATAATAAATTATAATTATATGTGATAGAGAGCAATTGAAATTGACTAACCGATATTTAGAGGCTTCAAATAAATAATTTAAGCATCATTACCCACCATTCATTTGCCGTAAAAAGAAATTGGAACATACCAATGTTGTACTTGAATTTTTTTTGTGGGATAATTGGAAACAGATATAAGTTGGTTAGGTTAGGTTTGTGGTAAGTGGCCCTCCTCTCTGACTCGCAAGACTCTATAGTGGCTCACACCTATTCATATTTCACCAAACAAATTCAGCTTTTTAACAAAGCCGATTAGTTTGTTTATGATGAATGATATTTCAGGTCTGAAGGCGAGAGAAAGACCCAGAGAAATATCAGATACCTGATTTGAGCCACGGCTGTGCAGGCACAAATTCCATGCTCTGCTGTTTCATCATCTTCCAGACAAAGACAGCGGCATGTTAAAAGGCCTGCTAGACAACGTAAATCATGCCTGCTATAGTCCAACACGAGATTGGAGATATTCTTCGAAAGATACAAAATCTTTTGAATAAACCAATCCAGGTAAATTATGCCAGAAGTCTTCTTGCTTTCCAGGTATTTAGTGTTTGTTTGCCAAAAGTTAATTGCAGGTTTCGGTCCGTTAAAATAACCTGCGGCACCCTTCCTTGAAATGGAGTCTGCCTTTTTTATTGGCATCCATACCAGAATAGCTAGGGATCCAGACCAGACACTTTGATTAGTTTTCCTATTAAGGAGAGTCTTTTTGGAAGTTGGATACCAATTTCAACGTTACACGTTCTATGTGTCTCTCCACACATAAATCAATGGCGTAAACTTCCGCCTGAAATACAGTTGCTTAGTATCCTAGGACGTTGATATTTCTGATCTAGGTCTGCGACCGTATGCACCTGCACCAGAGCCTGAGTTTTTGAACCATCAGTGTACCAACAGCTATCTGCTCTTAAGAGTTCCTTCTCACGGAGGACTCGTCATATATCTATTCGAAATTAGGAAGGTATAAGGCAGGTCGTATTTTACTGTTGGAGGTATTATGTCAGGAGACATTTCCAGAATACTATGACTTTTAGTGTTCAACAGCAATCTGTTACAAACCGTATAAGCCTGTTTTGTGCATTTGGAAATGTGCGCTATCTTATATGTTATCCATCTAGCATCTCTTCTCAGAAATATGTGGAAAGGAGGATTTCCATAGCTGCTGACGTCATGGTGTTAATGGATCCAGTAATTACCAGGCAAGCCTATCTCTGTATATACCAGAGAGCTTTGTTTAGGTCCTCCGCTGTAAAGCTTTTGACCACCAAGCAAAAAATCAATATGTGATCATTGGTCTAATAATCATCATAGATTTGATTTACCACAAATTCTATGGCATGTTCATATGGATAGTCTGGCCTTGTGGTTAACTTTTTTCAAGTCAACGTTCCATGTAAGTATTCTAGTTAGGATAATTCCCAGATATTTTACTTCCGCTGCAACCACACCATTGTGTGGAGCAAGTTCCTCCAATTTCCTTTCCCTAGTGAAGGGAACTATTACAGTTTTGTCGGGGTAAACAGACATCTTTTCCCTTTAGCGCCAACATCGACCAACATCTTATTGAGGACAAGGTCGTGGAGAAGATAGAGCGGTGCGGACTAGAAGTGGGGGAAGATAAGACGGTGGGGTTGCTAGTGAAGGAACGGAGCAAGACGAGGGAAGTGGGGGTGATGGTGAAGGGAAGGAGAATTCGTATGGAGGAGTCTGTGAAATACCTAGGGGTGTGGTTGGATAGTCAATTATCCTTCAGAACACACAAGTTAAAGGCGGCAGAGAAGGGAAAAGTGAGGGCAGCATGGCTGGGGAGATTGATGTGTAATGTGAAGGGGCCGGGAGAGTGGAAAAGGAGAATAATTGCTAGGACGGCAGAGCAGAGTATGCTGTACGGTGCGGAGGTGTGGGGTGAAAGAGCGGGAGTGAATGCGAGGGTTAGACCACTCCTTCGGGTGCAGAGAGGGATATTGCTGAGGGTGGTGCAGGGGTACAGGACAGTGGGTGGATTGGCAGCAGCGGTGCTGGAAAGGACCTACCCATTGGACGTGATGGCTAGAGCCGGAAATAAACGCTGGAGGGGTGCGACCAGAGAGGAAGTACAGGAATGGATGGAGGAGGAAATGGAGTGAAGGTAGGAGGGGTATGAGGGCGCGCTAAAAGGAGCGATTGGGAATAGGAGAGATTGGATGGACAGGAAATTCGGGGAGGTGAACTACTTCTCGACACAGGTGTTCACTGGACATGGGTCGAGAGTAGGGTACCTCCACAAGATTGGAAAAAGAGAGACTGGAGTGTGCGAGAGGTGTGAAGTGGAGGATGATGTGGGGCGTGTGCTTAGATGCTGGAGGAACGAGGTAGTGCTGAAGAAGTTGGAGAGGAAACTAGGGGAGGCGGTGTATTGGGAGAACATGATGGAGATAATGTTGCGGGGGGAGGAGGAATGGATGGGTATGAGTCCAACACTGTTTGGGTCCTGGACTCATTCGAACATGAGTTTCCCATCTCGGCCCGAAAAAAAAAGGTATTCTTTGTTCAGAGACGTGAAACTCTAATATTGTTTTTCTAAGGTGAGTTTTTTTCAAATCATCTAGTGCAACTCTGTTTCTTTTTTTTTATACTAGGCCTTTTTTTGAGGGGTTGTGAAAGATTCGGTCTCACCTTTTTCCAGCATTTTTTTCTTCTCGGCAATGTGGGCTACAGAATTTAAACTTTTACCTAAAGCACACCTTCGTAAACCTGGAACAAAAAGTATTTTATACTTTTTTTGTAAGAAACTTTAGTACTTTTTTCTACTTGAGCTCCGTTAGCGTAACAAGAAGTTTGCTGACGCGCATACAATTCTCAACCCTCTAGCTGTTCTGGTCGACCTATACCAGTCAACACACTACTCTCCTCATCAATCTAGGTATTCATCAGACAAAAAAATAAAATCCTGGGGCGTAGCGTAACCTGAATAAATATTGAAATTGCATTTATAATGATATTATTTGACGGGCACCTTAGCGTGAAGAGAGTGTCCTTGTTTATCCTACTTGTTTTTTTCTTCAATTTTCTCCAGAATTTTGGTGGTTTAGGGATGTGTGCATGAAAGATAGGGTGATTAGTATATTAATAAAATATAATATAATAATAAATTTTCGTGGCTAAATGGGGCACTGCCCCAATTCCAAATGGCCGCCTGGCAAACAAAATGATATGAGCAGTTGACTCTTAGAAATTTCATACGCCCGACGATTTTTGCGTCTGATCAATGTTCTAGATTGATGAGGAGAGTAGATAACTGGTACCTAGGACCCATCAAATTATTTTTTAGCTTTTAGTACACTATCTATATCATCTTTTTTAAACCGTTTAACGTAAAAAAAATTTCTAACCTATTTTATCTCATATTTATTTTCCTCGTACTTTACATACTCTTCCACATAGAACCAGTTTGAAGTCATCTTCTATTTAATCCTTGTGAAGTTATTTTTTATAGTATCTTAACCATCGGATTTTATTTTTCAAATTTCAAAATTATTCCAAAAAAAACATGTGTGTATTATTTTTAGAAAAACAAATGATGCTGTAGTAAGTAAAAAGGTTATTTCATTTTTGTTCAAAACCTGAAAAAAATTTCACACCATTACTTACGTTCTATTTATTACACTTCTGCTTTTTCAGTGGTAATGGATGACTATATATTTATCTAATTTAAAAACGTTAAACGTTTATATTAACATTCGCCAACGGACTAATTACTCCATTAATCCAAATAACTTTATTAAATACCGTAAGTGATCAAGTTTTTATTAATAAAAATATCTAAACTTGAAGCTATTTGACCCAATAAGTACATGGTAAAAAGCCTGTTTTGAAACATAGATAATTCTCTGTGAAGTATCTAAGAAAAGCTAATTAATAAATTGTTGTTTTACTGCTAATAGGAGCAAGAAAGAGACTGGGCAGACTTTTATTAGCTTTTATAGCTTTGTGTTGAAAACTCCGCTAGTGTGTACAAGTGAGATAATTGTATTTATTAAAGGATTTCTTACAATTGTACGAGATATGCGTTCTTAAAGTTTCTAAACTGGTCTACTACTCTTAATCATTATGATCGACTGAATATACAAG
This sequence comes from Lochmaea crataegi, assembly GCA_947563755.1. Classification (NCBI taxonomy): domain Eukaryota; kingdom Metazoa; phylum Arthropoda; class Insecta; order Coleoptera; family Chrysomelidae; genus Lochmaea; species Lochmaea crataegi. The sequence goes on from OX387428.1 coordinate 15,212,424, forward strand.
AAAGGATCTAAAAAATGGGAAATTTCTCATTTATAATGTAAACTCTTCATATTTGAAAGTAAAGCGAGCAAAAGCAATTCATTATTATTGAACACGTGTACATTTTTATACAGGGTGATTAATTTGGAAATGCGCATACGGAAGAGGTAGATGGGGCACAGCGAGGTGATTCTAAATAGATTTTATTTTATAGGTCTATCGTTTTTTATAGCCAAGATTTATTGATTTTCCTAATTTTTTAAATTAATCATAACTTATGAACCACCAATCACATTTTTGTAATACTTGATACGTATGTTATTTGTCCATAGTAGTGTCGATTAACATAATAAATAAAAATCTTATTCCAGGTCCGGTCTTAAGAAAAATTAATCAATAAGTTTCTACTCGAAACAACACCCTGTATATCAATATGTTGGAATTTTAATTACAAATTTGGCAAATGCAAAAAAAATAAGTAAGGATAAATATATTTGGTGTTTCCGCATACAGTTTGTTTACTTATTAACTAGATATATAATAACACACACAATTAAAAGAAAAAATGTCTTTCCCAAATAGTACTTTTCTAGCTTTAATCCAAGAAATCATCAACTATTTATATTCTCCTATTTTCTGGTCCTGGATCTGAATCTGAATCGAAATTGAGAAGTGATCTTAACCTTACATAACCCTACTTTTTTTCAGGTAGAAAAGTATTTAAATATACATCTGTAAAATGATGATGATGGTCAGTACCTTCGATGATAAAATATACTATAGATGCATAACACAATACTGTCAGCACACTTTGATTGTAGTCCACATCTCGGAGTTCAGAATCGTTCATAACTTGTTTGATTGATTGATCGATTGGTTCGGCACCCCCAGTAGAGGCTTCGAGACCTTGGCATCTCAGCCTTTAGGATTTTTGTGCTCTTGATTGTACCGTTGTGCCTTATCAGGCAAACAGTCCTTCTTGGAGAAATCCTGCCTTGGGTACTCTAATCCTAGGAGTCAATGAGACAGTGCTTCACATTCGAATATAATGTGGGAGGCTGTTTCCTCCTCTTCCATGCACAACCGACAGATTGGTTCCTCCATATATATGCATTTGCTTCCTTAGGGTACAGTGACCGGAGAGTAATCCCGTCACTTTCCTTATCTGGTCCCTGCTGAGGTTTAATATTTCAGTAGTCAGCGACTCCGAGGGTTTTTTGACCATGAGTTGGCTGTGTTCCTGATTTGGCACGTGGTTCCAGTACATCTGATGTTTAGTTTGAATCCACCGAGATGGACAACCACATGCAGCAGTTTTTGATATTCCAAATACTGGTTCAGGATCAGTGAATGCAGTTTCAGACCCTAACTTTGCTAGGGTGTCTGTCGTGTCATTGCCTACAATACCCTTGTACCCACTTAAGAGTGACTCTATTATGATTTGCAAGGGTTAAGAGTTTTTGTAGGCAGTACCAGACCAATCTAGATCTGATCTGGGGTGAAGATTTCCTTGCTGCTTGACTATCTAAGAGTATACCCCCTTTCAAACACGTGTCGATAGCGTGGATTTCCGCCTGGAATACGAACCTGGATCATAATGTCCACAGAATTGTAATGTAAAAATAAGTGATTGCTTTAGAGTCTTTGTGATCTATACAATTATTTCGAATGATTATTTCAGTTATTCTTAGTGACTGTCATCATGTCTATTGCTGGAGACCTCCCCCATAGAGGTAGCCGTAAGTTCGCATGAACAGTTCTAATGTATTTCAGGGCTGGATATTCGCCTAAATTAAGATATTATTTCCAACCCCTGTCGAATAAAGTCAGGAAACAATATAGACACTTTGGAGACCATCTCTAGAATGGTTCGCTGAACCCAACGAAAAAGAGAGCTAGACCCTCCAAAATGGTAGATACTTATAAAGTCGGTTCTAAATATATTGCAGATAATAATTCGCATAAAGGTGATAGGAAACATAAATATTCTTACATTAGTCTATTGTGCAGGTAAATTAAGTTTAAAGCAAGTTCAAGTGGATTTGGTTACGTATGAATAAAGCTGCTCATGTGTGAGTATAAGAATAGGTGTAGGTGCTGGAGTCTATTAATAAAAAATAAGATAAGTTTAGACATTTTTGAACTGCTATAGAAATGAAAAATTAAGAAACTTGCTGGTATTCCCGTATTTCCAGCACACTTGCTTGCAGCTAAATTCTTGGATAGAGAGAGAAGACGGTAATAAATTCCAGAACATGACAAAAGGTATGTAGGGAAATGGAAAGATTTGGACACCAAACGAAAAGCAGAATTAGAAAGTTATTATGCCGACGTTATGAAAAATTATTATGCCGTTGAGGCAAAAGAGAGAGTTGTTTACCATTTTAAAAACGAAAATTAGGATTGGCTTAACAAAAACAGATGAACTATGTTTTGAATTTGACGAAGTGTTTGCTGTTATCACAATAACAATAAAGAAACATCAAATCTTACAACCAAATCCAGTAGATAATCATTCAAAGTCAATAAGACAAAATCATATTTTAGTTTAAGGATGAAATAAAATTAATTATCTGATATTATAATATTTTCTCTCCACTTTGTTCAGTAGTCGAATCATGATATGTTCCACGCCATCGTCCCCCGTTTATCTTCCTACACATATGACTTGTCATTTTTTAAAATAGTAGGTATATTTACTTTACTGCTGGATATTTCAGCTTTCTTGCTTGTTAAAGCTTCTCAACACCTTAAAATAATATTTACAATACTCTCGAGTACCCATGGTGACTGGATGGTGAAGGAGGTACTTTACAATTAAATACATTATTGTTATGTGGAACGGTGGTACTCCGGTACCTATCTGTTTATTGAATCGAATAATATAAATGCGTTTTTTGTTAATTGCAAACAGTTTTTTGTTATTGAAATCTGTATGAATTGACACATGTTATGATGAGAGATTATGTATGCAGGAATCTTCCTGTTCTAAAGTTAGAAAAAAATATATAATGATATATCAATCTGTGCTTGGCATTCAAGTTGTTGTGTGATTTTACACCCATTACCGCAATTGAATCTGGTATTTAAGATATAGTGTGATTGAACGAAACTTAACTTTTTAAATCGTTTACTGATAGGTAACAAAAATAGTTTTGAATAAAATATCGGTACGAAATAAATAGAATCGACAATTTTCTCCAGTTTGCAGCATTCCAATAATTTTAACAAACAAAGTAATCTTATCGTAACTTTGTTCCTGTTCGCAATTAACGAAAAAACCCAAAATATCAACCTACCAATAAAGAATAAAAGGTATATTATAGATGATGAAATAAAACAAATTAATTTGTTTAAATCTTCATTATTTATTTTGAACTGACGTTCAAATTAAAATTAGTGACGCGTTTCGCTACACAGTAGCTTTTTCAAGGTATATTATACGCCGATGATCTTGTATATCACATTTATTAAAACAAAACAAAAATAAATCTCTCTACAACCATTTTACAAACAGTATTACATAAATTACAAATATGGTCCTCCAGAACAGGTCTTACATTGAATTTACTGTTTGGACCCTTACTTTGTGGAATCTACTAATAATACTCTTAGTTTCATTTAAAAAAGTAATAGCTCGTACATTCTCAGAAAATAAGACAAATTATATGATTTTCGATACCAAAAAAGTTACTGGATCTTTCTCTTAAAATAAATAATAATGATATAAAATACATTCAATCCTCAAGATTCCTAGGACTTAACTTCGACACACAACTTAAGTGGCATCAACATATTCGCAGGGTTCACCTTAACTCACAAACCGGACTTAACTTGATAAAATATTTATCTAGCCATAAATGGGAGTTCTGATAAAATAACTCCCTGTTAAGAAGTAAATTGGATTACTATTTAATAATTTACGATCCTACATTAAAACCCAGATACAAAATCTTGAAACCTAAAAGTCACTTGTTTGGAATAATTCCGATTTCAAAACGTTACTAATGACCCAATGGTTCTGTTGGTATCGTTAAATACCTTATCGCAGTTTGATCCTGAGGAATTTTTAGAGTGCGATAAGGAAAATTTCAGTGCATTTGTATTCTATTAGACGTATCTAACGCTATACAGGTCTAAATCACTTCACCAAATGTCTTTTCGTGATCAATAAAGCCAAATCTCTGCTTCCAAAACACCTGCGTGAAAACAAACTTTATATTATTGATTTGTGGAACGAACCGATCAATATGAGATGTCAACCTACACTCTAGCTCGAAAAATATTTCCAACATGCCGTTTTGACCTTATTTTCATTATAAGCATATCGAACTACACCACATATTCAAAATTTAGTAGAATCAGAGCTACCAACCTAAAAGTCACTTGGTTGGAATAACTCCGATTTCAAAACGTTACTAATGACCCAATGGATCTGTTGATGTCGTTAAATCTCTTTGAGGAATTTAAAATTAGAGCACGATAAGGAAATTTTCTGTGCGTTTGTACTCTATTAGAAGTATCTAACGCTTTTCAGGTCTATTTCACTTCTTCAAATCTGGCTATATCCGCTTTCCAACCATACCATATCTGAATCCATTCCCTCCCACCACTAGCGCCATCTAGCAAACGTTTTATGTAAAACATGACGTGGCACGTGACGTTTGTTATAACACATGTTGTCTCTTAGGCAACCAATATTACATCGTATGCTACTTTTAAGCTGTCCCTGGTATATCACAAAATTATTTTAGACAACCAACCTCGGTATATCTCAAAAAGCGCGCTTGCCTGATCACGTTATTATCGTAAGAGATCACAGCAGTGTATGCATATCTTATCATCTATCAGCTATCAAATCTCACTTTTCAAGAGTTGAGGATATACATACACGAAGTTTGTTGTTGTTTTAATACACCCTGTATATAATCTATTCAATAAAATAATCTTATCGCTCCTCTTATCATAATAATGGAGCTGCCGCGTGACCTTGAATGGAACCATTTTTGCTATTTTTGACCTTAGCTTTTTTCGCGATTTCCTTATGGAGATTCCCTTGTTAGCGCCTCCGCCATGGTCCAGAACTCACCTAGCATAGTTACTGGCTTCAAAATTCTGCCATGAGAGTAGAAACTGGTGCCTACGGAACAAGCCCATGTTCTAGTTTGCAAGCAAAGGATATGCCAAGACGTAATAAGTACTTCACTTCACAAAAAGCTTGAAGATTTTGACTTCCAACAGTTTCACAAAACACTTCTTATCACAATAATCCACCATAGATCATAAGCATCCCTTTTATAAACACTATCTCTCAAATATTCCCTAAAGACTGTACCAATCCAGTAACGATCCAATCCCATTTCTCAAGAATATTGAATTATTACCACCAACACCACAAAGTATACACAAATGCATCCAAATCCATAACAGGCGTGAGTTATATAACAGTTATTTCTGGTGACTTAAAATATAACCCATGGCTACCATATACCAGCAGCATATTCACAAGAGAACAGCTATATTACAATCCAAAGTTTGAAAAACGTACTCAAAACACGAAGTCATTCTCAAAATTAAGAACCAACTTTTCAAACACCAGTCCGATGGTACCTAAAATAGTATATTCTTCAACGAGTGTAGAGTGATGGCTATTATTCACGCGGATGAAGCGAGCGAGCGAGCGAGATGAAAACTAACGAGAGCAGCGAGTGAGTTTTGGAATCATCCAAGTGAATAATAGCCATTCTACACAAGTAAAAGACTGTACTTTCTCCACGACCATGCATTAAAAAAATTCTTCCATTGGAAATCGAACCTTGATCGATTAGGAATGATAATAAAGATAACATAAACATAGGTACTTTATTTAGATGTATTATTTTGCAAAATTTATGGTGAAGTTACTACTAGATATCGAAGAATAAAAATATATTATTCTAACGCTTACAACAATGTTTTGAAAAATGTTTTTCAAAAACAGTGACCGTTCAACGAAAAGGAAACAACTACTTCCCAGGCTACATGCCCCGACAGACATTGAACTACACTTCTAAGTCAAATGGGGTTGGTGAATCTACAAGATTTAAACCAACCATTCTGGTTTGCAACTAGAAGGGGCAACATAACTTGTAGACCGGTTTCGGCGTATTGCGCCTCATCAGTACGGAAATGTAATAGTTGCGAAAGTAGCGCCACCTTCACCTCCAAGTCACAAACCAAAGCAACAACAAGCCCGTTAGCTTGAAACATAAAAAATTATTACAGTTTCCTGTAAAATTGTCGTATTTAGTAAAGCGTGTTACCAATAGATATCGAAGAATAAAAATATATTATTCTAACGCTTACAACAATGTTCTGAAAAATATTTTTCAAAAACAGTGACCGTTCAACGAAGAAGAAACAACTACTACAACAGTACTACTACTCTTGTAGTAGTTGTTTCTTTCTGACAATTTTACAGGAAACTGTAATAATTCTGTAAAGTTATTACAATTGCTCATATTTAATGTGGTTGATATTGAATTATAATTATATGATTTTATTTTGACGTTTCAAACGACGCGCTGTCGAGACGATTTGATTTATTCATTTTAGCGTGATTTCTGATAATCATAGAATGTGATTGGCTAACGAGTGTGAATTCTTTTTCATTCTTCACTAGTGTGAAGAATTTATATCATTATTCAGCTAAATATGTAAAAATAATTTGTGCATTATTATATAGTCGTGGAGAAATGTATATTTCTTATGGGTACCATCACATACAATAGTATATTGTGCAACAAGTGAGAAAAGTACTTTCCCCACATGTTGCACACTATACTTTTTCTACAACTGCACAAATTTAAAGAATACAAGTAAAGTAACTTAATATTTATTTTTATGGTTAGTAAAACAAAAAGAAAAGGTGAGCGGTCGTCGGACCGCCGATAGAAGCTTGCTTCTTATGCACAATAGAATGACCATTTTTCAAAATTTTTGACAATTTTTGACAATTATTTAAAATGTTTTCAAAATTTTTGATTATTTTTTCAAATTTTAACAATTATTGACCATTTTTGACAATTATAGACCATTTTTCCAAATTTTAACAATTATTGACCATTTTTGACAATTTTTTACAATTTTTGACCATTTTTTCAAAATTTTAACAATTTTCGACCATTTTTCAAAATTTTAACAATTATTGACTATTTTTGACCATTTTTTAAAATATTTGACAATTTTTGATAGATTCTGGCAATTATTGACCATTTTTGACAATTTTTCCAAATCTTTGACAATTTTTAACAATTATCGACCATTTTTGACAGTCTTTTATGATTATTGACCATTTTTTCAAAATTTTGACAGTTTTTGACAATTTTTGACAATTATTAACCATTTTTTCATAGCAGTCGCAGAAAAAATACCATACCATACAAAAGCCGATATCTCAGCTCAAGAATCAGCCAGTAACAGTAATATTCCAAAATTAGAGCTGATACCTCACCAAGACCATAAGCTAACTGTTAAGAATTTTGTTATGGATTAGTGGCGATGTAAATAGAGCCTTAAAATCCATAACAAAATGCTCGAAATAGTGACAAATGTGAGAGGAACTCCTCTACTTTCGACATCAAGAGCTGAACAAATTAAAGCTTCCCGATTAAGGACTGGACACACAATCCTCTCTCACCAATTCCTATTTAGCAAAGAAGACCCACCTCAATGGAACAAAACTATGTCCATCAAACACGTTATACTAGAATATCACCAGTTTGCAAATCAGCGAAGACACCATAGGATCTCCAACAGCTTACAGAGACCAAATGAATGATTCCGTGAGTTTTTTTAAAGACATAAACATGTACACCTTGTAATTTGACTGTTGCTTTGTATAATGTAAAAAAAATATTCCAAAAAAGAATGACCGTTCAACCTAGAAGAAACAACTACTTTCCGGGATATATGCCCCAACAGACATTAAGTTACACTTCTAAGTTAAACGGGGTCGGTATGATCTACAAGATTTAACCAACCATTCGGGTTTGAAATTAAAAGGGACAACATCACTTGTAGACCGGCTTCGGCGTATTTGCGCCTCATTAGTACCATGTAGATATTCTCCGTCCAAGAGCTCTGAGAGCATAATCCTGGACTAGAGACGACTCGAAATCACATCAATACATATCCTCAAGTAAAGGAAATGTTAAAAACGTGATAATTGCGACGTCCTTACTTCCAACTGCAAACCAAAATTCTATTGACACAAACCCATCTGCTTGTAACTTTAAGAATAATTAATTAAAATTATTTAAAACATAAAATAAAAATCAATTGTAACTAGAACAAATTTGTGAGAAAATACAAATTCGTCCATTTTTGTTTTTTCGCCAGTGTGTTTAATGTTAAAAGTAATGACAAAAGTTATTCAAACCATTTGTTTCCAATCGAATGCAGCTGAAGGTGTCATACTTGAAATTTTCAGTGTAGCGTTTCATTTCGATAAAACCATCCTCATTTTTCATTTTTAAATACGGACCTGTATGTAAATAGTGAGAGAATTTTTTGAAAGTAACTCTGATTTCAGCAATATGTGACACAATATCTATTCAATAAGTTTTGTACGAATTGGGAATTTGAAAAAAAAAGTTATTGATTTTTTTATGTATTTTAAAACTTTATTATTAATAATATTGATATTTAATGCAAAAAACATTAAAAAAATGTTTTCAATTGATTATAAACAATCAAAAATTGATAAAATTTAAAAAGAAAACACGTGACTATGTACGCACAATAATTGTGACGTCATAATGTTATAGCTATTTAATAACAGACAGCGTTTACGGCTATTACACGTGACTTGAAAATAATATTGAAAATTTACTGCTAAAAAACGATTTGTTAGTTAATTCCGATTTGCTATGTGTGATAAAGGATTTATAAATGCAAAGTCTGATAGTATTCCTGATGTTGATATATTTATAATAACCAATTTTTTGAAAAATGACGTTTAATGTTATGATTTTAAAGGTTATGATTTGAAGTCGAGAGAAAAGATTCATTGACTGAACTCTACTTATCTGATTTGTATACTTAGATAAATAATAATTGATAACAATGGTGTTATGAAATACTTACATCGAAATGATTTTCACAACAAATAATTTCGATTTTGTTTTGGGATTGTCACGGTGCACTGTTTGAAAACATTCATTTCGACGTTTTTCATCTTGGGGAACATTCAAAAACATTTTGTCAGGAGTTGTTTTTGTAGTATTCGTACATAATGGTACAAAACAAGAACGATAATTTTTGGGGTTCGACATTTTCAATATAAATTTGACTATTTAACAATGACAACAGACTTATTTCTTCTGTCAAAGAATACACCACCACTTGGTGTATTCTGTGCTTCTGTATAAACTGCAATGAGTGAAAATTGTCTCTGGTGAAAACTAACATTATGACGTCACACGCGCTCTGGTTTGCTTGGCAGCTGTCGGCGTGTGTTCGGTACTGGATTCAGAAATTAATTTTTATTTTGATATAACTTTTGAATTATTGCGAAAAAATAAAAATAAAAAATACTTTTGGGATCAACTTTCCTTCAGCTGAAATCAGTTATGTAAGAAATATTCGTTTATTTACTATTTGGAACGTTTTCTAAACAGAAAAAGAAATTTTTTTTTGCGGAAATGCATAATTTTCATTTTTTCGACTCTAGAATAGCTGAAACCGGTTACAAGAAAATACGTTTCTGTTTTACATTTTAGACAATTTTCTAAACATAAACACGCAAAAAACTTCTTGCGGAAATATACCATTTTCATTTATTGATTAAATATTGTAGAATTTAGAATGATTCGAAGGATTAACTTTCGTTTAGCTGAAATCAGTTATGTAAGAAATATTCGTTTATTTACTATTTGGAACCTTTTCCAAACAGAAGGACTCGAATATTTTTTGCGAAAATGCATAATTTTCATTTTTTCGACTTCAGAATAGCTGAAACCAGTTAAAAGAAAATACGTTTCTTTTTTACATTTTAGACAATTTTTTAAACATAAACACGCAAAAAACTTCTTGCGGAAATATACCATTTTCATTTATTGATAAAAACAGGCGTGTACAAAACCGTTTGTCTCTTGAGATTTTTCAAGCGATATTAAGCTGATAAGAATAGATATTATTCATTGATCTGTGTTAAAGGTCGGGAAGAGGATTAAACTCAATTTTTACATAGTTTATATTATTTATTATATTCTATTTATCAGTTTCAGATATTCTAAAGTCGGGAAAATGATGCATTTCCGCAGAAAGTTTTTTGTGATTTTGTATTTGGGGAGGCATCTATATACTGAAAAAACGAATTGTTTTTTTGAAACTGGTTTCAGCTAAAAAAAATTTCACCCTACTTTTGTCATAAAACTTATATATGATCTTTCCATTTGTCAAATTTTTTTCACAAACCCAAAAACCCAATTGTAGTGCTGAAAATGTTACATCTATGTATTAACATAGATCTTAACAATTTGTTTTTAATCGTTTAATGCGCATGAATATACTCGTTTCAAGAAATTTCGATAAATAACATTATGTTTTTTTTAATAAGGATTAAAGTTTGTAATTTAGCAATCCTGTGACCCAACAACACATTAAAATCAAAATAAGTTGTGTGGCTTCATGTTTAACGTAAAACATTCCGAATTATAATTACTTCATCGTTATGAAGAAAAAATGTGATATTTACGTAGGAAATATTGGAGAATCGAAAAAATTGTGCTAAAATTGCGATTAGACAATTCATATTATTTGGGAAGACTATACCAGTCACTTGCCGACTTTAGTAGGGTGTCCGTTTGAATTTACCTTTCAAATGTTACTACTATACTGGGTACAGTGTTTCTAATTGACTTTTTTGAGCGGTCAATAATTTTTTCAAACGCGAACAAATACATCAACTAACAGTTGAAAGTTTCTGATTGTTAAGAATTGAAAAATCCATTGCTTTCCATGTAATTACGTTTACCTCGAGTCAATCGACTTGGAATAAAAACGGTGGTTGTGTAGTACTATCCTTAAAAAATATACGAGCATTTAAAATTTTTTCTAACACAAGGCACGACGACTACCTTAAATCTTTTCTGACATAGTTACGAATTACGGTATTACCTGTGCGATTTTAAGCCCTATTTTTGGCACTTTCAAAAATAAGAAACACAAAGAGATTGAATTCCATTGAATAGGTTCATTCAAAGTATTGACTAAGTTTCCGGTCGAATATTCCAAAAAGGGTCCTAGATTTCAATGGAGCACATCTCTCGTAGGATTTAGTTACACGTTTTAAAAGCTGAAGAAAAGAAAATTATAATAATGAATTCTCCGTGACAAAAGATGTAACTGAATGCGTTTTTGTAGGTTATTTAATGGTCGTTTTAGTTGTAGTGGCAGTACACAAATAAATTTAAAAACTAGAAACGTTCTTTTCAACTAGACGAAATAAATAGATATATTTAAGCTATAAATGATGTTTGCATGTTTTTGAATAATCAATGTTTGTAAATAAATTGACCGTCAAAAAATTCGGCCACCAAAATTTTACACATTTTTTCTAAATTGGTTATCTTTTGAACAATTCATTTGATTCTGATGATTTTTTTGTGAACTGTAGCTCAATTCTTTTGTAGCAGCACTGTTGTTGAAAGAGTTAAATTTGAAAATATACCAAGTGCATAAATGTGGTGCGAAATTTGAAACACTCTGTAGAAAGCAGCAACTGCTACAGGGAGTATCGACTGGTGTCAATATGTAGCACCATGATTTATGAACATTTTGGTTTTTTTTTAAGGTTAAAACTAACAAACTATTTTATGCAATGAATACCAAATTTATAAAGACATAACCGTGGACTTTATAGAGGAATGACAACTACAATGGTGGGGACATTTACAACGTATGGATGAAGGAACAAAAGTTGAGAGAGTATAGAAAGTAAAAATTAGAAAAAAAAATAAAAGGGGCAGACCAAGAGAAAGTCGGGATAAGGTAATAGATGGATTGATGGACGAAAGAGAAAGAAGCTGGAAGGAAGCAAAGGACTTAGCTCAAAATAGGAGAGAATGGAAAAAAATCGTGAAGGAAAAGTAACCGCAGCACGCCCCACACCACTAAGTGGTAGAAGAATTATATATATTTAAGGTTTTAATCTTGTTTATTGAAGTAAATTAATTTGGCAACGGTAAAATCATATTGAAACGTACGTTTAGTTTCTTATAGATATAGATAAAAACTTTCTCATTTTAGAAAATAATCAGATGTGACCTCCTCTTGCCAAAATAACATCATTCAATCAACATGGCATCCAATTAATAAGAGTAAGGTTAGTAAAGAAAGAATTAGGAATTTCATCAAATCTGGGAGGTGTTTGGCAAAACGAACCGGCAACGAATGCGTCTCTGCTGTTGGTCCCAGAGATTCAATTTGATCGAGAACAGGACTGCAACCATTCCTTAAAAATTTTTGCGTGCGACATATCCGTTTGAAGGATTTCCTTCAAATGTATGTAACTTCTATAATAACAGAGATATTAAGGTGAATAAAAAACCGAAATGTTCATAAAGCTACGTGTTACATTTTGGCACTAGTTGACACCTTCTATTGTACTTGCTGCATCCTATAGGGTAATCCAAGTTTCGGGTAAAATACATCTCCACATTTATATTTTCAAATTTTACCACTACATTCAAATTTCAAGCACATTATGGCTACAGAAAAATTGACCTACAGTTCACCATAAAAATCGAATAAGTGGTTCAAAAGATAACCACTCTTGAAAATGTGTCAAATTTTTGGTGACCGGATTTTTTTGACGGTCAATTGTATCTTCTGTAATATAGTTATTATTCTTTTTGTTACTTTAGGTGAAATTTCAACGTTTTCCAGTCACCGTTTTCAAGAATAATTAAGGTTATTGAAAAACTCGACAACTAGACAATCAATGATGATATTTTGAAGTTTAAGACTGCAAAAAATAGCTGTCAAGATCACTTAAAACACGCCAAGATGACATTGCCGACTTGATCCTTTGATCGGCATATTCGTCCTCGCGTGTTTTAGCTTCAGCAATTGCTTTTGGACAAACTTTATATACTTCATTAAGAACGGAAGCTAAATTTTTGCAATAGTAAGATGTAATATTTAAAAAAGAAGAATAGTAGATGGTTTTTCATTAGTTGTTCTATTATATTCGATAAGTTTGTTAATAGGGCAATATGTTGACAGGGCCTATGTTCAACTGAGTTGGGCCCTAGGCACCATCAAATTTTCGGGCCCTATCTTGATCCGTATATTGGAATGTTACCAATAGGCTTAACGATTCTGTTTTAATTTTTGTTATGAGAACGTCCATGTAAAAAACAAAAAAAAAATATTTAGATACATAAAACAAATAACAAAACAAAAATTTTCATTCAAAAGTTAAGCATGACTAATAAGAAATAAAGGAACTCGAGTATTTATGATTTAATAACATTGTTAATAACTAGCTAGGCAATTGTCTAAATTTTCTTCCTCACTTTTATTTCGGAGAATTTATTGATTATCCCATCTATGTTTAATTTATCCAAAATATCGCTTTGGACATTTAAAACTGCAATATTCTCTTCATTTAATGAGTTTCTTAAATAAGATTTGACTCATTTTAAAGTAGAAAAGGATCTTTCACCCGATGCATTGCTAATAGGAATTGTTAAATATAATCACTAGTAATACCACTAGAGGTCAAATTATTTCCGGAAATTTTTTCGAGCTCATGAATATTTTGAAAATTATCCCGAGTCGAAGACGAGCGAGCGATGAGCGAGAAAAAATTTCCGGATTTAATTTAACCTCGTGTGGTATTCGGTAAGAAAATTCCACACCAAATTGTGTTTGAAAATCAAATCATTAAAATTTATTTTTCGATTTCCTACGTCAATTTTTGACGTTTGAGGCTTGGTCGACTTGATTATTTAGTTACCACGGCAACCAAGTGAAACCCTAACCTAAAAATTATTCCAGTTTTGAAGCTGTCAAGCGGCACGACGTAAAAAATACCTTTAAATTTTTGTTTTCTACTCGATGTACTTGCACGAAAACACCATTTCAAGACACAACACAGTATGTTCTTTAATTTTACATACAGTAGTAGAAAATATAAAATAGAGTGTCAAAAAAATATTCTGACATTATAATCGTAAAAAAAAATTTCCAGTATAATTCTCTGGTGGGTACCCACCATGAAAAAATTTCCGATTAAATTCATCCGTTGCCATGGTGATCTGTCAAAAAAACACGTTTTGATTGGTCATAAATTACAGGTGTGGAATTTTCGTAACAATATTCCAACATTTGAAAAAGTAGACAAAATATTGGTGTCAATCCAAAACATTTTTTGTGGATCCAGAGAAATGTTATTTGATTTGCACAGTTCCTAAAAGTGTACAAGCTCCATCCATATTATATATTATAAAAGTGTTCTATATTTTTTACAATAATATTAAAATTTCTTATAGTAGTATTATTGTTTTTACATTTTTTTATGATTTTATGCACGCCTATTCGGGCCTTCTGATCATTGGGCCCTAGACACGGGCCTAGTAGGCCTAGTGGTGAAATAGGCCCTGTATGTTGATGAATATTACTATTATCTTCACAGTTCTAGCTGTTTTCAGACAGTCAGGGAAGAATCAATTTTCAAAGGATTCATTAATCAGAGTAGTTAAAACGTTATTACCCCATCAGGAATATTCAAAAATATTTTTGCTAGTTCAAAAAGTTCTACTTTTTCGAACGCTAAATAATACACGGGGTATTAACTATTGCATTCAGTAATTATTTTTTCCGTTTTATTCAATATTGCGTTGCGTTCATAACTATAAATTTGTAACGAGAGTACGACTATGTGGGTTGGTTTACCCTTCATATACCTGTCGCCCTGACCTGAGATAGAAAAGAGTTTATTTTTAGTTCTTTTGGGTGGAGAGATATACAATTTGGCTGTTCAGAATAAAAGGTGTATTTGAACGAATACGTTTGTTTCATATAATTAAAAGTAGTGTAACAAATGATTTCATCAATAACCAGCAGGTAACTAAAAAACTTGTTAGTTTGTATCCAGTTATTCTGTCTAATTAAATGAAATTGTTTTGATTCTCCGCCCGATCGTAGAAAAATTGATTGTATTCGTAAAATTTATCAACCTCATACATTTATCACCCTCGTACACTAGCATGTTCTTTAACAGTTATTTGTTCATTTGAAGTAAGTTATAGTCCAACAAATAATAGAAATTTCACATAATAATCTCCTAACAAAGAAACACGGCTCATTACTTACGACATTTACCGGCATTTTATTACCGTCTGTAACCACATGTTCATATAATCCCAGCCCAGCTTAAAACAATAAACTCAGTTTACATTCCAAATTCTAAGAGTTTTCACACTCTGTTGACGAATTCAGAAAAATTTCTTTTTTATTTGCTGATAATGTTTACTGCCATCATTACATGGTTAACATTCTGGGTAAATATTTGGAAGGGTCACGAGCGGTTCGTCTGGGAATAGGTATTCTTAGTTGTTATATTATGTATTTGTTTGAATTTGATACAAATCACTGAAGAGCAAAGGCAAAAGCGGCAACAAAAATCTCACAATAATATACGAGTTTAGGTATTCTCTTCTTTTTATATTTCCGATAAAAAATGCTGAAACATTAAATCCATCTCCTCGAGATCCTTCTATATTTTTCATAATTAATATTTTTACCAAAAAAAAATAATTACTACATTTATTTCCATAATGTGTAGTCAGTTTTAGTGGAAAATATACTTGTGCTATCCAGTGGGGTTCAAGGTTTAGGTAGCCACTATAGTAATGGCAAAAAGACAATAGATAAAAATTCATTTGAAAACTTAATGTATTCACAAGTGAAAACATCAAAAATTAAGTAGTAATAGTAAGAAACAATACCTACTAAAAGGAAAGAGCAAAACTAAGAAGTAATAAATCTTCTCAAAATTAAATTAGCAACACAATTTGTGAGATACATTGTCTAAGATTACTTAAAATCCACTGGTGAATCATAAAATTAGGTGTACTGCGGGTGGGCAAATAAGAACGGCCGACTGCCATGGGCTTATCAAGCAGGGAAATCAGGTGAAGCTGTCCAGCATAATTTGGTTTCAGGTCTAGAAAGGAGCCTGAATCATAAGGAAGTAGCCCTTGCAGCATTTCTAGACATCGAAGGTGCTTTTGACAACACATCGATGTCATCAATTAAACAAATTTCTTAAAAAAAATGGGATTAACAGCACCACATGCAAATGGATAGGATCCATGCTCGAGCATAGGAGAATATCAGCACATATGCATGATAAAACATACACCGTTAAGGCAACTAAAGAATGTCCTCAAGGTGGAGTACTTTCACCACTTTTGTGAAACCTAGTTGTGGATAAGTTGATCTGTAGGTTGAATGATCAAGGCATATGAACCCAGGGTTTTTGCGGACGACATAGTGATTGTCACCAATGGGAAATTCCCAGAGGTGGTTATAAATGTCCTACAGGAAGCTCTGCGAATTGTGGAGGAATGTTGCCATAAAGAGGACCTTTCAGTTAATCCAAAAAAACCAATCTAGCTGCTTTTACGAATAGAAGAGTTTTCCCGCAGGGTAGAGTACTTTTGTTCGGAGAAGAACTAGAAATGCCCAAAGAACTTAAATATCTGGGAGTGACCCTGAATTAGAAGGCACACCTGGAAAAATCACCACCAGGGCAACTAGGCTTTTCTGGCAATGTAGAAGAGTTATGGGCAAAACCTGGGGAATACGACCTGAGGTGGTTCACTGGCTCTACATAACTGTGATAATGCCAACGATCACTTATGGAACAATAGTATGTTGGAGGAGGACATAAGTGTCCTCTGCAGTTAATATATTATCCAAAGACAAGCCCTTCTCGGTATTACCAAGGCAATGAACAGCTCGGGACGGCATCAATGTAAGCCCCCCCCCTAGTTTTGATCCTGGGTACGCCCTTGCCGACTGCCGTTTTAGATATACTCAATCCAACTTAATAAGTAACGTGCACGTAAGGGGGCACCACTTAATTTTTTTAGTAATCCATTTTTCCTGGAAAAATATTAAATGGAAGTATCTAATTCTAATAATGGACTACAAAAGTGAACCAAATTAACAACAAACTGGCACATGTCGATATATTTTTCCTATCCCAGAATATCTTGAAAAACGTGTGAATTTTAAGATTAGATTACTCTGGTTCTGCTGTATGGAATTCAACAATTTTGGACTCCTTCTCTCTTCTCTGCAGTTAATATATTATCCAAAGACAAGCCCTTCTCGGTATTACCGATGCAATGTACAGCTCGGGGACGACATCAATGTAAGCCCTTATTGGACCTCCTCTAGCACTTTTTATAAGGGCGGAGGCAATGATGACAATTCTTAGGCTGAAATCGGGAGACTTATGGTCCCCGAACAATGTTCGAGAAGGACATACTTATATATGTTTGTTGATAAATATATCTATCCAAAATTATAAAATTATTTCGTAAGTAATAGCTGACTCCAGTATTTCATTAATAACCTACATTTACTCCAATTATACGAGGGTAGGTTTCACTTAAAAAATACCGTTTATCAATGGGATGAAGAAACTCAATTTTAAGTCCAAATTGTTGAATTTTGTTCAGTAGAACCTGATACCTATATAGGGATAGGAGAAAGACATCGAGGTGTGGTATTCGCAAGACTGACTAATTAGGTTTACTTTTAAAGTGGTGCAATTTTTTTTTACCAAAGCTGTACTATAATCCGAATCTAAGATATGACCGACAGCCGTTCTTATTTGCCCACCACCCGGTATATAATACAAAATGTTTTTAAAAAATAATTGGAATGAAAGTAGAGAGAAATATGTTTTGTTGTAATTTCAAGAATTTTTTAGTGAATGCAGTTTATCCACTAACGGTTTTTTTTTATTTCAAGGGTACATAATCCTAAAAGAATATTTTATTTTTAATAATATGAAACGCGATTTGACACTGCTCTAAAACATGCCTTTTTATCACATCAAAGGCAAGCTGGGAGATTAGAGATTTTTATGAGTATTCATAAAATCTGATGCCTTTGTTTTTATTTAACAAGCTCTAAGGACGACTGGGTAAATATTTAGTTTAGATACATAGACATTACTTGAGCGGTTGTACATAAAATTTCTTCTTAGAAAAATTAAAAAGAGTAATAAATTTTTGTTGCGTGTAACTACAATAATTATCTCCACTACAAATAAATCTCTAATATTTTCTTTTGTTCTTTTTTATATTAATATATTCTTGTTTCAATAGAATTTACAGCATGAAGTAAAATTATTTAGAATTTAGCGACATAACAATAACAAGACAACTTTTTGAAGATTGAAAATTCATAAATTCATTTTTATTGGTGTTATATATCAAAAAAATTGTAAATAAAGTTCGATATTCATTTTAAAGTCACAATTTTATACCTGTGAATTATTATTATCCATAAAATATTATTGGGGGATAATATAATCATAATTCCGCGATTGAAAAATCTTTAGAAATCACCAACATAATGTACATTTACAGCTTCATAAATAACACTAAACTTATACCGTTAGATGTTTTCAAAAATGTCTAGTTTACACCCCGTCAATGTAATGGGAAACTGCTGCACATTGGCAAGGGATATTGATTTATTGTCTGTGCATATCCTTTATTTTGCGAAATAAAACTAATACATTTTATATGAACATATCTTCATAATACGAGGGTTGTCTTTTAAGTGTTGCATATTACAACATAGTTGGCGCCTGTCAACAAATATCAAATGTCAAAATTAACTGTCAAGTTTAGTTAACTTATCGCCAAAGTTTCAGACCGCTTCGTTTGAAGCTGTACCTAAACTGAATTTTTAAAGTTGATGAGTCAGTCGAAAAATGGAATTGAGCCAAGAAAACTTTCGCGCAATAATTTCTTACAATTTTCGATGACATAGTGGTCTAAACAAGAATGCCTTGTCGAGTTGGTTTCAGTAGATAATTTCTCGTTGGTATGGAGAATTTAAACGTTAACACATTAATCTTAGCGACGATCCAAGAACAGGTCCACCAACAATAACAGAAGTCACTCAGGAAAACGTCTATGCTGTACATGAGCAGATCCAAGAAGATCGATATTTGACATATCGTGAAATTGAAGCATCATTTCACATGAAGAATTATCTGTAAAAAAATAGTTTCTCGTTGGATACCGCATAAGGTAAATGTAGGTACCTGACAGTTTTAGCAGTTCTGCCGAAGTTTTGGATCGTATTATATTTGTGTTGAACATTTACACACTCAATGGTCTTTCTAAAAGTATGTATTTATTTCGTATTTCCCCAAATTGAGGATAAAATAAAAAAATGGAGTATTTATCTAGAACTGCATCTGAACCTAAATTCGACATATAATTCCCATGTTCTGACATAAATTCGACAGAGTCAGGTACCTATTTTCGACATATTAAATTTTAGGTTTTG
Source organism: Lochmaea crataegi (assembly GCA_947563755.1). Taxonomy (NCBI): domain Eukaryota; kingdom Metazoa; phylum Arthropoda; class Insecta; order Coleoptera; family Chrysomelidae; genus Lochmaea; species Lochmaea crataegi. The sequence goes on from OX387428.1 coordinate 15,231,996, forward strand.
AAGAAAAACAATTACTTAAAATAAGCAAAGTAGAAACCAGAATTTTATTTTTTCATAAAAATAAAATTACATTGTATATTCCCGGAATTTGTTTATTTCCGGAACTTTAAAAATATCTCTGTTGTTGACTTCTAAGGGCACCTCACTTTTCTCAACAATTTGATCATAATCGTACCAAATTTCATCAACCTCTTGGGGCCATTTCCATTTATTTATACCGCTTGACGTCATTGTACTTATAAAAGAATGTTTTTTTTTATTTTCTTCACAACCCCTCGAAAATATGTTCCTTTAAAATTAACTACATATTACATAATTGCCTACTTGTATCGCTTCTTCATTCACTTCTTTTTTTTGTCTTTATTCTCTTGTTTTTCTTCCATAGTCTCCTTTTTACGCTTTTTCTGTAGCTGTTCGCTTCCTCGTTTAATTTTATTTTCTTCTCTTTGTTTTTTTGGACTTTCTTTTAATTCTTCTTGTTGTTTTTTTTTCTTCTTCCTTTTTTGTATAATACGCCTTCCATTGATCGGAAGTGGTCACCGCTGGTATTTTTTCTTTTTTCTCTTCCTCACTTTGCTAACTGAATTCTCGTCAGGCCAAAACAACACTTTTTTAAAAGGTGTTTAAATGTTAACAGGTATTAATTTTTTTGATTCATTTCTGTTATTATCCTCAGTTCTACTTGGAGGAGAAGTTTCATTAATGATAGCATTATGATTTTGAAGGGTAGACTCAATCATTTCTGGAGGTATATTTTCCTTATTGGAATTTATGATGGCGTTAGAATTTTGAGAGGTAACCTCAGTCATTTCTGAAGCTGATTCGTCACCATTAAAGACTCTTCGAGGATCAGTAATATTGGTGCCAGGCTGCAGAAAATATTCATCGATTTCATTAAACCAGCCTCTTATATATTTTCTGTAACCAGTGCCCGTGTTGATGTTAAATTTTCGGCCATTCGTTTAGACAATTTGGTGTTCCTTTTCAAAAACCCCTCATACCAATGTCGGCCAGGTCTACTATTGGTAAAGGTATGTTTCTTATTTAACGACTTAACCAATAGGGATACGCTGTCTAATAACTAGTCTTAGTCTCATCTTAGCCATGTTAATTATCCAATCTGTAAAAAATGTTTCTTCCTTCTTTGTTAACACAGAAGAAACACCACTTTTGCACTGTTCTGGAAATTTTCCACTAATTTTTCTAATAAGGGTGTGGTTCGTGGAATACCAAAAGTCGAAGCCGCAGTTGCGGTTGACATTATTTTTCCAAAAGACGAAAATATGTACATTATGTACCTATTTTCGACATCACTGTCGAATTTATGTCCATTTATATCCATTTGTTTTCCGGATGTAATTGCCGAGTTTCGAAAAACCAGCCCACAACGACAAATGATCATCCACCAAGTTCCCACACAGCTCGAAAAACAATTGAGTTATTAAAGAAATAAAACATCGAATTGTTGGACCATCCTCCATACAGTCCCGACCTACGTCCTAAGGACTTTTTCACTTTCCTAAAAATCAAGAATGAACTGCATGGTAAAAGGTTCCAGTCCCCAGAAAATGCAGTCAACTCTCCTTCAAAACTCTATTTTGGATATACCAACAAACGAGTAGAATAAGTGCTTCTAGAATTGGTTTCAAAGGATGCAAAAATGCATTTCTATCCGTGGAGAATACTTTGAAAAACAATAGTGATTAAAAGTTATCTAGTTTTTGTTCTAGCTTCATATGCAAAATATAAAAGACAATCCTCGTAGCTATTTATATAATTAGCTCCAATTTTTTTGCATCGTATTTATAATACAAGATTTTTTGTAATTCAGATGACCAAAAAAACATTTTTCCTACGATCACTACTGAAAGTAGGCTTTTGCACACTCAAATCTAACCGCAAAGTTGATGTTTTCCGCGAGCTGTCATAATTTGACATTATTGGCGCTCTTAAGCAGAAAGTAACTTTGGCGCACGCCTAATTTTATTTATAGATAAAAGAGAGCTAGTAGATATTTTAATATAAACTGTAGAATAAATAAATATTTTAGTTGATTTTCTAATATGTTAAAGCATCCAACAGTATTTTCCGTAATAATATAATGAGAAATAGGGAAATCTAAAAGATATCTGACATTAAAGTAATAAATATCTGACATTAATGTGATAAGTGTTGCCTACGTACATAGGTACACGAAACTGCTAAGAACAAACAATGGCAATAGGTAGGCAACACAACATACTTGCAATCACCAGAAAGATTTGACATTTTCTAACCTTTCAGAGACATCTACCTCAGGCATAAACATAAAAAATTGCCAAAATTGTATCTTTAATTTTAATTTAGTTAATAAGTAAAAGGTATGTTTGTTTATTATCGTTCTGTATTCCGTTCAAATAAAATTTAAAAAAGTTGTAATTTATTTAATGAACTATAATATTCATACAACCATAAAATCATAAATCTTTAAATCATAAAGTCTATTGTCATAAGTAGGCAACACAACATACACAATTAATCTTTTGTCTTCGAATAGTAGGCTTAATATGTCAAATAAACTTCCAATATTGTGATGAAAGTAACACGTTTTTAATAAAAAATTAATTTTATTTTGGTGTGATCGTAGAAAAAATCTTGTGTGTATTTCGAGCAGAAAGTCCTTTGGTAGTCTCGACAGATTGCCGCAACTTTCTGTCTCGACTGCCAAAGTACTACTTTCTGCTCTTGATACACAAATAGCTATTTTTTTCATCACGTTTCATTTCCATTTTGAATGTATTTTACTCGGTTATTATTTAACGACGGCCCATTTTTAATCCATCCTTGATTGTTTCTATAGAGATAACCACTACTACAATGGTACAAAGCTTAAATGTCAAAATATATTTGTCAAAGTAATCCCTTCTATTAATTTTTTCATTTTATGTTAAAAATGAGCGAATCTGAGTCTGAATATACAAATCGTGGGCCTTGCATAAAAAGGGCACAAGTCCATAAATGATAAAAATCGAGATTTTGTTGCCATCTATTGATCAACGTTTTTCCATCCAATGAACTCTCCAGTTCACGCAAAAGTTATTAGATGAAGCTAAAAAATGGAGTTAAACTTTTGCGCAAGTCCCACATCGTTAACAACATGAAATGTGCACCAGTTAACGTTGATTTTATACATTGCCCGTCTAAAGTCTCCCCCCTTATCTATTTCATGAACCATAGAACTTAAATCAATAATTGTTTGGGTGCCTGAAATAGGGTACAAATGCAACGTTTTTGATAGTATTTCGTGACGTCATCATTCAAAATGGCGGACGGCCGCCACAATCAGCTTATATGTGTCTATCATTTAATTGGTAATATTTATTTGGTTGGTAACCCAAAAGAAACTAGATTTCTCCCTAGAATTGCGCCTTTCATGCAATAGAAATAGCACCAAACCGATAAAATTGCAATTGCATCGAATTTCAGAAATTGATCAGCTGGGATCAGCTGCGCATGATTTCTGTCAAGAAATTGCATTGCATTGCAGGTTGTATTGCACCATGTCAAGCGGCCTTAAGCAATGACATTTTCAATCAGAGATCGTTTATTAGAAAAAAGTCAACACTAGATTTCTCCCTAGAATTGCGCCTTTCATGCAATAGAAATAGCACCAAACCGATAAAATTGCAATTTCATCGAATTTCAGACATTGATCAGCTGGGATCAGCTGCGCATGATTTCTGTCAAGAAATTGCATTGCATTGCAGGTCAAGCATTGCACCATGTCAAGCGGCCTTAAGCAATGACATTTTCAATCAGAGATCGTTTATTAGAAAAAAGTCAACACTCTGGATATCTCACACATGTTAACAGAAACTTTTCTCCTTAAAATTGAATGACGAATCGCCCAAAAACAATATTTGACATTAGTTTGGAGGCACCCTGTATTATGTTAAAGGATTTCTCAAAAATTATTAAAGAATTAGTAATATTACGTTATTTTAAAACACCAGTTTGATTAATATGTACCTAGTTGTGAAAAAAACGACTATATTTCCACCTGGTCATTTTTGCATAAAACAGAATTTTTTTTGTTGAAACAAATGTGGAACTACTAAGAAAGTCGATTAAAAAACACAACAAACTAAGTATTTCTGTGCCGTTGATCGGGTGCTCGTAATTCATTAACGGACGGTGAGAATGAGAATCATTTGTTGTCTCTAAAGAGCATCATCCTTGATGATCAAGAGAAGCGACATAATGACAGAAACAGAAAAGAAGTAACGTAGCAGGTCACGTTTTGGAGACATTCGATTCTACGAATTAAAGACAGTCAGAGATCATTTCGAACATTCCCTGCTGATGGCAAGTAATTAAAAAAACAAACAAACTTCTTTACATTGCGCAGACAACGGCTACGTCGCTTTTTTTGCTGATTCCTGCAGAACGAACATTGTTTCATGCACGGATATACAGGGTGTTTTGAGTTTTTACTAAAAGAAGTAATAAAAGAACGAATGAGAATGAAATTTTGTTTCAAGATATTTCTTGATAGCTTATTACGTCAATAATCGTTTATTGGGAAAATCCTTTAGTTATAGTTTGGATACATAAGTTCTGTTGTGAGAAAGAATTTATAATACTATATACTGTGTGCGTCTGAAAACTCCTTCCCTCTCTTCAACTATTGAATTACAAGAAAAACATTTAAAAAAATATTGAAATAGTGAATACTTTCAATAAATAACGATATTAAAAATGACAAGAACAGGGACAAGAACCTTCAAGAAGGGGAAGGGTGAAGGGAATGGTTGTTTTTCCTTCCCCTTCTTGAAAAACTAACAGCCGCGAGTGCCTTTTAGTAACTCGTATTATAGTTACTGCCCCGATGTTTAGACAAAGATTCTATTCGTCGGGGCGGAATATGAGCGTGCGTATAGCCTCGATGAATAGCAAATATACCTATATTTCGAAGCACCCCTATGAATAGACACGGCATTTTTTTAATATAAAAGAGTTTAAAGCGAAATCTTACTCGCGTCAGATAGTCAAGCAGCCATTAGAGCACTGAGTTCTTACGTAATGTTCTAAAATGGTATGGGAATGCCTAGGGAAGCTCAATGAACTAGGCGAGAACAGCATTGTCACCATACTGTAGATTTCAGAACACATACTGGAATATAAGGAAATTAAATAGTAGATGAACTAGCAGAGAGAGGGGCTGAAACACCCTTTTGGGGACGGGAATTCTTTTTTGTGGTATCAGCTCCAATGTGAAAAAAATAGGCAATGCCGAGAAGAGGAGATCTGACCATTGGTTAGATCTTTCCAGGGCTTGGATAATTAGATATACTTCTAGAAGAATACAACCAAGGGAGAACAAATGAATGCCTAAGTCAGAGTAAAACTGCACTAAGAATTTTAACAGGTGTTCTGATGGGACACTATCGCCTTAAATGGGCACCTTAAAAAGCTCAAAATAGTCGAGTAAGAAGAATAGATTCTGTGGAATCGAAGAAGAAACTTGAAGATTGCATAGCAATCCACAATCCTAGGGCACAACACCTATGAGACTATTGGATAGAAGAGGGACATACTTATACCTAAATTAAAGCCTGCATATATCCTAAAATTCCTCTGGAAAATAGGTCTAAAGAAACTACTAGTCTCTGAAACTAAGTTCAAGAAAGGGGTCACAATAGATATTTTAGATCTCAGTGACTATCACCCTAATTTACGAAGACCGGGAAAAGGGAGGTATCGAAAAACAACCCCTGTCCAAAACAGATTTTTAGGTCTCTCAGCTGTAAAAGAACGTTTGGTGACAACTCGGTGTTTGCTAATTCAGCTTCAAGAAAGGAAGTGGTTTACCAGTATAAGTAAAGAAACTTTTCGTAAACGAATAGTAGGTAGGTATATACAATATCACCATGCTAAGAAAAAATGCAGCTTTCGGACATCAAATATTAAAACAACGAAAAAGCGAGGTTGCCATTTTGTGGCCTATCCTATACACCAACAAATGGTGACCATTTAATTTAATTATTCTATTACTAATTAATTAGGTTTTTTTAAGTGGGTATGTCAATTGGCGTTATTGTCGACCCCTGTTGTCAATAACAACATGGGTTACTTTTTAACATCAGTTTAATTTTAATATGGAATACTAGAGACACTCATGTACAATGAGGACATATGTATCCTTCAAATTTATCGTCTTCTGTTAGTCCCAAACATTCATTATGGATATAGCATTTGCACATGACGCAAAGACGCATGTCGGCAATTCGATCTTTCTGGCAAGCCTTACAATATAATGTTTCGCCTCTGCTTTTTTTTTCTTTTTTTTTGAATACTGGCTTTAGTAATTTTTGAAGTATTCACAGACATTTTTGTTTTTTTCTGGCACCAAATCAGATTTCTTATTAAACAGGTCATTTGTGACAACCTGTGCGCGACTGTTTGGTGCTGCTTTCTTCTGTCTTGTGCTATAGGTACCTCTACTTATTGTGTGCCATTTCAGGTATTTCAAGCATGTCACTAAAGGATCATCTTCATACTCTTCTGATTCATCATTCTCATGTTCATAATCGTCCTCTGAATAATTGTCACTTAGCTCAGTTACCCGACGTTTTTTAGTAACATGGAGGTGGAGTGATGCATGAGTCTAGATTGTTGCATTTGACTATTTGGGTAAGTTTTACGTAGCCCTAGATCTTCCGCATTCTTGTTTCCTGTCACGCTACTTGGGGCAAATGCTTCTGGAGGTAGAATGTCAGAGTTAAACGGATAAATTCCAGTAGCCGAAAAATCTTAATGTTAGATGGAGTCATGCATTTGTCCCAAACTGTAGAAAAGATTATCCCGAAACGTTGTTATTTCGTGATAAAGCGTTCTTTGTACCTTGCCCAATACTTTAAAACTTCCTCGTCCCAGTAATGTACAAAGCTACGAAATACGGACTTACCCATCGGCTGAAATTCATGCGTTGTATTGCTTGGTAAGCAACACAACGTGCATCAAGTTCGCTGGCGACAGCTACAATGAAATAGTCCAAATGACACTTGGAACCATCGAATATCAAAAGGCAACGGCCAGGTGTTCGATATTTGGAAAAATGTTGTAAACATTTCTTGAATGTTTCTATTGTCATACTTCCCTTCTCTGTAATTAGAGCCATACTACCCGGTGGCACCGAATCTGCCCATTCCAGCTTCATTCTCTTCCCTTTGAATAACACCACCCAAAGCATTACCACATGAAACTATTGTAACGTTTTGCCCGTGCTCGGCGGTTAGCTACCAGATGCCCCTTTTTTCGCCAAAACAGATTGTTGGTGATGCAGAGACGATCTGCAGCCTTCCTCGTCCATATTATAAATACACTGTGGTTTATCCATAATATCCAAGCTATTCACACTATTTTCTAATTTTTTGAAATGGTCACTTAAAATGAATTGCTTAAGCTTTTGTGCCGTCGCTGGGTTAATGCTTTGAGCGCGTCTATTTCTTATTTCTGGATGTCTAATTAGGAATCCTTTAAGCCAAAATCGTCCGGCTATCTTAGCATCTTTGTTAAAAGAGCTTTCAATATCTATTGTTAGTGTCACAAGAATTGAAAACGCAATGCCGCAAAACTTTGGCTGTTAGTGGATATCCTACTTCAGCCAATCGAACTATTCTAATGCACAAATCTTCTTCTTGCTCCTATGTAAGAATAGATTTTCGTCCCATAGAACATTTTGAAGTCCTTTCTTTAGGTAATCTCTCAGAGTAGGTACCTCTGGGAACCCGAATCTACATTTCCATCAGCTACTATTGCATATTTTCTTCCTTCCATTTTCCCCTAATACTTCCATCGCGTTTGTCTGGCATGATTATTCTGAAAAAAAAAACATTTTTTTCTCATATTCTATTGTCAACTTATTATGGCTAGTTAAATTGCCAAGAACGATAGCTGGTTTGACAATATCGCCGCAAACAAGTTAGAGTGGCGATATTACAAACAGTGACGTAATTTTCTTTTGTGTTTAATGCACCAGTATAGCTTTCTAGATAGTTTTCACATTATCAGAAATCTAAAGAATCCCTATGAAGTTATTCATAACGGGCAAAGATACTTACCTCAATTCGAGCTTACCAAATACCTACTAAAACTTTTTATAAAAACCACTTTACAATATCCCATTAACCGGTAAAGGCGTATATGACTAGAATTTGAGGTTATAGGTATTCACATGCCCTTCCACCAAAACAAAAACACCAAGTTCATAGTTAGAAATAAATATTCCCCCAACGCCATCTTCACGCAAGTAGACTGATAAGAAAAATATATGAAACTGGCAGAATTGCTGCTCGAGGTCCAGCTTTAACTCGTAATCACCGTAGAGCTAGGTTAAATTGTGCCAGGGAGCATTTAAATTTGCTAGAGGGTGAATCTGTGTTAATCACAGATGAGTCATGATTTTGTCTATACTGTACGATAGGTATGGATGCGCGTATATATCGACGTCCCACTGAACGGTACGCTCAATGTAATTTCGCAAATACTAGTGTTTGGAGGAGGATCAGTAATGGTCTGGGAAGGTATTTCTTTGAATTGACGCACATAACTTGTGATTTTAAAAAGGAAACCTTACAGTTGAAAAGTACATAAAGCAGATTTTAGATCAACACGGAATGCCATATTATGTAGGTACCATATTGGACAAGAATGTATGCTCATGCATGATAATGCAAGACCGTGTGAGGAATTATCTTGATGAGGTGGTAACACCATGAACTAGCTATAGCCCACTCTAGGAATTACATTACGAAAAAACGACGACAAATAAACACTCTGGATGACATACGATGAAATCTAATTCAAATCTGGGAACAAGTAGAACAAAATAACATACGGTCGCTTATTTTAATAAGTGTACGCCGCCGTTGTCAAGAAGTCACTTCGTGCTATGTACGCGGTAACACTTTTTTCGGCAGGTTCTTCAAATTTTTTATTGTTTATTTAAACGTCACCTTAAAAACATGTTTTGATATAGATAGTTTTGTCCCCTATTAGTGATGACGAGAATTAAAAAACCATTTATTTGGAAAAGATGGGAGAGCAGTTTTATAGTGGACACCCGCTCCACATGGCGTTTTAAATTTAATGGGAAAACACATCATCATTTGTTTTGCACCCTATATAGGTACTCGTTCCGTCTTTTTGGATATACATTAGTATATCTACATTTACTATAGGGCATTGAAGTTACATTACTGTAACGAAAAGTATTAGTTAATATTAACTCTGTTATACAAAAGAAAAACAAATAGATTCTGTATACAACATGTTCGTTACGGTTTTTATTTCTAAGTTTGATTCAACGGTCATGGATTTGACCAATTTTCCAATTTTGAGATAAGACATGCCGAGTATACTTTTGGCAATTTTAGTTTCCATATCACTTTTATTATATTTTTAATTTTATCAAAATTCGGGGTACACACTTCTCTCAACAATTATTTTAGTTGTAGGTAAAGGCGGTAACAGTTCTCGATCTTGAAATAAGGGTACATGATTGAATCAGAGGGAGCCAGTTTTAATTTAACAAGATTTGTGTAGATGGCACAGTTTGAAGTAAACTTTTAAATAACGATCATATTTTTCACGCATTGGGATGGATTTGACTGAATTTGGATCGATTGCATATGTTGGATTATTTAAAAATTTGAATATAAAAAAAAAACTCCATTTTTTGGAAATTAGACATAGGCACATTTGACCTTTATCGACACATATTTTTTTCTTGCATCGGAGTCAATAATGCGATCCATACTTTGACTCTCTATATACAGAGCACAGAGAATGCTTCTGATCTAGTTTGCACCATGGTGGACCTCAAAGAATTGTAAGTATATCCTTTCTGCACATGCATTTGATAACGAAATGGTTAAAAACATCTCCAGTAGAGTATTAATATCATTTTTTATTTTGAACAAATATTTCCCAAAGATTCGTCAACAATTTTTTCATTATCGAAGAAAATGTAGAGTCAACTGAAAATTCGAATTTTATCATTACTCTAGCTCTTGAAGGAATTATTTAAATTCGGTGGGAAATTTGGAAAAATATGTCCAAGCTCCCTCAGCATTCGGGCTCTGAAGCGTGTGATACATGCGCTTCGTGGTTAATCTGGTACTGTGAACCCTCATACATTTTGTGTAGGATGTGAAAAATGGGCTGCATTTTCTATGATCCCCAAGGCTGCACTAAGGGAAAATCCCTCCCTGTCCATACAGTAACTATTGTTGAGTATAATAGTCTCTATAATGACCCAAAACCATTCAGTCAAATGATCTGCTATGAGTTTTGTCAATGTTTTGCTTAGGATTTTTGACATTCGTTGTGTGCATAGTAGCCATTTTACTAGACTAGCACAAATATAATATGGTCTGCATCATTAATAAATATTTATTAGGAAAAAATAAAATATCTAAACAATAATGTATTCGATAAAACGGAAATATCTAATCTAAGAAAAAAGAAAAACAGTATAAATATCACAGAAATCACATTTTAATCTTATGTTCTACCTCTCAAACTAAATCCTGTACCGCTAAACGCTTTAAAATCTGTATCTTCTGGGTCGTCGTTGGACTTTTGATTTACCTACAAGACAATATAACAAGTAGAAGTTATTTTACAAACAATTTAAAAATGGATACACATACAGGTTTGTTCCGGAAGCAAGTTCCCAATTGTTATGGACATATCGAGTCTGCGCAGCAAAAAATAAGCGTTCCAGCAGAGCAGAGTTCAGAGCAAATTATAATTGTTTGGTGTTCCCGCAAGACTAGTAACTTGTTCAAAACGAGTTCGTTACTCGTTCTCTTGGTTCCAAAATAAAAAGAGAACTTTCAATTTGCTTTTTGGTTATGTTATATTTGTTTGATGTTGATTTTTGTGTACATATATTATTGTTATTGTAATCAAAATGGATACTTTTTTTATTGAGAGTGAATCGGAAGTTGAATTTTCGGATATTTCCGAAGTGATAGTGAGTTTTCAGAATTCGAAGAGGAATTATTACAAGATCGACAGCGCCCAAAAAATGGGAACTATATTGAAAAGACGATACAGCAATATAATGACACTGAATTTGTTGAACATTTTAGAATTTGTAAAGAATGTGTAAATAGCATTTACTAATAACATTAGTTCATGCACAGGTTTTCAATATAAAATACTTAATGTACTAGCAACCACTATTATAATTTTTTTTAAACGCAAACCCTGTCCATTTTCAATTTTCAACAATTTTAATCTTTCTAGTTCTTACTTTGAGTTTTTATTATTCATTCATAAATAAGTAATGTTCACAATTTGACTACCGTCATTTATAAAAACCGAGGTTAGATGGTATTGGATTTGCAGTGGCGACGCCGCGGTGAAAAAACAAACTGCTTAAATAGACGATTTGAAGACACATTTTGTCAATTTTTCCGTATGAGTTTGATCTCCTTATGTAGTCTCCATGGTGTCCACTTTCAAGTTTAAAAAACATCTGCTCGAGATGAACTTTGATATTTTCAAAATTTTTTATTGTAGATTGATGTTGTAGAGTTCTCACTCTTCTTACTGTTTTTAACTTTGTAATCTTACTGTATTTTCTGTTTTTGCTTTTATTATTTTATGCATAAATTTAATACCTATGTCATTTGTTAATTTTTTCAATTTTACATGTTTCTTCTTTGTTTTTAGAGCAATTTAACACTGTATTCTTTATGTGAATTGGACTTGCCCGTGAATAAATAAAATAAAATGTATGCCCACACTGTTCTTTTATCAGTGTTCCAGCATATCAATAGATACAAAGAAGTAAGAAGAACATGCATCATTAAACGATATCTGATAGTCCACTTTTTATATCATAGATATCAAAAGTTATTTTGATTATTATCAACTTTCAGAGTGAAGACACTTGATGAAGTATTAAATTGTTATGTATCTAATAATTAAAAAAATTATCACCGTTTTTCTAATAAACTTTAGACTGCCCAGTTTATAATCGTAATCTGGAATCCCTTTAACATAAGTAGGTTTTGTTATCATATTTTCATTTCCAGCTGTATCTTTCCGTTTCTTTCCATCAAGACGATTTCCAGCTCCTCGAAAAGCTACAAACCCAGATGGTTCGGGCATTAAGTCAGAAGGATCCACATTCATTTCCTCTTGTTCTTTTTTTACTTTTTCTGGTTCTTTGTAGCCAACGGGAGCTGCAAATTCGACCTAAAAAAGACATTGTTTTATTATTTTTTGGATATATTGGAAAGTCCAAAGTTACAACAAAATAACTATTTTTTAATTAAAAAACTAGAAGGTTAGAGAGAGCATAATCCCTTCGAATGGTACTGATAATTTTGGGCAAATGATGAGCACTTATATTTTATTTTTATTGGAAGTTTTGTTAGCTTGAGTTTAAGCTTTTAATTATAATTCAATTGCAATTAAACCATTCTCATTATTTTGTGCAAAGTTGTCTTTTTTCTGGCGTTTGAAGTTAAAAATTATTGAAAATAGTCAAATTGACCTTTGCATACTTTCTTTACATCACTCCTAGAGAATTAAATATATTCTTCAAAGTATTTCTCTAAAAGATACGAGAATAGAATATTTCTGAACTTTTCAGTTCCTAATGTACAAATGACCATAAATAGCAAATTGAATAAATAATACCATCAGGTTTCAATTTAAAAACATTGAGAACTAGGGAAAGTGCAGTTTTGTTTAATCCAGGAGTGAAATATATCTAATCTCTGAACAAATACTATGTACAAAATTATCACAACAAAGATCCTTCAACAACAAAATAACTTGGAAAGGTTCAAAGAACCCTTAAGTGTACATGTCATGTGATGCAAGATTTGCACATAATTTACACAAAACATCAGCAAATGTTGCATTGAAATCAGATCATTTAAAAAGTTTAGGTTTGCCCTTATTAGCTTTTGGTTAAAACTTACATTCATATCACATTCAATAATACTAATGGCATCCCCAGGTTTTGTTTCCAATACACAGAGTTCATAAGCTTTTTGATTATATTTGACAGCAATAACATCTCCTGTTGTAAGACAAGCATACGACCTGAGGCAATTCTCCAAAACTGCTTTGGGATTAGTAATGTCCAAGAAATCAGGGTTTAGAGGTTGAAATTTGGAAAAAGTACCAACTGGAAGTGAGACACTTTCCATTTGAACCAAATCACCTTCTGTTAGTACCAAATTGTGCATCATCTTAAAGTCATAAAATCTTGTTAAAATTGAAATGAAAGTAAGTCACATATGTGGTGGTCTTACCCATAATGGTAAATACACTTTACCTTCATCTGCAACAAACTCTAAAACACCACAATGGGTTGTGCGATTTGTTTTTTTATTAACCAACTTAAATAACATTGGATAGTTAATATTTAACCTAGTCAGTTGTTCTAAAGCTGATGGAGGCATAATTACTAAAAAAATACGATTGTTAGATTTAAATACACCTAGCAGTATAATCTTGCATTGAAATAGGTATTTTCACACTACTTATAATACTACTGTAGTTTGTTCGAATCATCTATTGAGTTAATTACTTTATTTTTCACAATCAACTCAATCCTAATAAAATACTATCATACTTTTTCCTCCTTTTTCTACATCTTGTCGTTCATTTCCAGGGAACATAGCAACAGAATAGCATTGGTAAGTCATGTTAAATGGCCTGGGCATCTCAGGAAACATAAATCCAAACTGAAACTGAAGATATTGCTTGATTACAGGCAAACTATTATAATAATTTTATCTTACCATTTTGATTGAAATTATTTGGATTCCAGCAACAAAAACGTATAAAATTACTGAAGTCAAAAAGTATATAAGACTGTACTTTTTTGTCACAAAGAACCAAAATTTAATTTGCAATGAAAATAACTATGATAGAGCCAAAATGAAATGACTAATGACACTTTAGTTGACGTATATAAATAACCACAGAACTATATCATCATACAACTGAGTGACGGTCATAGAGAAATACTTATTATTTCTCTATGGTGACGGTATAACCATGGTGTCAAAGAATACACAACAACAAGAAGTGAAGCCCGGCGAAAATCCTTTGATGTTTGAGGGGCAAAAATAAATAACCTTGAAGGTGACAGCTAACTTTGGCATACACTGAGAACCATAATAAATGCTTACAGCTTACTCGAATCACACTGAGAAAAAGTATTTCAGCATAAAGTGTGTTTTATCAAATGTATTAATATAGGTATATTTTTCCATCAGTAACTATTTCTGCACTTTTCGTGACATTGTAGACGTGAAATAGATCATTTAAGACAATAATTTCAACCTACATGCAAACTCCATTCTAATTTGGGTCTGTAAAGACCATAAGCAAGAGGCCTAAATGTGATCGCATGACACATGATGACTAATTTAAAACATGGCGTCTGTGAACTCGTTTTTATCCGAAGTTTCGCTTCTTGTTAGTTGGGTATTCTTTGATGGTGTAAATATAGCATGTAGCTCAATATTGAAAAAGCAAACACTTTCGTTATAATAATTTTGGTAATGTACAAGAGATGACACAATCCCGTTCTACGGCTTTTTTGTATGATTTTTTAAAGTGTCGACCACCGGAATTTTAAAAATGGAAACAATCAGAACATAAATAAGAACGAGTTTATAAATAGAAGACTAATTTTAATTCCTTATTTTTAGGACTATCTGTACTAGAACTTACTAGAGAATTCTCTACTACAATAAATAGGTATTATAAGAGCATGTGAAAAAGACACCAGTAAAAAATTACTTAAATAACCTAAAAGTTTCTTGATTATTCAACTTGAAAATGGAAATACAAGCGGAAAAGTTGAAAGAAGAAGGTAATCTTGCTTTTAAAAATGAAGATTGGGAGAAAGCAATTAGTTTTTATACAAAAGCAATAAAATTGAATGATGAAGAAACCAGACATTTATCGATATATCTTAAGAACCGTGCTGCTGCATATCTGAAAGAAGAGAAGTATGAAGCAGCTTTAGAAGACTGCGATAGAAGTTTAAGAATAGTACCAACAGATCCAAAAGCTCTTTTTAGAAGATGTCAAGCTCTAGAAGGACTAAAAAGGTAATATATAACTAGTTCATCATATTCTCTTTGTCCTCTTCTATAAACACTACAGCAGACATTGAAAATGCAATTTAAAAAGTTTTATCATAAATTTAAAGTTGGTTAACATTTGTTAAGCTAACATGCTAAGCCACGAATCAATTTATTTTCAACATTTTTCCAACTATTGCATTCAAACCTTTATTTACATCTACTATTGGGTATGGAAATAATGAACAAAAGGAAACAGCAGATTTTTGAATTTCATTAGGGGTTACTTGTATATGATGCAATATACATTTAATGATAGATATTAACCTCAGATGTGTGGCATTAACACACAAGAAGAGGCAAGTGTGTGACAAATGCCATATTCGACCGTTGATGCTTCAAACAAATACTTTCAATACAGTTTCATTAATAATAAACATATTTTGACTATTCAAATAAAAAAAACATAAAATATCTTTTAAGAGAGAACATTTAATGTTCTTAGCACATCCACTGTCCACATTTCATCTTTGTGCTGTCTTGTACCTGCTTTGTCCACATTCCTAACAACATTCTCTATTTCCTCTTCACTCAAGAATATTTTCTTTCATTTATAATACTCCTAGAAGGAATGTCATCCTCTGTATGATTTCCACCCTTAAAGACACATGTCAACTACATGCTTATCCAGGGTTAAGACATGAGTAAGAAAATTATGAGATACTCTCTATTTGGTGAACTTACACAGGTTTTGGATTACTTAAATAAGCAATGATTCAACTGACTAACTATTTTAAACAATATTAAGGTTGATGCTTTCAGTGGGTAACAGCAATTGACAACTCAAAAATCCTGTGATTAGACATATTCAAATTTCATAACTACGAAATTGGTGACACTTCACATGAAAAACTGTTAATTAACGTCAAGTGATACCCTAACTGATATATTTTTTTAAATTGCAGCATGACTAACTGGTAGCCTTCCACAGTCGTTACCCACCCACTTACAATATTTGAAAAGATGGTCAATTGAATTGTTGCTTATTTACCTAATCCAAAACCCACCAAATAGAGTGTACCAAAGCCATCAAATGCAGTTGCATAAAATATTTTTCCTACCCCCTTGCATATATATAAATTTAATTCTCTTTAAAATTCTCAATTACACAAAAACAAAAGTTAGTATCAAGTTTCCGGAATGTCTGTTTGACTATAAACTACTTTTAAACATACATTTCTAACTAAAATGTGTTTAAATATATTTGAATTTTACTTTAACAGATACGAAGAAGCCTATAGAGATGCAACACAGATATTTAAAGATGATCCTACAAACAAACCTATTAAACCAATATTGGAAAGGTTATTCAAAATTGTACAAGAAAGGGCTCGACAAAATGAACAAACTAGTAGCAAATTGGAAAGTATGTTGAAAATTGCTTTCGATTTAACTCAAAGTACCGAAAAAAGGGAAACTGCCATGAACAATTTATTGGTGTTAGCAAGACAATCTTCAGGAGCTGAATTGATGATAAAATCTACAATAGTTCAGCAAATTAAAAATATTATAAAGGTAAAGCTCACAAGATTAAGTAACAGTTTTTTATGACACTGTGTTTACCATATTTACTAACATTCTATGCATTTTTCTCCTTTATTCTAGCAATGTAATTGATTAAATAATTTGAACGAGAAACATTGTAACTTCTAAACTAGATGGATGTTCTAAAACAGCACTGTCCAACTTCTCTTAGCCAGCGAGCCATTTTTTCTTTAACAAATATTTCGTGGGCCGAAAGGGATAGGTAAATGAAAAGTCAGTTCATGTCGACTCAAAGGTTATTTTATTTATATGCAAAAAATAAAGTCAAAGATAATAACATTTTTTTGACAATAAAGTTTATATTTTTGCATAATAAATATGGCCTATATTTATTGTTAAAATGAAATATCATATAGTAACGGACAAAACAATGTTATTCATAAAAATAACAAGAAATAATAAAAACACAATAAATTATTATTTTAATGGGAGCATTGTGGCCGTAGTTGTTGAGCAATAATTTCTTTTATGTCCATATTAATATTTGTTGTGGCAACTCTAATTATAATTTAAGAGTGGAGTCTTTCAACCTGTTTCTAAATTTTGATTTTATATATTTCATGTCAGAGAATGCACGCTCGCAGATATATGTACCTCCGAACATACAAATGATTCAAAGTCCAAAATCTCTCATTTTTTGATATTTTTCTTTATCCAAATGTTTGAACACTTGTATTCCAGTTGCTCCACTAGATGCAATGAATGGGGCAGGCCGAAGGTCGCATAATTTCATTTGATATTTAGGTTCAACGGATATTTATTTAAAATTTGATGTAAAGTTTACTGACTCGCGGGCCGCCAGTTGGACAGCGCTGTTCTAAAACACGCTAATTGTCATTGCTCAACAAATGTTGTATAGATTTCTCTATACAAGTATTGTTAACTTTATTAATTGATATTTCATGGGTTAGCATTGGGCTATAAATCTAAGCTTTCTTCCTCTGTTGCATAATGTACCATTCTAAGTATTGTACAAAAATTATTTTCTTTGCAGGTTGACAAAAACAAAGTAATTACAACTGCTGGTATAAGAATTATTGGCGAACTTTGTAAACACAGTGAAACGCGTACAAAAAAGGTATTAGAAATAGTTGGTCTGCCTTGGTTCTTGGAAATCCTCGACTCCACCGATGAAAAACAAGTTAATGTAGTAGAACATTGCATGCAAACCATTATTAACGCATTTTCGGGTATGGAAAATAAACGGGATACCAAACCAAAAAAGGAAGTAATTGAAAGAAATAAAATACAAATAGACACTCTTTTAACTTGCCTGGTATATGCTCTAAACAATCGTTTAATATCTGGATTAGCTAGAGACTCGTTGATTGAACTGATTATGAGAAACATAAGCCATGATCAACTTTGTTGGTCTGAACAATTGGTGAACATTGGAGGCGTAGAGAGATTAATGGAGTGCGCCAGTGAACTTGAAGAATTTAAATATGAAAGTTCTATGAACATAACTCCATCTACTGGAACTATAGCAGCTGTATGTTTGGCTAGAATTTACGAGAATATGTATTATGATGCTTTAAAAGAGAAGTATATGAATAAAATAGAGACTTTTATTAAAGAGAAGCTACTAACTCCTGATATAGAGTCTAAAGTTAGGGTAGCTGTTGCTTTAACATCTCTGTTAAGAGGTCCTTTGGATGTTGGAAATGTTTTTATAGGTAAGAACTGTCATCTGTCTATAATTGTTTTAATTGATAAAAATATGGTTGTCTCCATTTGAATCTCATAGTATGGGTCTAATATATCTTCATCAATTTTTAATGTTACCTTTGTATGCACCGAACGAAGTTTAGTTAATCCTGAAAGAAGTTTGACAACGTCGAAAAATTTAGGGACTTGTGTTACAAACGTTCGTTGGTGACAATGCTTGACGTTATTTGAGTTCTGAGTACTTTCGTTTACAGTTACGGATGTGACGGTTGTTATTTGAATTCCGAATTACATGTATGTCATTGATAAAACAAGCAACGATTTAAAAAATTGGACTCAACAACTTTTTCTTGACAGTCACCTAATCAAATCAAACCAACCTTCAATGAGACATTGACATAACTTACCCAAGTGTCAAAAAGTACAGTTTAAAGTTAAACCTCCAATATTGGGCGTTTAAGTTCAAACTGGTTTAACCTCCATAGAATCGATGGTGATTACTAACTCAAAATTATAATATTTAAAAATAATTTTAAACAATCATTCCTATAACAATAGTGTTGGTGGAGTCGTATGTATATATTTATCTGATGATGTGGTGTCCGGTAATGAATTTAATATTTCGAATTATTCTGACACTAAGTAGGAGCGTTCATGATTGAATCATTTTTTAAATCGAACGATTCGTACGTTGTGGCGCGTCGACGTTTTTGTGCAAGTTTTGATATTCGACGTATAGCCGATGCACCGTCGGCAGCTTTAGTACACAGTTGGGTTAGACGATTTAGAACAACAGCATCTGCTGTGAATAAAAAGGCAACTGGTAAACCGAAAACCACGCGAACTCCACAGAATATCGATCGAGTACGGCGCGCTGTGACTCAGCATCCTCGGCGGTCGGTTCGTAAACGTGCTCAACAATTGCAGTTGCCACGCTCTATTATGCACGAAATAATGCAGTTAGACTTAAAGTTTCACCCGTATAAAATCCAACTATGCCAATTTTTGAAGGCCGAAGACCATGTAAAACGGAAAACTTTCGCCGAGACCATGATTAACACGTTTTGGAATAAGGATGGGCTTGAGCACATTATTTTTAGTGATTAATCACATTTCCATCTAACTGAAGCCGTGAACAAACACAATTGCCGATATTGGGCCACTAACAATCCGCGGTAAAAACATCAACGACCGTTACACTCCAAAAAAGTGACGGTATGGTGCGCCATGTCCGCCTCGGGCATAATTGAACCGTACTTTTTTGAAGATGTTGCAGGACGTTCTGTTACTGTGAACAGCACACGCTATACCGCCATTGTTCGGAGTTTTTTACGCCCATCCCTACCATAGTTCCATGGCTATGATAACAACGGCACGTGGTTTCAACAAGATGGCGCCACGGCACATACTGCAGCGATATCCATAAATGCAGTGACCGAAGTGTTTCCTGGCACGGTAATTTCCATCAATGGCGATATTCCATTTTCTCCACGCTCACCAGACCTAACCCCCTGCATTTTTTTCCTATGGGGATACTTGAAAAGTGTCGTCTACACGGAACCGATGCCACAAACCATCCAGCAGCTGAAGGACCTCATCACCAATGCTGTAGGTGGCATACCCGTGGCGATATGTCAGAACGTTTTCCGCAGCTTACGCTCCAGATTAACAGCTTGCTACGAAGAAGACGGTCGGCATTTAAACGATATTCTGTTTAAAGACTAATAATGCTACTAAACCTGGTATATCATGTTCTGGGGGTTTTATTGCGTTAAAACCGTAAATTCATGTATTACTAATAATTTCTCCATCACCACTAAACCAATCGACATTCTGGGTATATAGAAGCTATCCATCTATCTAAAAAACACTTTTTCTCTCAATTTAGTATGTCTTTATCGCCCTCATCATACCCAACTAGTTCAGGACAACATTTTATTTGAGAAACTCGAGGAGCTGTCGTCCCTCGAAATCATTGCTGGGAACTTCAACTTTCCAGAGATCGCCTGGCCTATAATCACATTATCGGATGCGATAAATTTGTTTAAAAATTTTGTCGCAAACTCAAATCTCACTCAACTTATTACAGAACCCACAATATTCAGAATTAACAACCAACCTTCAACTTTAGATCTCGTCCTAAGTAACGATGAACATTTGATTTCTTCCCTTGAAGTGAACTCTCCCTTTGGTAAATCAGACCATGCAGTTATAATAGCCCGTATCCAGTTTAATCAAATGCTATCTAATAAAAAGAACTTCATAACATATGCGACCACTGACTTTTCCAAAGTTAATGATCAACTATCTCTATTAGATTGGGACTTAACAAGTCCCTAATCAATGTGGAACGCTCTAGGATAAGTTGCACCGCCGCACGATCCGCTAGCCTGGGTATTGGATGAAATACATTAAAATTTCATCGGTATGAATCTGTGAAATTATATGCGCTCGACGGAGGGTTAAAGGTGTTGGTTTTTTTGAATCCATTTTTGAAGTTTTTCTGAAACAGAAAATCCTTAGATTAGATATGATGAGGTGGCTAATCGGCCTATTCCATTGCGACCTATTCAGATCTATTGTGGTCCTCTAAATCTAGATTACATTCTCTGGCCCGACTCTTTTTAAATAGCCAATCAGCCTCGAGACTGAACCTTTCATGTAATTTCTTGCCGGTGGCTTCTCATCGCCTAGTACAAGAAACCGCTCATTCGCTAGACAGTCGCACTGACATAGGATGTGCTCTGCAGTTTCTTCTTTTAGTTGAAAGAATCTGTACATGGCTTCGTCTGTCAATTGCGTTAAGCTTACAATGCCCTGTTAACATACTCACTACGGCTTTGACAGATTTCATATCTTTGCTTATTAGGTCTGTCGTAAATATTGGCAAATGTCTTCTGATAAACTATTTCGCCTGTGTCTGTCCTGGTGAGATTACCCACCATTCCAGAGATTTGAGTGCCACCCACTTTCTTGTGACAATATTGAAGTTATACTTCTAATACGACTTGCAACAAGGTTTCGTTAAACGTTTATCGCAAGAAAGAAAGATACACAAAGGTAGAAAGTAGGAGAGAGAAAGAGAGTGAGTCCTTCGGTATTCGATAACAGATGGCAGTGTAAGTACTCTTTTTATTATTTAAAAAGTAATTTATTATGAGATTGTAATTTTGAAATTTCCTTCAAATTACCAAAATCTTCGGCATCAACTAATGATAGTGTAAGTATACTTTTTTCCTTAAATAAAGTAACTTTTAAAATGTAATTCAGAAAAACTTCCTTTTTTGGAATTTTCTTCATATGACCAAAACCTTCGGCATTCAATGACAGATGGCAGTGTAAGTATTCTTTTTAAAAAGTAATTTATTCAGAAGCTGCAATTTTGAAATTTTCTTCAAATGACCAAAATCTTCGGCATTCATCAAAAAAAGATAGTGTACCTAAGTAAACTTTTTTTCTTAAATAAGGTAAATTTTAAAATTTAATTCACTAAAAAATCCTTTTTTTGGAATTTTCTTCATATGACCAAAACCTTCGGCATTCAATGACAGATGGCAGTGTAAGTATTCTTTTTAAAAAGTAATTTATTCAGAAGCTGCAATTTTGAAATTTTCTTCAAATGACCAAAATCTTCGGCATTCATCAAAAAAAGATAGTGTACCTAAGTAAACTTTTTTTCTTAAATAAGGTAAATTTTAAAATTTAATTCACTAAAAAATCCTTTTTTTGGAATTTTCTTCATATGACCAAAACCTTCGGCATTCAATGACAGATGGCAGTGTAAGTATTCTTTTCAAGGGATACTTCTAATGCGAGGTCGCGTTAAACGTTAAAGAGAGAAAGAAAGATACACAAAGGTAGAAAGTAGGAGAGAGAAAGAGAGTGAGTCGGTAGATCCCAAGCACATGCGCGTGGAATTCTTGCTATGCAGCAACGATCAATTGTGCAACGAGCAATGTTAATAAAGTTTGTCTTAAAGAAACAATATGATTTCACTAAAAATCAATTTCTACCCTTTCCTATTTTCATTTCCACATTACGAAGTATAACTTCTTCCGCACGCACAAATTTTTTTATTGTCGACTTTGCGACGCCGCAGAAGGGTTCCGGTCCAATGAATGGCATTGATCTTTGTCTGGCCGTTTCATCCGCCAGTTCATTGCCATTATGGCCCTTGTGACCTGGTACCCTAGCTACCATGACCTTGCAATGGTCTCCAAGTGCCTTTAAGCACCTATGCAATCCCATACTAGCTTAAAGTTGACCTCTATGGAATTGAGTTCAGTGCTTCTTGTCTTAAGTTGTTGTGTGTCCTTATATCGCCCAGCATTTCAATCAAGTAAAAATTCAGTGTTTCTATTATTAATTTACAGGCAAAGAAGGTATTATGGAGATGATTCTGGTTATGGCAAATACAGATGACGAATTACAACAAAAAGTTGCTTGTGAATGTATAATAGCTGCGGCTAGTAAGGCCGATAAGGCTAAAGCTATTATTAATCAGGGAATTAACATTCTAAAACAACTTTATAAATCGAAAAATGACCATATAAGGATAAGAGCGTTAGTTGGATTGTGCAAATTAGGCAGTTCTGGTGGTACTGATGCGTCTTTGAAACCATTTGCAGAAGGTAAGATTGTATTTTGTTGAATTTTTGTCATACTACAATTTTAATTTTTATAGGTTCGTCCTTAAAACTATCAGAAGCCTGCAAACGATTCCTCTTACATCCAGGCAAGGATAATGATATTAGAAAATGGGCTGCGGAAGGTTTGTCTTATCTAACACTCGATGCCGAAGTAAAAGAAAAATTAATAGAAGATAAACCCGCTCTACAAGCTCTCGTCGAACTCGCGAAAACTGGCGACCAATCCGTTTTATTCGGTGTTATAACCACCTTAGTCAATCTATGTAACGCTTACGAAAAACAAGAGGTAATTCCGGAAATGATAGAATTGGCAAAATTCGCCAAACAACATATTCCAGAAGAACACGAATTGGACGATCCAGATTTTGTGACCAAGCGAATATTAGCTCTAGGACACGCTAATGTCACTACGGCCTTGGTGACGCTAGCGAAAACGGAAAGTAATAACTCGAGAGAATTGATAGCTAGAGTATTTAACGCAATGTGCAGCGAACAAGAGTTAAGAGGGTTAGTTGTAGCGCAAGGTGGTAGTAAAGTATTACTTTCTTTAGCTTTAAATGGCACTGAAAAGGGAAAAAGACAAGCAGCTCAGGCATTGGCAAGGTGAGTACTTTCTTAACATTATCAATTCTAATCGAACCGTTGATGGTATTTTGGTGTACACTAGTATGGTATTTTAAAAAAAAATTGGTATTTCGAAACATTTGGTATTTTGTTTGGAATTATTGGTATTTTTATAGGAATTTTATGGTAATATCGTAAAAATTTTAGGATAATTATTTAATATATGCGTGCGCAGTAACATCTATAGTTAAAAAGGAAAATTATGAGGAAATCTATTGCAACGACGAAATTATCAATGCGGCACCTCTTAATATGAATATTAGGAGTTCAAACTTTTACAGTATTTTATTTTCGTCGTTCCAACAATATTTTCAGTATATTTAAGGAAAAAAAAGTAATCGATTTTTTTGAAACAGTCTGAAATGCAATAAGTTACATAATTTTCAAACATACAATTTGTAAAGGCAGCTTTCATTGGTGTAATGCAATGTGGCGTACTAGTCCACAATTTCACGAGCCATTTGTAAAGGCTGCTCTAATTGGTGTGATGCAGTGTGACCTACTAGTCCCTACACGCCTATTGACCTTGAACTGACCAATCAAATAAGTTATATCATAGTAAATCCGTATATCTGTGGTTCCGAATATGACAAAACATATGTAAAAAAATATCAGTTTATGCTTCTTTGTATTTGTATGTTTTCAAGTTTTTGAAAAATATTGAAAATATAACCAACGAATATAGACGTTTATAGAAGGGCAGGACAATGAGTAAGACCGTGGGATGGCGCCAGATAGATGAGAAAGACGTTTTGTATTCGGGGGAGTGAAAAGAGAAAGCGCCTGGCTGAAAAATAAGGGAGGAGCTCGTGGGATCGGCGAGCGAACAAATGTAATAAGTTCTAATAGTTCTGGTTATAGGATAAGAGTCTTCTAATGTCAAACCATTATACTTCAAATTATTTTATTGTTCACTGGGATTATCTACATACATATATAGTTCATATAATAGCCTTTTTGGTGTGCGTCATCGTTTGTGACGTATATCCGGGTTTTGGGTATGTCGATATTTTATTTGTTATTTTGACATATAGCTAACCTTTAATTCAATAAATAAAATCATCAGGATCGTATTCAGCCAAATTCGAAAAGGCTATGAAATTAATAATACTTGGGATATCAAAAAACTGCAAAATAAAACAAATTGTATATTTAATTTACATATTAAAATAATTTAATATTAGTAAATACAGTCATATAGACCCGCAAAAGAATTATACACCGTGTTCAATAATATTAATATTCACTTTTCATAAATAATAATTCACCGTAAACAACAAAGTACAGACCTGACGAGATCTGTCAGTGGGGCATTAGAAGAATACGTAAGACACATTGCCGCTACGAAAGGAACGTCTGCATCGTATTTTGAACGATGTAATTTCGCCCGATTGATAGGTCGCGTTTGCCCGTAATCTAAACATCAACCAATCAAATTTTTGTAAGTCAAAGATTGGGGTTAACGTTTGTACTACGTTTAAACGGTTCATTATTGTGATATTTTGATTAGGATTAATCACAGATGTGCCTTTTTTCCATTTCTTCCAACGTAATGTGTTAGAAAGACATTAACAATCAATGACGCACACCAAGAAGGCTATTATATGAACTATACTTTAAGTATTATCACAAAACATCATGACTCGCCTCAAGTAGGGCAGAGGTCGACTCTCTAATTTATGTTAAAAAGGAACGTCGTGAATACTAACAAATATCTATTTATATTCTCTCTCACGTACACTTGGTTTGTTGTAATAAATCAAGGTGATGTTTACTAATCAATTAATAATTAAACCTTGGAAGTATTATACAAACTATTATACTGAGTGTTAAATATATTTGTTAGAATTCACTTCACAGAAGCACTCGACTCGGATTTGGAGTTTGTTAGTCAGCGACGGTGGCGCCATCCGGAGGCTACCTAACAGAATCTAAAGGATCTGTTAGACAGCCACTCAACTAACCCCCCATAAGACCTGCCCTTCTAAAAGCGTCTATATTCGTTGATACAACACAAAAACGGCGACAACAACGTTACAAACAAACGACAAACGGACAAATCAAAAAAGATGCACAGCCAAAAACTACTTAAGTCACAGTTCACATAACTAAAAGTTAATCACCAACAGTATTGCCGCACTAAAATGGTTAAACTTGTACTCGAGATAAAAGAAGGATACAAACAAAATATAATAATTCCAACAAATTACTTTGTTGTGAAATGACGTTTTTTTCATTAGTTGATATATTGTAGGTATGGAGGGTAGAAGGTAGGAGCACCATCTGAATGTATCAAAAAGTGTCCATCGAAAGAAAGCAAATTAAGGTGGCGCCATAGTAGCAAGTGGAATGATTTTAAAAACACCGCCATGAATTATTAGAGTAAGATACAAAATTAAAAAGGAAAGAAATACTTGCGGTTTATTACAGCGCGTATTTTTAAATTATTATATCATAGACAAACATACATATGAAATATAATTCTAAATTGACATTCACATCATTTCCATTAGCTACACGAGCGCCATTTCGGCGAATCTTCGAATTATAATTTGCTGTTTACAGCTGGACACTTTTTCAACTTGTCTCCCATATAAGTTGGTGCTCCTTTCTTCTACCCTCCATAATTGTAGGGGAAAAACAGCTCAGATATACAAAAGCCAATAATGAGTAACTTTGACCACACTGCACTATGGTGTCCTGAGGATATATAATGGAAGCAGCACAGAGACAGATAATGTTAGGGGTTAGTACGTCATAGCACCGCCAACTTGTTTCGGGCATTTTCAGTTTTGAATTAATATGTTGATTTCAAAACGCCAGGAAAGTATTTAATACGATTTTGACCCATGATGATTGATATTGTCTGTACACTGAACCAACATTATTATTCATTGATTGACATATATTTGGAAGGATTTCATCTCTTAAACACGATCTAAAAAGATAATGCTCGCACTGTCCATATCTTGGCATCCAGATACGTCCTCACTCTGCTAATATAAACGCCTCATAATTAGAATTCGCCACGTGCCTTAATAATAAATTTGGTTAAACGTCGAGGCTTCTTTGTCTATTTCCGACCCCAATAGATGTTAGCGCCAAAAATGTGAATTTATAGGGGAAATTGTGTGGTTATAAATAAATAAGTATGAGTCACTGAATTGTATGCTATTGAATTTCTAGTAAATATTTAATTTTTTACATTTACAGAATAGGAATTACTATGAATCCCGAAATTGCCTTTCCGGGACAAAAGTCCTTAGAAGTAATTCGACCGCTTCTCAATTCACTGCATCCAGATTGTACGGGATTGGAAAATTTCGAAGCACTAATGGCTCTTTGCAATATGGCTCAGTTCAGCGAATCGGCTAGAATGAGAATAATCAAAGAAGGAGGATTCGGAAAAATCGAACAATACATGTTTGAAGATCATGAATACATATCTCGAGCCGCTGTACAGTGTATGTGTAACATGACGCAGTCGGAGGAAGTTATTAAGATGTTTGAAGGGGAAAATGACAGGGTAAGTTGAAATTTTCAAGCAGCGTATTTTGTAATTTCAAATCTATTAGAAATGAGTCAGGTTCTGTAACTCTGTAAGATTTCTACTGTCGAGATGTTGATTCAAAATGGTTTCAGACATCACCAGCACTGTCGAAATAGCATTTCGATATTGGAATATGTTGACTTGACAGTCACAAGGGCAATGAAGAGGCAGATTTACTAGCCAGAGTAGGAGCACAATTGCTCATATAGATCCAGAACCTTTCTGTGGTATAAATACTTGGATAAAAAAGCAGTCTCCAGAATGTTGGAACAATGCGCCGGGAATGAGATGGAGTTCATCAAATAACCATCACCAAAACTCACGGAGTATCTACAAATTCAGAATAGGTGAACAACCAGGATTCTGGTGGGTCTTCTGACAGGGCACTGTAAACTCAACAAACACATGAACAACTTCGGATTCTCAGACACAACCACGCGCAGGTTTTGACAAGAATATGGGGAAACCTTAACACATATACTGTGTTACTGTAAATGCATGACTAGACTAAGGTTTTCGACGATAGGGGATGACGGATGACCTGAGGTCTGATCTATGTAGTCTAGTAATATGGACGGGTCTAGACAAGGAACTCTAGCATATACATATGGGCATATACAATAGATCTGCAAAGGTGGTAGTGGGGAGGCCCCTAAAAGCACATAAGCCACATATTAATCTTCCTTTTAGCGTTTAAACTGTTTTTTTTTTCAGGTCAAGTTTACCGTAGCCCTGTGTCTTGATGAAGACAAAGACACTGCACTGGCGGCCGCTGGTATGCTTGCAATCATTACCGGAACGAGTGTAAAATGTTGTGAGAAAATTTTCGATTCGAAGAACTGTCTCGATTCTCTACATTGTCTTCTGGCAAATCCGTCATTAGATATGCAATATAGGGGAGTTTGCGTAGCACACAATATTCTGTCGTCTTCAAAATTAGTAGCGGAAAAATTAGTTGAGACTGATGTTCTAGAAATTTTGATGGCTTTATCAAAGTTGCCACCGTATGACGGAAGAGAAAAAATTGTAGAAATTGCTGGATTAGCCTTACAAGAAGCTGAAAAGTGGGGAGTTATTAAAAAACCGGAAGATGACGACGAGGATTAACGGAAGGAAGTTTTTTTATATGAATGCAGTTCAAAATTAACATTTTAATTTATGAAATATACATTTCCCATAAAGGTAGGATTTTAATCTATCCCGCGTTGCGGCAGCGGTACTGCGACGTCGCAAATGACGGATTCAGAGTTTGATGAACAGCTGATGAATCCTGCGGTATCATTAATTTTGATTTTTTCTTAAGGGTTTTATCAAGTTCACCGACTTATACCGCTAGAATTTTTTTCAAAAGGTTTTTACAAATTTTAATATTACTTCCTTGATTATTGGGTAAATAATATTCTCTCGTCATATGTTTGGATTTATTGGTAGGGGTATCATTAATTGTGGCGTAATGACGAGCAACTGGCTTAACTTCAACTTGTGAGAATATGTATCCGGTCTGTAAGTCAAAATTGGCAAGTCCATAAAATTTATTATGGATTTCCGTTTGAATTTCTGGACTTATTAACTTATAACATTCTAATTTGCAGCAATGGTCTGCGTTATCGCTTGGACAATTTGGCCTTTTACATTGGTATAACTCTTACCACTGGCTCGAAAATATTTGTTTTTTTCCATTCACTTTCTTGTTTTTTGATTCACGCTTTCCTCTAACAAAGATTCTTGGCAAAAATTGGTATCAACAATTTCAGAATTAGACCTATTTTTCGCAAGTTTGTCCAATTTTTCTTTTTTATTGTTTGTTTTTGTAGTACTAGAATCACTTTCGGACTCTGACGGCTGGTAATCATCAGAACTTTCATTGTCTTCAAATTCTGAAGGCTCATTAACTGAATTTGTTTCTAAAAGTTAGAGTATTAGTTAAATAATAAATTACCAATTTTTAAGACAAAAAAACTAACCTATTTTGTTTCGTTCATTGACTGGACTAACAGTCACTAAACAATATCTATCAAAGATACCAAAGAGGACCAAGCCACATTGTTTGGTATTGCATCAGTTTATTAAGATCGCCTGGCTAGACCTTCCTATTTAGTGGCGCCACCTGTTATAAGATGTTTGCAACTCAGATGATCCACTGTGGCTTTGAAAAATGTTTTATAAACAGGACTTGGACCAATATTTGGGATTTTGTGTAATGGTCCGCTCTGGTTCTTAGCGCCTCATATATTTACTATTCTTGGGGGGCGAGGAAGGAAGGGAACTACCCCCCCCCCCTATATCGACGCCCTTGACCGCAAATTTCATTGGTTTTATGCAAAAAGAATGACGTTAACGTCTTTTAAATACTTGTACCCTTTCGTAAAGGTAAACTTGGTGCATTTAGGATTATACTTGTGTGACTTTTAATCATTTTAGCAGTATTGAAAAATGTATGTACTTAAAACTTTTAAATATATTTATATAAATAAGAGTATTTATTGTTATTGTTAAGAATTTTTAAAGTGCCTTGTTTTAAAAAATAAATCATATTTAACCTGTTGTTTGTTTATATTCAAATTAATTTCTTGTCCCATCCACATTATGACCTTATTTTAAATCTATATTCTGAATTGGTATCCAGGCAAGAGATTTACATGTTAATGTTTCTTTTTAACATACCTACTTCTAAAAAAGGAGGTTCTTAATTTGAAGTCTACATATCTTTTATGTACAGGCATAACTTCTACGTTTTTTAACTGATTTCAATAATTCTTTTTTTGCATTGGAGTTGCTCCCAGGTGGTTCCATTTTAATTTCATTGGTTTTGGACCTCGGGGTTCAAAGATGCACCAAGAAATGAGGTATTGTTGGGTTTGACAATTCCAAAACAAAATAAATGATCTGGGATGTACTAATAAAGATCAAAGTTCAATTTCATTGGTATTGGACCTTGGCCCACGAAAATATATATATAGGTATTGTTAGGTTTATGACAATTTCAATAAAGTGGATACCTAATTAGAATCGGGGACATAATATTAGGTCTACTCATCATTCAAAATTGTTTTATAATTTTGAAAAAGGTGCCAAGTAAATGACTTTACGTCACCGAATTCGTCACTACTCTCATGCTTAGCACATCCTTTGACACAACTCTCAACATATTCATGTGCCCTGATCTAGTGTTTAGGTTACTCGCTGCGCTGTCTTTTCCAATCTAGGATACCCAGTTTTGCTCTTCTGCATCACTGTAGGATTATTTCTCATAGTCCCCATTATGCCCAGATGCAAGTCATCGTACGTTCCTTAGCCTCTCATGGTTATTTCTTGCCACGATATTCTATAAATTCATGTTTTCCTTTTTTTACACATCAAAAATGTAATACGCTCAAAATACAAACCCATCTTAAATTTTGCTGTCACAAATATACATTATAAGAAATTTAATAGGGATAAAATAAAAGAAATATATTATAGTGATTTATTTTAAAAAATATAAATGAAAAAAATTAACTAATCCATACGTGTCTTCAAATTCTTTACGGTCACCTTGTCCTTTTCTCTGCAAAATCGTAGAAACACTAATTATTAAAACTATACATGAGACAGAATGATTTTGGAAAATGTAAATAGGAATCTTCTTGTTTTTAAATCCTTAAGTACAAGAATTAAACTTCTAATTACTGTTTATAACATAATTTAAAAAGGTTTTTTGTTCTGTAATATAAAAAGTGTCAAACATATGAAATTTTTACTTGTAATCGCCCTAGTACTTGAATTATTGCCAAAAAAATGTTTGAGTACATGTATTTTCTTTAGAAATTCATGTATGAGACAAATTTCCCGCAATTAATTCATGCACTAGAGGGATTCGATAAGAAAATTTTATACCAGAATTATTTAAAAGTAAAACATTAGGCAAATATCTATTCAGATGTCATCCATAAATAAATTGAAGCCTGTGTGTAACGCGAGTTTTAACGTTTTTCGTTATTTGAACTGTCATCAACACTGTGTGGGTTCTTTACTTTGAAAAGAAATTTCTTGATTTGGAAAAGAAACTACAGAGTTAATCAGAAAAGAGGTGGAAAATTTAACTCCATCAAATACCAAAAAGTCTAATTTTCTCACTAGGTTTCAGGGAAATGTCAATATTGACTAGAAATGAAAGTGGATAAATTTCCACTTGATAATTTTTTGTCTACATGCTCATATGGATGAAAAATGTTCAGATAATTTGCTGGTTCCCATACCAACAATGTCAAAATAAAGCATCTGATTGGTATAATGATGACTGGTATAAAATTTTCATTTTAGTTTCCCTGTGATGGCTCTATTGCCCGGTTGCACCGTTTGAAATTTAAGCACGCCTTTCGTAAGTCGTGCTTAACTTTAAGAAGCACTTAAATATCTCACTTGTTGCACCGCTACAGCTTAAGCATAACTTAGTAAAGAATCGCTTAACTCATTGCATACATGGCAACACTGAGAAAATCTAGTAACTTATTAGTGACTTTTCAGATTTGGCTTTGTATCGAGTGACAGTTAGCTTTCGCCCGCGTCAAATGTGAAAAATTAATCTATAAATACAAAGAAAACAACAAACTTCAGAAATCAGGAATGGTTATCAAATGCCCAATGCAGGCATAAAACCGAAGTGCTGCTAGCAACAGATTCATGAGAGACACGCTGTTGTTTCTGTAATAATAGTTGATCATTTGGTCTTGCAGATTTCCTTCTAGGAAATATTTTAATTAAAATTCACCTCAAAATTTCAGAGCTTCCTAGATCAATCCTAAAACCCGTAAACAACATTGTTTTGTCACTCGAAATCTTTGATAAGATGCAAATTCCTTTATGTCATAAAAATGATCAGAACAAGTGTGAAGAATCTCAGGAAGTCTATTATCTCGAGGATATCAAAATCAACTTGGAAATTGTCATCCATAAAGAAAAGATTTTCAGGTTAAATTAGCTGTCAACAGCGATTTTAAACTATCGGGAACTTAATATTAAGTGCTTCTTAACTAGTTTAACGAATAATTAGAGAGCGGTGCAACGTAAACTAGTCTTTTTAAGATTACTTTATTTTAAGACTGTCTTAAAGTAAACGTTGCAAACGGGCATAAGTGACTGACTGTAGCTAGCAAAAACTATACAAAATGTGTAAGTAAATTATATACACAAAATTACCACTGAAATGACAGTTACAGACAAAAAATTTTTTTCGGATTTGTTTTCAATATATTAAATAATTTTTATAAAAGAAATAACCCAATGACTTGATTTTAAATGAAAATTGTATAACCCCCCGACCCTGTGTACTACAAATTTATTTTCCTCAAAATGTAACCCTTCAGCACCTTCAAAATAACTTTATTAAAATCATTAGACACCCAAAACAGCCAAAATAACTGAAATTCATGTTCCATGCCTAGTAACATTAACCAGTAAAACGTCCCTTCTCCAATCTGCTGTGTTAGCAAAAGCTACTCTCCATCCTTAGGTTACTATTCTCCCTGTATTTTTCATGTAGAATAACTAGTTACCTACGTTTCCAATCTCCCCTTTCCCCACCCAGCAACTGCCATTCAGGCACTCGTAGTGTCACTACATTAATGGCCGGCCACTGAACGATTTTGTTACACAATGAGCTGACCATTATATAAAATTGTGTGCAAGTCTCATTGTGTAGTTCTGTTCTTTAAACAATATGCAATGTGTCTTTAGTGGATGCAGTTTCACATGTGAAATAAAACACAAAATAAAAGATAGACAAAACTTCTTCAGCAAAAAAAATAATGTAAAGTGACGTCACCCTTCTTCTTACCTCCTCTGTAACTGTCAGGCTGTTACAGACACATTGCATAAATAATGGAATTTTTATTCAAACATGTATTGCCATTTTACAATCTACTTCGTCAAGAGTATTCAGTAAAAGAGTTGAATGCTTTTAAACTTGGAAGTGAAATACCGTTTGACACTATCACTTATAGAGCACTAATTACTAGTAGTATTGTTGAAGGAGGTCTTCAGGCCAGTTTTTGGTTGATTGGTAATGGCATCTGAGAGTGCAAGCTCAGAAATATTGCCTTTCACCAGTTGTTGATAAATTTAATGGTAAATTCAATCCAAACTGTTAACAACTATTAAACTATAACCTTGGATTATCTGAGCCCAGGCCTGATGCACATAAATATAGAGTTTTGTTCAGCAAAAAGTTATAATAAAATATTTTAATTGCTAATAAAATACCATTACTTCCTATGGCAGTGAAAAATCTAGATCAAGATCTCACCAGTATGCAAAAATTATATAAGTTATACAAAATTTAAAAACTTACATAATATATACTGTAGCTCCCCAACCAGATATGGCATCTCTATCAAAGGCATTCATAAGAGCTTGTGATATAGTTTCAAAAAGATCATCTGGGCCTAAATTTGGTTCCCACAGAGCTTCACACATTCCATATAACTGAGCTGATGCAGTACCTCCAACAACAAAATCTGTAGGTTGATTAATACATCCAATAAGGTCCATATTACAGATAAATGGTTCATAAGTATCAGGCAAAAGTCCTGCCACAACGGGTTCCACAAAAAATGGACCAAATCTCTTTTCATATAACATATTAGAAATCATTGAAGCAAACGTTTTGGGTGATATCCTTCTGTTTTCCTTAAGTTCATAAAGGTTTTTACGAAAACGAAGTTTTTCCATTACCGTTTGTGTATCAGTAGCTAATCCTGGTAGACCAACATATAAATGGGGACCCATTTCAAATATTTTTTTGAAATCTGTAGCTACCGTTTGTGCCTGGATACCAAATCTTCGATCTGCCGCAATTGCTACGCAGTTTTCTCCCTTCATTGCCACCATAGCACCTCCATTATAAGCAAGAATAGACTAAAAATAAGTAATTATGAAAATATAGTTAGCATTTGAAGACCATTATATTGCATATTTAAAAATATTTGTTAAAATTTAGCTTTGTCATTA
Organism: Lochmaea crataegi; assembly: GCA_947563755.1. Lineage (NCBI taxonomy): Eukaryota > Metazoa > Arthropoda > Insecta > Coleoptera > Chrysomelidae > Lochmaea > Lochmaea crataegi. The sequence goes on from OX387428.1 coordinate 15,266,189, forward strand.
AACATAACCTCAATATTAATACTAATTCAATTCAAATGTAAAACAAGTATAATCACTTACCATCTTGTATTTAATTTATGAAAAATGTTTAATGATATATCTTCACTTTAAACTTTAAATATTGAAAAACTCAACGCTATGTACCAAGGAATTCCAGAGATTAACACTGTAAAGAGTAAACCTCTGCTGTAAACTTTAAATTAAACCTTTGACAGATGGAGGCTATACACTTTGACAGATATCAGATCACAGATCTTTGAACAACGACAGATGATTCAATAGTCATAGATAGCATACATACGGATACATAGGACTCTCCCATGTTAAGGTCTGAATCTGAATTTCAGCGCCATCTGGCGACTTGGAAGAAACTAATTTTGAAAATAGTGACAAATTTGAATTTACAGTCCATTATCTGCTATCTGATATTCCATATTCCACTTATGTTAACAAAAATTAAAATACAAAAAATTAATTCTGAAGATATTTATTGATGTACTTTCTTTTAAATACATAACATAATAGTATTACATGGTGGAATACATAATAATTGTTATACACTTGGAGTTAGGTATTACAAATTAAAACTATAGCATAATATTATATATAGGTACTTTTTATAAATATATATGTTTCTTCAATTATTATGGCTTGTAATACAACAGAAATGTGAAAAAAATCTGGAAAACGGTTGACCCTAAAGGCCATCCCTGCAACTTCCCGCTAAATTCAATTTTCAAACGCATACGATTTAGTCGCTAGCTGCGATGTTTTTGAGCTCTTCCAGATCAAAAATTTGATTTTTGTGTTATTTTGAGTTCTCCGAGCTCAAAGATAAAGCTATTAGATTCTTTGAGCTCTTAGAGCTCAAAAGTCTGATGACAGTATCATGAAACAGTAATTGCTAAATTTTCAATCTGCTATAACTGTTCATGCCAGGGCTCGAATTCAGTACCTTACCCGATCTAGGCGCCGGTCTTATGCCTTAGACTGCTCGGCTTCACCGGCCGGTAAATATAATAAATATAATTAGTTGATATCATTTTTGTTACATTAAGTTGTCATTGTATCAACAAAGAAAAGTAGCTGATTATTGCTTTTGAGCTCTTCGAGCTCAAAAGTCTTATCAAAGCTCGATGAAACACGATTTTTTAAATTTTCAAACTGCTGTTACTTTTGAATGAATCAACCGATTTTCACCCGGTTGGCGGCGATCGATGTAGTTTTTAAGCTCTATGAAAATTAATACAAAAAAACACTTTTTTTCGACAACGATATCTCACGAACGCATCAACCGATTCTGACGCACTTGGTGGCGATCGATGCGAATTTTCAAGGCTAATAGCTGATTAGTTTTTGAAGTCGATCGGTTTAGCCAATTCGGAGATATTTTGGAAAAATGAAAAAAACAACTTTTTTTTTCACTTTTTTTGCAATTTCTCGAAATCTACCGGTCCGAATTAGTTCCAACTTACAGAAAATCTAAGTTTGGCGAAGCCAAAACCGAACCGAACCGATCAAGCCGCTCAGAAGTTAAATAATGAAATACTTATATCTGAAGAAACTGGAAGAGTATTATTGGAAAGTTAGGTTATGTTCCACCGCATTCTTGCTATATTGATTTGTATCAAAATCTATCTTTTAAAAATATTATAAATAAGTAAAATGCCTAATTTATTATAGAAAATAGTGTTGAGCTGGCTTAAAATGTCTTTCCTAATCAAATTTTCACTGTTACTATGGATTAATATTAATATTGTAAATAATAACTATAGTTATTGTAAAATTCTATCATTATTTTAAAAGTATTTAATTGTTTTTCATTTAAAAATAAATAATAATTTGGAGTTTTGCTTCATTTTTTCAAAGATTCAAATACTTATTAATTTACATGCAGTGTGCGAAATACTTCAAACCCTAGTGCGCGAAGTATTTTGCGCACGGTGTCATGGTAACGTAAGAATCCGAAAAAATGTGTCACTTCGCATATTGTTGTCAATGCGCAAACCTTGCCATTTTTTGACGTTTGTAGAAAAAAACAATAAATTAAGAGTTATTTTGCCAGCATTCCTCTAATTTCATCGAAACTTTTTCCTTTGGTTTCAGGCAACAATACATAAAAGAAAACAAATCCACTATAACAAGAGAAACTGAAAATAAACATACTGTAGTGTAACCCTAAATAACTAGCCACGAAAGGCTGAATGAATAAAACAACTCCTACAACTATAGTACCTAGAAACATAGTTATACTAGATCCAACTGATCTAAGTTCATTAGGAAGTAATTCCGTCCTTAATACCGATATCGTTGAGCTAATACCCATTGTATTTGCAGAGACGTGACATACCATAGCAATTAATGGTATAAGCCTTACTGATTGGGATAATTCGTATTTATTATAATGGAAATAAAAAAAAAGTCCCAAGACAAACATTGCACAGCCGCAGATGAAAAATCCTGTGAGAATCAAAGGACGTCGGCCTATTTTTTCTATAACCACAACCGCTAAGATAGCGAAAAATAATTGTATTGTCATAATTGCAACAATTATCACATTCACTGATAAACTAGCTCCAATGTCAGTTAAAATAGTATTCATAGAGGTTAAAATAACAAATGAACCAGAGAGATCTATAAAGCATACCATTCCCAAAACAAGAATAAACCCTTTTCTAACAGGACGATTGAAAAAAATACTTTTCCAGTTAATTTGTGTTTGCGAGGTACTTGTTTGAAGCAAGTTCTGCTTTTCAATGCTCTCCATCTCCATTTCCATATCACACAAGGGAAAACTACTGATTTCCCTAATTTATTTAATACTGTTATTGCTCGAGATTTATCCCCCTTTAAAATGAAATAAATTGGAGATTCTGATATAAATATAGTTAAAATCAAAACTATGGATGAAGGTATTGCGCATGATAAGAAAAACAAACTGACTGTGGTTATACCACCGATTCCCAAACCGATGAGTTGTCCAATAATAACCAATAACGAGAGCTGACATCCCAAGCTTCCTCTATTATGATTTCCAGCTACTTCTGAGGTATACGTCGGTACTACAACCATTAACAAAGACTGGTTGATTGCTGCTAATAAAATTAATGTAATAAATTGATACAAATATTTAACAAAGTATAATGCCGCATTAAACACTGATACACCTGCGGCTACTATTATCAACGTTTTCTTTCTACCAATGGTATCCGGTACCTTTCCCAAAAAAACACTACCTACAACGATTCCTATTGGGTTTAGGGACATCAGCAGTGAAGCTTGTAAAACACTTATCGGTCCTTCCAAGGGATTTATTGATGTATCATTTGATGAAAGTTGTGGTAATACTGGAGACGTCCATACCATCGAACTACCAGTTGTTATGTAGAGAGCATTTGCTGAAAAAATAAATAATCAGTACTTCAATGCAACTTTGTTGAATGCACTTAACCCAGAAATTAAATGGTCGGCGATTCAATGTTTAAAGAAACTATTCGTTGAACGACTTAGAGAAAATATTTTGAGACCCAGAATTGCTGCTCGAGGTCTAGCTTCAACTCGTAATCACCGTAGGGCTACGTTCTGCAGGGCAGCTTTTAAATTGGCTAGATGGATAGTGGGAACATACATATAAGTCACGATTTTGTCTGTACTCTAATGAAAGGTGGATGCGTGTACATAGACGACTCAATGAACGGTATGCTCAGTGCTTTGTTTGCAGGAGGAGAATCCGTAATGGTCTGGGTAGGTATCTCTTTGAATGGATTCAGAGAGCTTGTGATTTTAAATGAAAACCATAGAGCTGAAAGATACCTACATATTGGAGATTGTAAACCAGTAATGCCACTTGCACCATATATCAGACAAGAATTTATGCTGATGCATATGATGCATGTTATGAATTGAATGCTTTTACTTTATGTAAGCGTTTGTTTGCCCTTTTGCGCAATACGTTTGCAGTTTTGAACAACAAAAACAACAATTTAAGGCTGTGCTTTTAAATTTTATTAAAAATTTAAGTACATATATACGTTAATTGTTAATAATAAGTACGGTTTCCTCTCATATCAACTACAGCCAAACAACGCCTCTGCATACTTTCAATAAGGTCGTTGAAGTAGCCTTGATCGATTTGTCATAAAAAGTTGGGGTAAAAGCTGTCTAAGTTCTTGGAGTGTCTGTGGGGGTGGTTAATGGGAATTCAAAGCTCTTTTTAACTGGTTCCAATCATGCTCGATGGAATAGTGATAATGTTCCCATCAAGCACAAACCATTATGTAAGCCAAATAAAACAAATGCCTCCCCAAACAGCAAGTGTACCACCTCTGAACGGATGAACTTCCTGCAATGCTTTTCGATTTCTGAGCACTAGAGGAAGAGTCCATACACGAACACGCCGACTATCATAAAACCGTCCATACCTTGACTCACTTGTTAACAATGCGGACCTCCATTCAGCATTCCAATTTACATGTTCATCAGCCAATGCTAATCAACAGAGTAGGATTTAACTCTCCCAAGGCCAGGGACTAAAAAACGGTGGGGCCCACTAAAGGAACTATAAAAGACAGTTTTGATGAAATATTTTGGAAAACCTCGTAAGTCACAAGATATAATGATATAGAAGGGGGCCCTGCGGGCCCTCCTCAGATACAGTGCCCAGAGCTATAGACCCCCATGCCCTTAGCTAAATCCAGCTCTGCCAATCGAGCATGCATATGAATTTGTGTTAATGGAACTCATATCAAAAGTCGTCGTGAACGTAAGTTAACCTCGTGTAATCTTCGACATACCGAAATGCGGGGGTGGTAACCCTTGGTCGACCACTTTTAGGTTTTTTTCTCACTTTTATAGTTGCTGAAGACGATCTGCCTCAATCGTGCCAATAGCCCCTACTGGCATTATCCCCATCAAGTTTACGTCTAGGCATTATTCAAAACCAAATTCTAAACTGTAAATCACAGTTGACTGAATAAAGTAGAAACAATATCTGTTGTAAAATTTTTGAAAATACAAAGGGAAACAACTTGCCTTAAACTTGAAAACTTATCAACTTGGAAACAAAAAAACTAGTCACATGAGCAAGTAAACAGGAAATATATTACAGACAAAACCTTGGTGAATAAAACAGTGATAATTTTTAACATAAATCCAATATTTATTAACTTCCCTAGCTTTTGTGGAGCAGTTTTTTCACTTTTAACTCATAAAATAAAATGTTACTTTTAATACTAATATCATAAGTAGCTATTATGGAAAAATTTTATGCAAAAATTTTTGTAGAGCGTTTTATTATCTATAATTTATTTTCATAGTTGTTATTTATGTAATAAGGATCATAAAGGCGATCATAGGGATGATGACAGTCACTAAGAATAACTGAAATAATGATTTGAAATCAATGTATAGATTACAAAGATTCTAAAGCAATCACTTATTTTTACATTACAATTCTGATTATATTTATTTTAGTAAAAATATAAAATACATAATATGACAATCTTATCCAAAACACCGATCACAAACGTGTGACGTCAATATTTTGTGTATCGTTCAAACTTTTATCGTATTTTCTGGTTTTGCATCGTTTAATGATATTTACTCGTTATATAATTCGTGATTTTCACACAAAATAATTCAGTAGTAATCAAATAAATTTTTAATTTGCAAACTGTGAAATATTTTTGAAGTATTTGTGATGTCATAGAGACGCCATTACTATTCTAACGTTTTGGCGCGAAATTTGAATTGTATTTTAAAAACGTGAATTTCTCCTTTAAAACCTCTATTTTTTCAAAAAACAAATTTTTTTTGATAAAGCTTATGCGTGCAAACATCGTGGAGCACTTTTTCAAAATCAGTCATCATGCCTATTATGGTACAAGTCGTGAATGCTATTGGGCGAGGCGTAGCCGAGCCCGATATCGCGACTTGTGCCATAATGATTGTTCATGATTCGTATTACATACAAATTTTATCTGATGGCATTTATATTAATACATTTTCGAAAAATTAAAAACTGCATTTTTGACATGTCACAATGACAACTATTTTTAAAGCAGCAAGTATGTGTAGTTTAAAATATTAGTAGGTTAGTGAGCTATGGTTTGCCTTGACATTTTTTTGAAACAGTCTAATTTACAATATGTCATCTACGAACAGTTCACTATACAACCCTGCGCAGATCGCGATAGATTCAGTCGGCCTACGACTGTTTATAAGTATTATTCTATGGGCCTACGGCTGTTAACTAGGAAGTACGTGTTGTGTAAAGTTTTTGTAAACCCAAAAATATTTTTCACGTAAACACGTAGGTAACAGGTAATATTTTCTATATTAAATTATGATAAAGAGGTAAATCAAATATTGCACAGTTTTAATGACATTACTCTTTACTTTAGTTATCAGTTATCAAAAAACATCTATATACTTACTTTTTAAATAATTAACTAAACTATTTTTTTCTGTGACGGGAAAAAAGTTTGACATTTTATCACTGTTGTCAGGTAACAAAATGTCACTTTTTATGAAATTACTTTTTTCCCCGGGAAAAAAGTGAATATATACAGGGTGCAGCATTAGTACGTCGGGACACAACATAACCTCGAGCTAAAATCTAATACTTTTTTCCCTTGTATAATAAATAACTATTTGTAGGTTAGTAGGAAAAAATGGCATACCACATAGTAGGGAAAAATGGCATATTATGCCATTTTACCTGCTATGTAACCTAATTATTTTTATTTATTCTAGATTAAGCAAAAATGCCTCGTAATTATGTTCGAAAGACGAAACGTCAAGATTTGGATGCGGTGTCTATGAACCAAGCCATAGAGCTTAGGAGGCATGGTCAAGATAAAAATAAAACCATTAAATGTGGTGAGAAAGCACTTAGAAGATTTAAAACTACTTTTCCCATAGCACTTGAACGTGAATTGGCTAAGCATCTAAAGTTATTAGAATCAGGGTTATTTGGATTAACTGCAAGAGTTGGCCTTCCAACTTGCTACTAAGAATGGGATAGTGCACAGGTTTAGTAATGCAAAACAAATGGAAGGCAAAGACTGGTTAAGAGGTTTTCGCAAAAGAAACCCAGACATATCACTTCGCAAGCCAGAACCTACATCAGCTGAAAGAGCACAAGCGCTCATCAAACCGCAAGTCTCCAGCTTTTTTTTGTTTCTAGAAAATGTTCTAACAAAGGAAAATATTGACCCAATGAGGATATACAATGACAATAAATCGTCACTTTCTATCGTTCAGAAACCCCAAAAAATATTTGCCACTAAAGGGAGAAAGCATGACCGTGGTCTGCTGCTTGTGCACAAATGGAACCTATATTCCGCCTTGCATCATATTTGCTCGAAAGAACATGAAAAATGAACTACTTAGACTAGGACCAGTTTTTCTGAAATGGTTAGGGCACTTCAAGAAATACGCACAGGCTTCATTAACCAATAAAGTGCTATTAATTTTGGACGGACATTCCAGTCATAAATATTTAGATGCTCTGATATATGCGAAAGACAACGGAATGTCATTTTACCTCACCCAGGTAGGGTAAAATGGTTTTTGCAAGGTTTTAGAATATTTGTTATTTTTTTTAAGAATATTTTTTTTGCAAAAAAAACTATTTGAATCTGTTAAAACATAATGCTGTTTCATACCAATCAATTCATTTCTTTATAATTGTTTTTATTATTTTTCTTTCGTCACTTTTGTAAACCCTATGCCGTTTTGTACACCCTTCCCCTACATCTAACGAACAACAAAAAACAACAACTAAAATAAAAAATCGACGATTTTAAGCATCGTGTATGATACCTGATAATAATGTAAATATCAAAAGTAGTCCAGACTTTTTGACACACTGTATATGGTTGTAAGTAAAGTATAGTACGTAATGCGTATTGTAAAACGCACTCATGGATTTTTTTTCCATTCGTGCGTAATGTACGTGCCTTTCAAAATACCTACTTATTATAAGTATAAGTGTTATAAATGAAACTCACTGTTTGTAGTTAATTCCACTATTTAATAAAAAAATTATGAAAATTCTAAGATATTGATAATTATTTCGATATTGACCTATCAATATCCTTAGAATTTTCATATGTTTTTAAATCAAATAAGTAGTGGAATTAATTAGGAACAGTTAGTTTCATTTATAACAGTAATAGAATAGATTTCTCATTGCAAAGACTGAGCAAATTTCGAAAAAAATAAAAATAAAATAACAACATGCCCTCACTTACCTGTCATAGCCGAAAAATATAGATGGCAATTAAATTTATTTTTGGATTTTTCATTCATGTTGAGAAAATATCCATAAATTTTTGTTATGGAACTAAATCGTTCACCAAAACCAAAAACGTTTGTTATCATTTATTGTTTCCTAATAGTAATCAATGAACATTATCAACTTCCACAATAAGTAATATTAGTTGTACACCGTGTTTTTATGATTACTTTGAGCGCCATCTATAACCACACGAATGCAGAAAATTTGACTGTATTCATTAGCTTACTTTTATTATCTTTTAAGTATTTATATTTATGTATGTAAGCATATTACAGTTTCCAGTTGAATATTTAATAAGGCATTATCGACAAAATTATCAAAAGTAGGTATAGTCAACATCTTACATAGTTTGGAAAATATTTTTCAAACTAATGACCGTTTATTTACCTTGCACTGATAATGACGTAACTAGGAGTGACCACTTCTTTTTACAAACCAAAATGGTTGGTTGAATCTAGTAATAACATCCCGTTTTTCTTTGAAGTGTATTTCAATGTTCGTAGGGGCATATAGACCGGAAAGTGGTGGTTTTTTTTAGTTAAGCAATCATTGGTCAGCGTTCCAGCGAGCCTTTGTAAAAACGTTGGTCCAAGGCTTGTCATGCGGTTTCTAGCCATCAATAGGAGCAGTTGATAACGCTCATCAGGACCTGCACCGGGATTCTATTTTACGTTACGATCATAACGGCCGACCAAAATTGACAATTAGTGATACTATTTTTGGTTTATTCGTAGAAATAGGTAGGTACTAGTCGATTCATTCGAAAGGTATGGACGAGTCGTATTCGTTTACTTAATTTGAAACTTCTATGATATTTGGCATTTCCTGACATTTTCTAATCTGCGCTAATTTCTAACAACAAATAAAAACATTTTATGTGTTTTCTGCTGATTTTTGCAAATATTCACGAAAATAAGATCAAGAGAAGTCATTTCTCATGCAATATTTGAAATATTGCATGAGAAATATTTAATGTATTGAACAAAATATTAGTTTCATAAAATTGTTCAAGAACGAAATGAAATTACAAAATTATCAAGAAATCACTGTTCGCGTAACGCTAGCAAACTCGCAAACGAACTACTGACTGAGATATATATATATATAAACAAAAGGGAATTCTTGACGGTAGATAATTCAATAGGTTTTATATATCTTAGGGATTCCGTCGTAATTAAGGAGGGCTGAATTAAACTCTTATTTACTACCCAACGTTTCGAAAATTTTTATTTTCTTTTTCAACATTTTTTTTGGTAGGTATATCTTTTGTAGAATAATTTTTTAAAAAGTTACGTGTAAAGTGAGTCAATAATTTACAAAACTAAACTTCTTATTCAGCAAGTAAAACATTCTTTGTATGTAAGAAATTTCATATAATACATTGAAGGCACTATTTTGATGTGGAATGTCAAAACTCAAGTGACATTTTTTAATATTTTTTAAGATTGAGTAATAACAGAGTTGTTGTGACTAACTTAATAACTTAGAAGACAGTCTTGATTAATAGTACCATGACTTGTCACTTAATATGACTTCCTTCTTTAATATGATCATGATATATATATATATATATATATATATATATATATATATTGATATAGAAAGTGAAATCATACAACACATACACCAAACAAGGGTTATTTCAGTATAAAATCTAAATAAAATATAAACAAATCACCTGACAAATATTTACAACCCAAACTTTAAACGGGAATATTCATAACTTTTCTCTAATTTATTGAAATCCTATCACATAGCTTCAGAATTTTCAAAAGCTTTGTAAAAGTTTCTTGGCTCATTATAAATCTAAAAAGAAAGAACCTGAAAATTAAAAATTATTAGTTAGGTTATAAAATCTGACACTGGTAAAAATAGAAGAAGTACACTTAACAAAGTGTGAATCTAGATTTGTCAACTCGAACGGAAGAAAGGAGATGACAACTGAAATTAAAACAGATGTCAAATAATTTTAAAATTTTTTAACTAAAAGATAAAAACAATAATAAATAATTTGGAGACATTAAAAATCAACTTTCATATCAGAAAAAGATCAAATTATAAAACAATCAAGTCAAATAACAGAAATCAAAAATCATTAAATGAATTTGATTGGTCAGCAAATATAGAAAAACTTAAAAAAATAAAGAGACATATGGATTTTGAAAAGATAGAAAAATTTGATATTGGTTGCTATTGATTAGAAAACGGTTAGTTACAAAAAATATACAGAATTGAGAAGTATAAAGCTTTTTCATGTTTAAGAATTTATTTAAAATTAGACTACGTTGTGTTAAAAGTGAAACCATAAAGCGATTTGGTGTTGATAACCTTTCCTTAACAAGTTCTTGTTAAAAACAGAGGTTGAATAATCTCTGTAAATATAAAATTCCTTAAACAAAACATGAGTGAAAATTCCGAGAGTTAAACTGAAAATCTTCCCAAGCCGACCCCGAAGCCATATTGAAGCCACTTCTACGAGGGACTCCAAGGCCCAGAAAGGTCTAAAACATAGAAAATCTTCAAAAAAATAATACAAGATAAAAAGGTATTTCATAAACTATAAGTTAAATCATTAAACTTACGTGCGTGTGATTAAATCCAGAACTTTATATTTATTCATCTTCGTTACGATTACAATATCATTCAATTTGTATATAAAATATGTTAAAAACAGATGTTCTATTTTGTCTTTGGTTATTAGTGTTACATGTAAAAAGAGTTGCATAATTTTCATATATTTCTTAGATATAAGAACTTCATTTAGTGTGAAAGTTGAGCGAAAGATCATTTAGATAAGTGTTTTGAATTGTTTCTTATGTATTTACTTATCAATTCTATATAAATACGCCGTTCATTAAAAAATAAATTAAATAATATTTCATAAATTTCGAATATAAAGAGTTTTCTTCCTATTAAGTTGGCAAAACTGCTTCACAGTTGGATAGTTCCTATTATTCAAGGGCAAGGACACAGGACCGGCCTGAGGATATATTAAATAATAAAATAAAAAAAGAAACTAAATGAGCATTAGACCCATGAACCCAACTTGAGGTGAAGTCATCATAAAAGGTGAGTGATGTATGATATCACTAATATTTAAATTGAAATTCATATTAATTGGCGCCCAAATAAATATATTACAATAAATAAATTAAAACACATATTAACAATATAAATTAAAAATGCATATCAATATATATATTTCATGCACTGGCTATGAGAGGAAGAGAGAAAGAAAACGTGCGCGCACTGGCTCTCACTTGCCCCTACAGTAATATACGAAACGCAACTCTCTCTCTTTCTACCTTCACTAACTCATATCTCCCTATCAACTTTCGTTCGCCTCACCGGATCATACTTTTCGTAACGCTCTCGTCACACATTCACCAGCTTACTCCCCAAGTCAAGCGTGCGTAAAGAAATTATCAAGAAATCACCGTTCCCGTAACGCTAGCAAACTCGTAAACGAGCTACTGACTGAGATATATATGTCGGCGTCAATTAGTGAAATCCATCATTCCCGGAAATGCCTAGTCATTTCACGTATTGCCGGCAAACAGTGTAACTATACATAACTCGCGGTTCTTACTTTTTCAAGAAGGGAAAGGAAAAATAACCATTCCATACACCCTCCACCTTCAGGAACCATCAAGGGGAAGGGTGAATGGAACGGTTATTTTTGCTTCCCCTTCTTGAAAAAATAAGAGCCGCAAACCAAATGTAGGTATATCTAGTTACGCTGTTTGCCGGCAATACGTGAAATGACGGATTTCGCTAATTGACGCCGACATATATATGGGAGGAGAGAGGAGAGAGGAGGAAGAGAGAAATAAAATGTGCGCGCGCACTGCCCTCTCTTGCTCCTACAGTTATATATACGAAGCCTAACTCTTTCTATCTTCACTAACTCATATCTCCCTATCAACTTTCGTTCGCCTCGCCCGATCACACTTTTCGTAACGCGTCTCGTCGTTTACGGTATACGTAGAAACACGCAAGTTTACGTTGAACGTATCTAAATACGTCCGAGACGTACTTACTGCGCACGCGTTCTTGTCAAATGATAGTCACTTAAGGCAGCACATACACGTATTGACACGACGTATACCCAATACGTTTACTTATTTCATTGCATCTTAAAAAGGGTTAAGGCAATAGACGCCGGGTTTGTCGTTTGTTTACATTTTAATCCATTAAGAGTTCACCTAATCCAACTTTATTGTGATATTTCTATTTGGTTTTTTCTTTATTTTATGCGCGAGTTTTTGTTTTTTTGTTTTTCTGTATTTTAAGTAATTTATTGTTGCGAGGTCACGAACTCAAAGCCGGCCCTGTCCACCGATAGTAAATTTTGGTGGCTGCACCGGTATTCTCCCCTTGCGTTAGAATGTACTCGAACATTCGTTTCGTTCGTGCATAGCCCGAGCGCCGAAGGCTCTAGAGTTTTCCAGAACCGATAAGGACTATATATACGCGGATTATTGAGTGCGTAAGGAGTTAGTTAGTTAGTTAGCTAGTTCGAAACAATTAGTGAAACAAATACAAACAGTTAGTTCAGAAGAATTAGTAAATTAAATAGTGCAGATAAATAGGGTAATATCCAAGTGGTGGAAATAAATTAGATTTAATATACCGAGTGTAAATAAATCAGTAGATATTCAGTATAATGTGTATATAAATTAAGTTTAATATAGTGTGTGTTTCTTTAAATAAATAGATAGTAATTAGCCATAGTGTGTATAATTTTATACCACCGTTAAAAACTGTTAAAATAAATAACAAAAACATTACATTATGTTAGCAATTTTGGATGAAGAAAATGATGATGATATGGATGAGGCCTTGGTTTTACACATTCTTCATGATGAGAAGAACTTGGACCACAGTACACTCTACGTATAATAAAAATAAACAAATAAACATGTGAAGTAAATCGTTTATATTCGAGTGTTCCGAGTGCCTAACTCGGCTCAATAAACCTACGTTGACGGTATACGTAGAAACAGGCAAGTTTACGTTAAACGTATCTAAATACGTGCGAGAAGTACTTACTACGCATGCGTTCCTATCAAGTGCTGCGTTTACGTTTACGTATTAATCATTGTCTTAAGTATGTCTAATCTAGCAAAGAACTGTACCCAAATAAAAAATTTAATAAAAATCTGAAATTATTACAACTATCATGGCCACAAAAAAAGACCAATGAAAACCGTTTATTTTATCACCCACTATCACCCATCAGTGATAATATTCCAGATGCTTATCTCCTAAATAGTTTGCCTTTGAAAAACGGTCCAGATTTTAACTTTAAATTCAACCATGATATGAGATTATCTTCGAGATAGTTACATGTTAAATTATTTGGAAATTGAAAAACCTGCCCAAATTTGAAAAAACAAACTTTGAATCATACGAATTAGCTCAACAAACCCAAGCTGAAAATGTTGATTACAATAGAAACAACCTAATATAATGTTTAATCTTTTGTATCAAGGTTGAGATATTATGGGAAAAATGTTTGATAAATTAGTCAAAATTATTGGTTTTATTACAGTACCTGCCTGCTTTTTATTTACCCAAAAGAATATTTACATTACAAATTAAGTCAACTAATTCTTAGATACACAAATATAATAGTCCAAGAGCTTTTGACAATAAATTTTAATATAACTAGTATACAGAATGATACAGAACGGATAGCATGATTTTTATAGATTTTGGTGTTCAAGGATCTTGTCGTATGGCCGATATTACGGTGGTATATTTACATATTGTTATCAGATCTTTCCTATTACCGGGAATAATATTGAACTTTGTTATTTCAAATGGATCACCCTGTATACTTCTTGCCTTTTGAAATCCTTAAGAAATACTTGCCATAATTTCGGAGTTATAGCTACATTTACATTATCTCCGACGAAGTTGAAACAATTCATTAAGCATCAACTGAAAACAAATCTTTAGATGTTTGTGTCCTCTTAGAAGACTATCCACAATTGAGTAATAAACAAATATCCAGGGAACATGTTATTTCGCAAACATCAGTAATGCAAACTTTACGTGAAAATAAATTCCATCCATACAAGATAAGATTAGTTCAAGAGTTGTCAGATGATGATTTCGATAGAGAAGAGTTTGCAGACATAATGATGGAAAAATGTTACAATCAAAACGATACAAATTTTTTAAGTAATACTATGTTTTGTTTTTTAATTAATGAAAAAGTAAATCGGCATAATTGTAGATACTGGTCACGTAACACAGCTCGTTGGATGCGTAAATCCCACACCCAATATCCACAAGATCTGAATTTATGGGCTGGAATAATAGGGAACAAAATAATTGGTCCATTTTCATTGAGGGAAACAAATGGTCCCAAATATACCTGAGTTGGCTCGGTTATTTCCAAATCCAAGAAAGTATTTTCAATTACATTTTAATGTAGAAATTTCATCATTCGAAACTTTCAGACAAAAACAATATTTGGCTGCAACAAGATGGTGCTTCATCTCGCAATACCTAAATAATGTGTTTCCCAGAAGATGGATTGGAAGTCGAGGTTTTATCGAATGGCCCCCGCGACCACCCGACATGAATACTTTAGACTATTTTCTGTGGGGACACTTAAAAAACATCGTCTATAAAACAAAACATGCCAATATTCAGGAATTAAAATATAGGATTACCACAGAGATAAGAAGAATTGAGCAGACAGGGATGTTGCAAAATGTATTGAAAATTTTTAAAAGTCGCATGGTTTGGTGTATTGAAGTAAACGGACAACATTCTGAGTTTTTGATTTTCTGCTGTAGTCGCCTTTACTGTAAGAGTAGATAAGCAAGGCGGGTTCTACCTCACCAGTGGCGTTCAATGGTGAAGTAGAATCCTCTTTGTTTAGGGGACTATGGAAATTAATAGTGTGCTGTGTATGGGGGGAGAAGTAGTGAGTTGGGAACGGCACTGCGTTGTGTGTGACGCACGAATCATCTGCAAAAAGGACATTAAAGGAGTGAGACGATGATTGTGTGCGACACATGCGACATGCTAAATGAAGTGTTGGAAATAACCTAATGTAAAAGTAGCTATAACTCCGAAATTATGGCATTTAGGCATAGGGAACAATACATGAAAAATATTCAGTATTTCTTAATGACACAGTTCGTTAGTATTCCGGAAAAAGGAAAGATCTGACAACACAGTAAATACCACCATAATATCGGCCATATCACAACTAAATCTATAAAAATCGTGCTATCCGTTTCCGAGATCATTGAGACGTTACATACTTAAAACTCACTCTGTATATGCTGTTACTTACGCCAGTGATACGACCTACACAGATGCTACTTTCTTAGCGTTTTGGAAGTATACGCACACAAGCGTATTTAGTAGCTCGCGATTTGCTGATGAGGTAAATGATAAAATGGCGTCTATACAGAAAGAAATAGCAAGTGTACCAACTCTAATTGCTGGAAAACGTCAACACGGTACATAGAGGTAATCAGAACCTGCTTTGTAGATCAGACCTTCCAATAACTTTTTTTACGAATTCTCTGTCGCATTCATCATTATACTGCTTACACAAATTTAAGAATTCTTCTTAACAATTCTGTTAGAGTATTACCCACTTACCCTCAATCATCCACAAACATTGGGCGCGTTCAGACGGAATTAACGATTGAGTTGCTGACCCAGCGGTTGCGTTCAAAAGGGATGCTGCCTCTCAAGTGTTGAGTATCAGATGCAACGGCAATTATTAGCGCTTTGTTTAATCAGCGCTGTCAAGGATGACAGAAAGTTTATTTTGCAATCTTTGGCGCTGTCAAAGTGTTGGGTTGAGTTACGTTGTGTTTTTTGGTAATAAACAATAATAATGGAAATAAACTTAGAAGATTACAGAGTAGTAATAAATAATGAAATAATTATATCTAATGAAACTGGAAGAGTATTATTAAAAAGTTAGGTTATGTTCCACCGCTAACTTGCAGCAATGGGTTCAGACGGAAGCGCTGACTGCCAGCATACTCAACAAGTTTTGTGTTTGAGCCCGTCTGAACACACCCATTTTTTCTGCCTAAACAGATTCTCCAGATTTTGGTCAATCTTTGGACATAAATATCAAACATGATCGGCTTCGGCTCCCGGCGTTTGGCGAGTGTTCATACTTACTAGTTTTTTGGGAGCCTGGGACGCTTGCTTAGCTGCCAAAACGTTAAAAAAGTAGCATTTGTGTAGGGCGCATTAGATAGAGATACAATGCGTCTGGCACCAGGGATCCATTACGTTTACCTGTGCGCATTCAGTTTGTACGTATTAAAATTGAGGATTGTATAATTATTATAAGACGTTTTTTTTATAATTTTCTACAACTTTCCCTGAATGGCATCATGCACTATGTTAACAATAAGAAAACTGTCTGGCGACGATACAGTAACTTTCGGGGAAAAAGTGATTAAAGAAAATATTAAGAAATAATCCCCAATTTTAATAGGTTCATACCATTTGGGCATGAGTGAACGCAACGGATCCCAGGTGCAAGACGTACGGTGTCTCTATCTAGCTGGGGGGTACAGAACAGCATAACAAAAAACTACCATACTAACAAATCTTAATTCGTGACATTGCCAGCTCTCGAACTACCAGCACATTCCAAACAATATTCACTTGTAAAATATTTTTATAAATAAAAAACAATAAATTAAGAGCTAGTTTGCCAGCATTTCTCTAATTTCATCGAAACTTTTTCCTTTGGTTTCAGGCAACAATAAATAAAAGAAAACAAATCCACTATAACAAAAGAAACTGAAAATAAACATACTGTAGTGTAACCCTAAATAACTAGCCACGAAAGGCTGAATGAATAAAACAACTCCAACAACTATAGTACCTAGAAACATAGTTATACTAGATCCAACTGATCTAAGTTCATTAGGAAGTAATTCCGTCCGTAATACCGATGCCGTTGAGCTAATACCCATTGTATATACAGAAACGTAACATGCCATAGCAATTAATGGTATAAGCCTTACTGATTGGGATAATTCGTATTTATTATAATGGAAGTAAAAAAAAAGTCCCAAGACAAACATTGCACAGCCGCAGATGAAAAATCCTGTGAGAATCAAAGGACGCCGGCCTATTTTTTCTATAACCACAATCGCTAAAATTGCGACAAATAATTGTATTGTCATAATTGTAACAATTATCACATTCACTGATAAACTAGCTCCAATGTCAGTTAAAATAGTATTCATAGAAGTTAAAATAACAAGTACACCAGAGAGATCCATGAAACATACCATTCCCAAAACAAGAATAAACCCTTTTCTCACAGGACGATTGAAAAAAATACTTTTCCAGTTAATTTGTGTTTGCGAGGTACTTGTTTGAATCAAGTTCTGCTTTTCAATGCTCTCCTTCTCCATCTCACACAATTCAGTAGTTTTCCCTAATTTATTTAATACTGCTACTGCTCGAGTTTTATCTCCCTTTAAAATAAAATAAATTGGAGATTCTGATATAAATATAGTTAAAATCAACACTATGGATGAAGGTATTGCGCATGATAAGAAAAACAAACTGACTGTGGTTATACCACCGACTCCCAAACCGATGAGTTGTCCAATAATAACCAATAACGAGAGCTGACATCCCAAGCTGCCTCTATTATGATTTCCAGCTACTTCTGAAGTATACGTCGGTACTACGATCATTATCAAAGACTGGTTGATTGCTGCTAATAAAATTAATGTAATAAATTGATAGAAATATTTAACAAAGTATAATGCCGCATTAATCACTGATACACCTGCGGCTACTATTATCAACGTTTTTTTTCTACCAATGGTATCAGGTACCTTTCCCAAAAGAACACTACCTACAATGATTCCTATTGGGTTTAGGGACATCAGCAGTGAAGCTTGTAAAACACTTATCGGTCCTTCCAAGGGATTTATTGATGTATCATTTGATGAAAGTTGTGGTAATACTGGAGACGTCCATACCATCGAACTACCAGTTGTTATGTAGAGAGCATTTGCTGAAAAAATAAATAATCAGTATTTCAATGCAACTTTGTTGAATGCACTCAACCCAGAAATTAATTGGTCGGCGATTCAATGTTTAAAGAAACTATTCGTTGAACGACTTAGAGAAAATATTTTGAGACCCAGAATTGCTGCTCGAGGTCTAGCTTCAACTCGTAATCACCGTAGGGCTACGTTCTGCAGGGCAGCTTTTAAATTAGCTAGATGGATAGCGGGAACATACAAAAGTCACGATTTTGTCTGACTCTAATGAAAGGTGGATGCGTGTACATCGACGACTGAATGAACGGTATGCTCAGTACAATTTGTTTGCAGGAGGAAAATCAGTAATGGTCTGGGTAGGTATCTCTTTGAATGGACGCAGATAGCTTGTGATTTTAAATGAAAACCATAGAGCTGAAAGTTACCTACATATTGGAGATTGTAAACCCGTAATGCCATTTGCACCATATATCAGACAAGAATTTATGCTAATGCATGGTAAGACAAGACCGCATGATGCTCGAATTGTGAGAAATTATATTGAAGAGGTGGTAATTAATACCATGGACTAGCTATGTTATGAATTAAATGCTTTTACTTTATTTAAGCGTTTGTTTGCCCTTTTGAGCAATACGTATGCAGTTTTGAACAACAAAAACAACAATTTAAGGCTGTGTACCTTTTAAATTTTATTAGAAATTCAAGTACATACGTTGATAATAAGTACGGTTTCCTCTAATATCAACTACAGCCAATCAGCGCCTCTGCATACTTTCAATAAGGTCGTTTCAATAAGGTCGTTGAAGTAGTCTTGATCGATTTGTCATAAAACGTTGGGGTAAAAGCTGTCAAGTTCTTGGAGTGTCTGTGGGGGTGGTTAATGAGAATTCAAAGCTCTTTTTAGCTGGTCCCAATCATGCTCGATGGAATAGTGATAATGTTCCCATCAAGCACTGACCATTATGTAAGCCAATAAAAACAAATGCCTCCCCAAACAGCAAGTGTACCACCTCTGAACGGATGAACTTCCTGCAATGCTTTTCGATTTCTGAGCACTAGAGGAAGAGTCCATACACGAACACGCTGACTATCATAAAACGTCCATACCTTGACGCACTTGTTAACATTGCGGACCTCCATTCAGCAGACCAATTATAGTTATTTAACCAACAAGTGTATTAATGAGGGCCATTAACAATCGAGATAATTTAACGCACGAGCAGAGCGAGTGCGTTAATGTTCGAGATTGTTAATTGCCCTTTTAATACTCGTGTTAGTTACAAAGCTTTTCCGTCGACTGTATCAGTTGTATTCGTTTTTCTCAATATATAAAAACTAAAAATATTTATTTGTTTCATAGGTAAGTACTGTCAAAAATAAATAATGACATTGAAATGTCACAGAGAAGGTCGCCAGTTCAAATGTCACTGTTTTCGTTTTTCTTAAATTCTTTTTTGGATGTCTTAACTCTAATAATTATTATAATATTGTAGAATAATAATATAAAACGAAAGGAAATTCAAAAACTTGAAGTATCTTATACTAGGATTCATTTTTTGGAGACGTTATTGTACGTTTGGTTGCCTACACCACAGGTAACTGTCAATATAAATATAATGTATAAGATGTGCGTTGGGTTGCCTGCAGAAAATCGTTGATTAATGTAGGTAAATCATGCATTAATGGGGGTCATTAATGTATGATTTTGTCTAATTTTGAGAACGTTAATAGCATATGTTAATACACGGTCGACGGAAAACATGTTTATCAACCCATGCTAATCGACAGAATAGGATTTAACTCTCCCAAGGCCATGGACTAATAAACGGCGGGGCCCACTTAAGGAACTAGAAAAGACAGCTTTGATGAATAATTTTGGAAAACATCGTAAGTCACAAGATATAATGATATAGAAGGGGGCCCTGCGGACACTCCTCAGATACAGGGCCCGGAGCTATAGACCCCCCAAGCCCCTAGCTAAATCCGGCTCTGCCAATCGAGCATGCATATGAATTTGTGTTAATGGAACTCATGTCAAAAGTCGTCGTGAACGTAAGTTAACCTCGTGTAATCTTCCACGTACCGTTTCAATTGAAATGCGGGGGTGGTAACCACTTTTAGGTTTTTCTCTCACTTTTCTAGTTGCTGAAGACGATCTGCCTCAATCATACCAATAGCCCCTACTGGCATCATCCCCATCAAGTTTACGTCAAGGCATTATTCAAAACCAAATTCTAAACTGTAAATCACAGTTGACTGAATAAAGTAGAAACAAAATTTTTGAAAATACAAAGGAAAACAACTTGCCTTAAACTTGAAAACTCATCAACTTGGAAACAAAAAAACTAGTCACATGAGCAAGTAAACAGGAAATATATTACAGACAAAACCTTGGTGAATGAAACAGTGATAATTTTTAACATAAATCCAATATTTATTAACTTCCCTAGCTTTTGTGGAGCAGTTTATATGATACATACTGCTCATAAAAGAATACCTACATTTACAACTCTTTCAACTGTTAATAAAAAATGTTTCCCTTAAATATACTGGAAATATTGTTGGACATGATGGAAATAAAAAAAAAGTTTGGACTCTTACTATTTATATTAAGAGGTGCCGCATTGATAATTTCTATTTTCCATTTAAATAACATGAAAACAAAATTGTCTTGTGCTTTGTAATTTTATAGCTTACGTAGGGAGCAATACTTTGAAATAACTGAGATGTATTCTTGTAAGAAATTTAAAGTTAAACAAAAAAGGTTTCTTATAATTTTTCGATATTTTCACTCATTTCAAAGCTATTCAAGGTTAAAGTTGGATTAGTAATAAATTTTGACATTTTTTCAATTTTTCGACGCTATAATAAAGATTATGAAAAAAATTTATGCAATAATTTTTGTAGAGCGTTTTATTAGCTATAGTTTATTTTCATAGTAGTTATTTATGTAATAAGGATCATAAAGACGATCATTATGGTACAAGTCGTGAATATTATTGCGCGAGGCGTAGCCGAGTCCGATAGCACGACGTGTGACATAATGGTTGTTCATGATTCGTATTACATACAAATTTTATCTGTTGACATTTATATTAATATATTTTCGAAAAATTAAAAACTGCATTTTTGACATGTCACAATGACAACTATTTCTAAAACAGTAAGTATGTGTAGTTTAAAATATTAGTAGGTTAGTGAGCTATGGTTTGCCATTTCCTTGACATTTTTTTGACAGTCTAATTTATAATATGTCAAGTGATAGTGAGACCGAAAATTGAACTCCTCCCAATGTGTTCAAAAATCTAAAGACGCTATAATATACAGAGGGTATTACATTTGAAAGAATGAATTACCTTAGCATAACTAGTTCTTAGATATCTAAAAAACGACTAGAATAAAAAATTCATGAGTTTAAGCATCGTGTACAATACCTGATAATAATGTAAATATTGAAAGTAGTCCAGACTTCTTTGACGCACTGTATATGGTCGTAAGTAAAGTATAGAACGTAATGCGTGATGTAAAACGCCCTCATGGATTTTTTTTTCATTCGTGCGTAATATGCCTTTCACAATACTTATTATGTATAACTGTTATAAATGAAACTAACTGTTTCTAATTAATTCCACTATTTTATAAAAAAATTATGAAAATTTTAAGATATTGATAATTGTTTCGATATTGACCTATGAATATATTAGAATATTCACAATTTATTTTATTAAATAGTGGAGTTAATTAGAAGCAGTTAGTTTCATTTATAACAGTAATATAATCACTCATTGCAAAGACTGAATGAATAAAATATCAACATACTCACTTACCTGTCATAGCCGAAAAATATAAATGGTAATTAAATTTATTTTTGGATTTTTCATTCATCTTGAGAAAATATCTATAAATTTTTGTTAATGGAACTAAATCGTTCACCAACCAAACCAACCAAAAACGTTTTTTATGAATTATTGTTTCCTAATCGTAATCAATGAACATTATCAACTTCCAAAATAAGTAATATTAGTTGTACACCGTGTTTTTAAAATTAACACGAATACAGAAACTTTGACACCAATTTGTCGACTGTATTCATTATCTTACTTTTATTTATATATTTATGTATGTAAGCATATTACAGTTTCCAGTTGAATATTTAATAAGGCATTATCGACAAAATTCTCAACAGGATAGTCAACACCTTACATAGTTTGGAAAAGATTTTTGAAACTAATGACCGTTTATTTACCTTGTAACGGTAAGAGGTTGTAACCTTATAGGGACCGATTTGTAACGGTTCAGCTTGAAGGGCTCCGGCTAGGGACTCCTCTCAAGGGTGATTCGACCCCAAGTTTATACTGCACAAGTATTACAGGAAGGTTGTAAAATTTGAGGGCGCCACTACCTTTTTGACGTCGATAAAAATACTAATGAAAAAACTAAGGCGGAAAAGGTAGAAACGCCTTGTAAAATTTAAATAAAAGTTAATAATAAAAATACTTGAAAAAACAAAATTTTAGTACTCTACCCCGGGCGATATCTCCCTCAACTTTTGCAGTTGAGGATTTAGAAAAAATAAAAAAAAGAATTAAAATTTTTTTTATATTCATACTGCCACAGGAAACGAAAAAATTAGAGGAGAATTTGTACTTAGGTACTTAGCTTATAAATATGAAGTGATTTCCTGAAGGAGGTAGGTAGGTCTTGCCTCTACAAAGTCTTGAGAAGATCTCGAAGAAGATAGGTAGATATTCTGGATTTGTACTGCTGTGTCCTGGGGTTATGTCCGTGCCTAGGGCTTATATTCTAGCCTAGGTCTTGGGGTTGGGGTTATGTCCTAGAATTGTATCCTTGCCTAGGGGCTGTGCTTACCACAGCAAAATTAATTAGATACGAAAAGTATAAAACGATAAAAAAAATGAGGTCTTTCCTCAGAGAGAGTCGGTAACGGAAAAGGATGTCGTGGAGTTGAAAAAATGGAAGGGACCGTTGGCAAACGTCAATTGTCTTATGATCAGGGTTGAAATTTGGGATCCCAGAACTATAATTGGAAGTGGCTAGTAACGACGAGCGGTAATTAAAAGGATCTATTCTATAAAATCGAAATAGGTCGATAGACATGTTACAACCTTACACTGATAATGACGTAACTACGAGTGACCACTTCTTCTTAGAAACCAAAATGGTTGGTTGAATCTAGTAATACCATCCCGTTTTTCTTTGAAGTGTATTTCAATGTTCGTACGGGCATATCTTGATCACATTTTTTTTTGGATGTAGGAATTACACTGCAAAATCCAACAGTTTAGTTCAGTCACTCTGTGAACAAAACTTCTTCCTACCTTTATATAACACTCATATTCTGAGCAGGGATAACTGGTCCACTTTTGACATACTGTTAAATTTCATCAAAGAGCTTAAAATTGATATTTAAGTGAGATTATAACAAAATTCTGTGGCTGATGGACCTGCTTATCCTGGTACATGCCCCAGGATGGTATGATGAAAAAGTATAAGTTCCCAAAGAAATTCCCTACGGAATCCAGTTACAAGAAGAAATGGAATTTCATCAACATTACCAGATTTAGGAAGAACGCCATTCAATGGTATACTGAAGGGACTGGGATAGGAGTGTACGGACCAGAAACGAAATACTCCGAAAGCTTTCAAATCTATCGAGCGGACATTCATGCCATAGAAAAGTGTGCCCATTTCAATATTGATAAAAGATATGGAAGGCGAAAAATTATTATCATGTCGGAGAGTCCAGCAGTCATTAAAGCACTGAATTCCCGCGTAATTAGTTCTAAAATGGTAATAGAATGCCTAGGAAAACTCAGTGAACTGTACATACGATACGACGAATTTAAAGTAGGTATATTAGAGTTAATAACTTTTTTGTGAGTTCAGGCATAAAAAATATATTCATTTGTTTTGTTTACTCGAAACTTTCTGAATAATTCAAATATTTCGAAGACGTCAATTGAGAACATGCCCTTTCAATTACCAATTTTTTGGTAAAAAACAGAAATAATACAAACTCTTTTTCATTGCACCTCGTGAATTTGATACGAGTTTGTGAAGCTTTGGGTTCAGCGTAGGTATGTCTTCAATTTACTGGTTGAATTAGTGATGGGGACTAGCATAATATTTTAGAAGATCCGAGAGACGTTCAAGTAAACACTGGGTCAAATACAAGCGCCAATCTCAAACTCAAACACTTTTGTAACACACTCTATCTGGTAATAAAGCAAATTATAATCTCACCAGTATGTCTAAATTAGACTGGATTTATATGGAGCTTATAATGTGCTTCTAGGACCCTCTCCACTACGATCTTTGCAGATCTATAGTGTTACAAATAACTTTAGTAATGTTCCAACTCAATCAGATTTTTAAGCCAAATTGATTGAAATAATTATTAGTTTTCATTTTTTCTAAGTGTGCAAAATATTCAATATATTTTTTTGTTTGGTTTTTACCATTTCTGACGTGTTTGAAAAAAATTTTTTAGGTTACGTTGAAAGCTAATGTTTAACTAAAAACCAACTACCTATTCCAAAAAATTAAGGTTTAATTTGGCACGTAACATTTTAATCGTGGGATCATCAAATTCGCAGATAAATAAAATAAGCTGTGCTAACTTGCTTGTGATGGCTTGCTAACTAGCTGGCTTACCTGTTGCCTGGGATGTTTTAATTTTCACGTTTATTAAGGTATCTTCATCACTTTTTAATGTCTTAAAATAATTAAACACTCTATATATCACTTGACCAGTTTGTCCTTCAGTACATTTACGATTTTCTTCATTAACGGCTGACATTTTTACAAACACTTTATTGTACAAAGCAGAAACAATAGCTGTGTGACGCTACGCTGCTGAAAATCTTAACACCTGATAAGGTTCGATGCAATTGGCGTTTGTCAAAATTTTACCACCAATAGCAGCCGAGTAGGCAGGGCACCATTACTCTGTCTCTCTTAGTTGGTAATTTCTGGGACATCAAGTTAGCTGGCAAATACTGTATATTTAAGTTTATTGTCGAGTATGCCGACCTTATTGCTAAACTTTGAAGGCTGGATCTCATCAGGTCATTCATATAGGGTGTCCAGAAACCAATGGCAAACAACAGATACTAGATGTGATTTTATTTCCATCTACTCTAATTAACGTTAATCCAAGAGTTCCTTCAAAGGGGACAAGCGCCCTTTGATGATGTCGCTGTCAAGTCAGTTTTTTCAGAGATGCGAAAGCGCTTAGGCGAATATTGAATCAATGAAAAATGCACTTAGCCTTTATTCAAGATTTGATTTGGTAATAAATTATGCATTTCAGCCTCGCCACTTCATTTTTAAAAATAATAACAGTTTCCCTACGTAACACATAACAAAATCGTTTAATGCCTAGATTAACTACACACTTGGTTAATGGAAAATAATCGTCTTCAATACACCATAGATAACCTACACACTCCAGAGCTAGAAGTTCCGTTCGCAGTTCTTAACTGTTGTACGGTCAGTATAAGACTACTAAATTCCTAGAGAAAATGTGAGTGGCCACATCTCTCCGCCAACATCATTTTGTGGCACAAAATCGTTTACGAGGTTGCGCCTCTTCTTATACTTATCACTCGACGATTATTGATAGGCAACAATTCACGACAAAGTGTGTAACACATTGCATAGTTACTAGATCTTATTATTCGCGCCATCTATTCGTTTGGAAGAAACTAAAAATATGGTTTGACCTTGGCCATATAAGTGTCTACCCCTTGCACAATGGTCACAGGACAGTGCTGCCTACAGATAACCTACTTAGTGTTGCCAACAAAAAAGATCAAATATGATTTTAAGCGAAAAGCGAATTACCAAAAGACTGTGGTATTTACCACGGTTTTTATCAAGACTGGGACACACATAACCACATGGTGCCTGATCCGTGTGTTGATCATCACTCGGTGGAAAAATAGCACCATGTTATGTGATAACATAAGTTCAGGCATCACGACCGACCACTTTAACATTGCGCTTTTCTTCCACAACACTCGGCCGACACTCGCATCGGGCATGGTGCGGTTATGGGAGCTCCGGTCTTTATGGTTACTAAAATATATTGGGAAGGAGTCAGTGCAGTTTAATTTTAGGTTGATCGCTAAAACGATGTTGTTATTTTATTGATAGACTGTTTTGTATTTGGTTACTTTTTTATACATTCCATAATATCTAGACACTTGCCTAATTTCTCACCTTTCCATTTTGTGAATCACAGCTCCCTTATATGGCTCTGGCTGCCCTGGGTCAACAATCGACTATCAACGTTTTCCATTGGCAAAACTAGTGCGCACTGAGTGCTAATGTTCTATTCCATCAACATATGAGCAAATTTTCATATTCCATGGGAAAGTTTTACAATTTGGACAGTTTGGACGTATTTCATTGATAAAACGTACAACAGTTTAAATACTTATAATCAACAACTTTTTCTTGGCTGTCAGCGCTAACTTCAGACGTTCATATACACAAAACTAAACTCCTATGAGGACCACAAAATATCTGAAAAGATTGCAGTGGAATAGCCCAATTAGCCAGCTCATAAAATCTAATCATCCTTCTATGTTACAATGACAAAAGTTACCCAAGTGTCAAAAAGAACAGTTTAAATAAGTTGAACCTTCAATATTGGTCGTTTAAGTTTAAACTGTTTTAACCTCCAAATTAACACGATGCATACCAACTCACAATTATACTCTTGTTCATTTCCAGAAATATCGTCTTGTCCCGGCACCCACACTAATCTTACTTTGATATGGTCTGCCAGTTCATTTAGTGTTTTCTGGCATTCCTCTACCAGTCTGGATGTTACCTTGCGGCGATTTGAAGCTGCAGTCCTGTATTTGTTAATTTTCTCTAACATGTTTTCCAAAGCTTTTCTTAGTCAATTTGTTTCATCGAGCATTCTGCTTATTATATTTTCCAACCCTCATTGTCTTTTCCATCTTGTCGATTTTTCCGAGCATTATTTCCGTTTGTCTGAGTTGCGTGTCTATTGCATTCATTATTAATCTGAGTGTTTCGATTTCACTTTCTTCTAGTGACTTTCCTTCCCTTAGCTCCTCGTACTCGTTATCCGAGTTGCTTTTTTGGGTCTTCTTCTTCCTCCTGTTTTTTGCGACATCTTTATTCTTGTCCTCCTCAAGTCCTAAAACATAAAAAACATCTACGTTTACTAGTTTAATTTTTTTTTTCATTTCTCGGTTGTTCGCCTCCGACTCACTACACTCTGTTTATACCAAAGAATACACTAGCAAACAAGATGCGGAGCTGCCTATCCTTTTATTGTATACGCATGTCTGGAAGGCGCCATTTTTATAATAAGATACTTGTCATACTTCACTTTGTCAATCATTTTCTCAGTATATTTACTAAGTTATCTCCTCAACGTTGGTCTCTCAAGGTCATAAATTTTTGTTACCAAAACATCAAAGATATTGCGTCGGACTTGTTAGTTGGTGGTGTATTCTTTGTTTATACTATGATCCTGTTAACCAGTCGGATTTATCATACCAACTTATATTGAAACGGCGATTTTGCTGATGTTGAATATCTGAAGATTGTCTTAATGCTATTAAATTCGGAAGGAGTTTTGCTAATGTTGTAACAATGTATGATGTTGCTCACTAGCCAGTCCACAATATAATGTTCACAATGTCTAATTTGTCCATTTTGAAATAAAAAATAACTTAACCCATAAACCAAAACAAGCTGTGAAAGTGTGAAAATAGCGGCAGCAAACAGTCAAATTGAATTGTAAACAAAACATAATCCGAGGCGTTCCGAGCAGAACCGAAGAAAATAGAATCTATGGTTTAGTAAATGTTTCTTAATAAAATGCTATAATGATACATCCAAGCAGCATTTAACACGTTGCCGTATGTACCAAACGTTAGTCCGTACACAATTTACATTATTCAGGGACTGGATACTGATGAACGCTATTATTCGAATTACTTTCGAAAATTAGAAAAACAAAGCTAGCCTCCGTTGTCACCTCTGAGGAGCCGCCACTGGAGGTACTACGAAATATAACGGTACTGCGCCGTCAGCCATATCTCTGTAAGTTAAACCCCAAAGTCTTTATTATTTCCAATGATTATTACATTCATTATTTATCTATTTTTCTGGACCCTAACCTAGATGGTTCATCGGACTACTCGGAACATGATTACTAAAATTTAAAAATTAAGTTGTATTGTAAATATTACCTAATAATCATTCCAGTTTTTCCATTTTCCTATAGTCTTGTTTCTATATAAGTTTTTATCTACTTAATATCTGAATAATTATTATTATACTCATTTTTCTAACTACATATAGAGACGCAGCAGTCACATTACTTTCATTCACCAAACTCGTCTTTCTATTGTTTGCAGATAGGGCTGTCCCTACTTCAGTACCGATTAGGGATATGTAAGTAGAAAATAACTAAAATACGGAATAGAAAAAAATATGATATCTATTAGGTATATAATTTATGCAATTATTTATCATTTTCCGCTTCACAAATTGATAACCTTTGTCTTAAAATTTCTATTTTGACAATGGTGGGCTCCCAAAGTTGTTAAATTAAGAGCGTGATAGCATGTAATAGGATCAAAAAGGGCTAATCCCCTTTCTATACAAAACAAAACAAGAAACCGATTCCATATGTCCGCAATATTATAATTTTAGGGACAGCAATTCAAGAGGGGACGCAAAATCACGAAGGGTGTATTATGTATTATGATTGATTGGTAAATGATATTAAGAATATTTTTTTAAAGGATCCAATAGAGGAATTTTTCGAAATTGCCTTTTGAAGTTACACTCAAGCTGGTTCACTCAAGAGCAGGCTGTTCAATGCTTGATAGTCTTGAATTTCCCATAAAACAGATTTACATGCTGTTCAACAGAACACATCTACATTTTCCTGGAATCGGAAGTATGGAGCATTTATGAGAACTTCGTTGAACTGAAGCATCATAGCTTATATCGTTATGTTTTCCCAATTCAGAACTTCGAAGGTGTAGGGTGTTTGTTATATCGAAGTATTTTTTTAGTACCACTACTTTCTTTCGTTCCTGTAAAATTAGTGCTACCCCTTGATTCTATGTTTTTCTCGGTCTTCCTCTTCCTCTTTTGCTCTGTACTATTGCCTCCCATACCCGTTTTATTTGTCTTGTCGGGTCCATCCGATTGATATTTCCAAACCATTTTAGATCGTTCTTTTCGACGACATTAAGTATTGGTTCTTTATGTTTAACTCTTCAGGTTAGATCGTTCTCCATCCTGTCTAGACAAGTGACGGCTCATAGGTATTTCATATCTGCTCTTCTGTGATTTATTTAGTACCCAGCTTTCACTTTCAAATGTGAGTGTTGGTCAATTCTGTTCTCATTTTTTCTCATAACCGAATGAATTTTCCGAAGCATTATTTATTCTTTCTTTTATATCAGTTTTCATATTTCCTTTCATTTCCATCCAAATTGCTAGATATTTGAGCTCTTCTTCCTGTTCTATTTCTGCTCCGTTAATTTCTGTTTATTTTTTCTGGTCTTTCCCTAAGTTTATTTTCTTCAGTTTTTCATTCTTTGGAAAAATAATTTTTGGCCTAACATATTTGTTATTTTCAAATATTCCATTGCTCAGGGCCGGATCTACCTATGGGCTCCAGCCCAGGGCCCCGAATAATAAAACAATAAACCAGTAAAAAAATAAAAAGAAAAAACCCGAGATAACATCAAATTTATTTTTAATATTCCAGAGCAATTTACTTTCGTTCTTCCGCTTTATTATGTTCATTTATTAATCCTTTTTCATTTAAATTATGTTTGTTAAGAATTTATGGCTTTAATTATTTGTTTACCATACATAAAGAAGGTACCTGTTTATTTTATCTTCTTTGATCTAAGTTTATAATGTATTTTCCTTTGAAATAAAAAAAAACCTCCGTATGTTTCATTTTCCCGCATAATCCTTTTTTAGGAAAATGGCAAATATTTTAATTATTTTATTGCTTCTTTCCTTTTTCGCCTTGCACGGTTTTGTCTTAAATTATTTCGTTGATTAGTTGTAAATTAAATCAAGTATCAAGAAATAATCCTCTTTTGACTTTAAAAGTGGATAACAAGAATAAACCTAACATCTGTTTTTACACAACTGTGAATAAACACCCTTTTGTTGGGTTATCCAATTTTTTCATCAAAATATAGAAATTTCTAGTTGAATCAATCAAATTCTTAATCGCATTGTTCTCGTAATGCCACTGTTACCACTGATATTTCGAATTTTAACACCCCTGTGTTTGCGATTAGCTTTGGACAAGGGCGCATTAGCCAAATATTAAATTTACCACCCCCTAACAATTTTGCGCTATATGCGAACACGTGCGCCTCTCTTAATATAACTATAACGAGAGGGATGATATCTACATATTAAATCTGAGACATATTTTATTTTATTGTAATGAAATTTTATCTTTTCAAAAAAGTCTAACCTTGTAGGTACTTCAAAATAAATGTTTGTCTATCTTATTTGGACACAAATTCAGTCTATTATTTTTTGTTTCCAATTTTTCTGAATGCATCTATCCATGCGATACTTCTCCTCCAAAGAATTTGTCAATTCATTATTGAAAATGAAATGTTTTATTTGGCTTGAGTTATCTCAAAATTAAGTTTACCGATTTGGTACCCTTTGACTTTTAGAGTGCTCAAATAGTTTCGTAGCCTCTCTGTCTTTTCTTTTCTATTTTACATCACCAAATGATGTTTTTTGCAAGTATAATTGAGGTTTAAGAAATGTTAAAACCACTTTCTATTCCCTTATCTTCGTTTTTAGGTACTGACCAAACTTTAAATCTTATTACACTATTTCTAATTTTATCTCGATTAAGAACTGAAATTCACTTTGGTGCAGCTTTCGTTAATGTACCAGGTGTCTGATTAAGAGAGGTAACTCGCTGTATCTCAGAAACTATTTATCGTACAGCTCAGAGGAAAAATCTGTACTACAAACTCGCATACGAGAAACTGCTGGAAATTATTTTCAAGTTTTCAAATCCACCGCTAGAGGACGTAGTTCACAATAATAACATAAAAACATCATTTTTCTATCATAAATGTACCGTTATAGTACAGCAAAATTTAAATATTCGTAATCATTAGATCATTTTACGCAAGTTTTCTCCAGTACTTTTTTCTCTATCTTGTAAAATAACTGGTAGGGGTGAGTGGGAAAGCTGACTCAATAAAACTGTTATAACTTTTGATACGCTTTATGGATTTTGATAAACTTAGTATCATTTGAAAGGGAATTCAATGCCTAATAAAATGTTAGGTTCGTTTCAACTGGCGATAGAACCGTTCTAGGTATCCTTAAGCAAGTGCTGTATCTTTCGCGTTCCAACTGATTATAGTATTGTAATGTTTTTGTTATTTATTTAAATAGTTTATACTTGTGGGATAAAAATATACACACTATGGCTAATTACTATCTACTGATTTATTTCTTAAACTTAATTTATATACACACTCCTACTTAATGCCTACTAATTTATTTACACTAGAAATAATCGTTCTAATTTATTTTTATCGCTTGAATATTACACTATTTATCTTCACTATTCCATTCACTGTCCGATTACTAAGAACTTCTGTAAACTGTCTGTGAACTAACTCTTTGTCTTCGTTTCACTAACTGTCAACTCTCATTCAAAAGCCCGCGTATAGTCTTTATCAATTCTGGAAGATTCTTGAACTTCCATGCCCGTCCTATGCGTAAACAAAACGATTTACTAGAATGTTCTCGAACTGTGCGCAGCCACCAAAATTTACAATCGAGAGACAGGGCCGGCTTTGAGTTGGTGACCTTGCAACAGTATGGTTTTTGGGACGGTACAAGAACTGTACCTTCTGGAAGGGGTAATAAAGTTGATGTGTCCATCCCAAATTCGAGTTTGCGCACTATACAATACTTGATACTATTCCAGAACAGTTCATAAATGCCAGTTGGAACAAACCTATTATATAATATAGTATAGAAATTTTTTTGTAGATTACTAAATTCCGAATATGAGCCGTTATAAAAGAAAAAGCGAACGAAAGCTTACCGAAGGAAATTTAGAGGCAATTAAGTGGAAAATCACAGAAGGTTTTAGTAAAACAAGTATAGCTAGAGACATGGGGATAAATGAAGCAACACTAAGACCACGGTTAAAAGCTGGAACCGTCCCAAGGACGATTTAAAACAGATATTCCTGCAGATATGGAAGCTGGAAGATTACAAGAAAAATATAGCACCTTCAATGTTCATAAAAAAGTGAAAGAATTTACAAACAGAGACAGAGAACATCAAGGAACAATCTTAAGAGACTATAACAACGAGATATCTCTAGGAGTGGAAGCTAAGCTTGCGAGATGGAAAAAATATATCGAAACACTTATTAATGATGACAGACCTTGCTCTCCACCACCGATATATCACATATTGAATGAAAAGGCTCCAGAAATAACCAGAGACGAAGTTGTTCATGCAATAAATGCACATAAAAACGGAAAAGCTACCGGTCCCGATAAAATCAACGTTGAAATACATAAATTAATTGCAGATAATTAAAGTAAACGCCTAGATTTAATAACGGCATTATTTAACAAATTATATAGCTCAAGCAAGATACCGTCAGATTGGCTTAAATCAACATTCTTACCCCCGCCAAAGAAACCCAACCCCTCACAATGTGATGACTATCGGATGATAAGTCTTATGTCCCATTTTCTGAAAATCTTTCTTATAAGCATCCATACGAGAATCTACAAGAAGTGCGAATATCAGATGGACAATACCCAGTTTGGATTCCGAAACGGACTCGGAACGCGTGAAGCACTCTTGCCCCTAAATGTATTGCACAGAGGTTTAGAGACATGAATGTGAATGTATTTGCATGTTTCATAGACTATCGAAAGGCGTTTGACTGTGTTAAGCATCAGAAGATGATTGAAATTTTAAGAAAAACCGGAATTGACGAACAAGACCTACGTTTCATGTCAGAACTTTACTGGAATCCAACAGCGGTAGTAGAGATGGAACAATCAACATCAGAAGATATGATGCAGATCAGACGGGGCGTTCGACAGGGTTGCGTCTTGTCTCCACTCCTGTTTAATCTGTACTCGGAAACTATATTTAGAGAAGCACTGGATGGAGTCCAGGGAGGAATCAAGATCAATGGAACCCCAAGAAACAATATAAGGTACGCCGATGATACGGTTATAATAGCCAACGATGTACAAGTGCTACAAAGCTTCATAGATTCCGTAGTTCACTATAGTGAGATGTTTGAATTGCATCTCAATGTCTCCAAGACCAAACTATTGGTCTTTTCTAAGACTCCAATAAATTTACACCTGCGTGTCAAGGGACAAACAATCGAACAAGTGACCTCAATAAAATATCTGGGAGCTATCATCATTAGCACGAAAAAGGAAATACTTTCAAGGATTGAGCAAGCGAGAAAAATCTTCATGAGCATGAAATCATTTTTTACAAGACTGGACCTTAGTTTGGAACTCAGAAACGAATGATCAGTTGCTACGTCTTCTCTGTCCTACTCTATGGATGTGAAAGCTGGACACTAAATTCGCCGATTCAAAAGAGAATAGAAGCCTTCGAAATGTATGTGTATAGACGGATGCTGCGAATTTCATGGGTACAAAGGATCACCAACGATGAAGTACTCCAACGCATGCACAAACAAAAAGACCTACTGAACACCATCAAGGAAAGAAAAATGCCTTATAATAGAGGGCAATGTTCAGTGGAAAAGATCAGTAGGAAGACGCCAGAAGTCATGGCTAAAAGATTTAAGGAGATGGTTCGACCGCTCGTCTGCAGAAATCCTTCGTGATGCAGTTTCCAGAGCTACAATAATTGCCATTTGGATCGCCAACCTTCGGCAGGAGAAAGCGTGATAAGAAGAAGAATGGAAGCTGATTTAGCACAACAAGTACGTGACCTGGATATACGTTTTTATGGTATAACCAAGAAAGATCTGAAAATCACGGCTTACAAGTTTGATGAAGCAAACAAAATTCAGCACATGTTTAACAACGTCTAAGAAATGGCAGGCGAGTCGTCGTGAATAAAAGGATTTTGTCAACGACACAAAATAACACTACGACAGCCAGAGAAATGTTCAATGGGTTTCAATAGAGTTCAAGTAGATCGGTATTTTTTAAAATCTCAAGACCCTTTATAAAAAAAGAGAATACGCACCAAACTTCATTTACAATATGGACGAAAAAGGTGTATCGAAAGTGACTAATAAACTACAGAAGGTTTTATCTAGCAAAGAAAAGTAGCTAGCACAGACCGGGGACAGCTCGTCACAGCTATATCTTGCTTTAGCACCACAGGGACATATATTCCTCCAGCTATGACATTTACCTACTGGTACATGCAAAATGATATCGGATTCTGCGTTTATTAACAAAGATTTATTTTGCCAATGGTTGCAGCATTTCAAGAACTACAGCAAGCCTAGTGCAAAAATTCCAATACTTTTGATCATTGACAACCATTCCTCACACCGTGATTTAAAAGCCATAGGTACAGTTCTGCAGAAAAAATCACATAGATTTACTCTCCTTGCCACCTCTTGCAAGCCACAGAATGCAACCGCTGGATGTTGGTTTCTTTGGCCCATCAAAGTGTGCTTACAGTAGGGAGTGTGATGAAAGGTTGGTAAATAACCCGGCAAAATAGGTAATAACACAGATGCAAGTTTCCTGATTGTTTAACTATGCTTACACCAGCGTTTTCCATATTGAAAAATCCGAGAACTCATTCAGAGCTTCCGGAATCTATCCCTACAATCCAGATCAGTTTAACGATTATGACTTTGCGTGACGCAGACGCATTGATTGATGCAGAGAATGTCCAGCCCAATGAAGAAATCGCGGGAACAGTAGAAGAGCACGAATTCTCTATCGGTTACAATGATACTGAGTTTGTCAAAATTCTATTTTTATTTACACCTACCTATTTTTTCTCGTATCTTTGCTTGGAAAATAGATATTGAGATGCGGTTTTAACCATTACCAATTTCATCCTCTTCAAAGTGAATGATTAAAAATATAACATCGCATTCGAAGATTTCCAAAAAAGTTCAAAACAACTGTTCAATACCCTCCACCTAGCGACCGTTAAAACCACTGGAATGAAACGATGATATACTATTTTATTAGACATTGAATTCATTTTCAAATGATACTAAGTTTGTCAAAATCCATGAAGCGACACAAAATAAGTTTCCAGCAGTTTCTCGTATGCGAGTTTGTAATATGTACAGATTTTTTTCTCTGTAGCTGTAGATACGATAAATAATTTCTGAGATACAGCGGTTTACCTCTCTTAATCAGACACCCGGTACATAAAAACTGAAACGAATATCGTCCTATACAGAGAGTACCAAAAAACTGAGCCATATATAAATTTTGTTGCAAGAATGTTAAAATAAGTTGGTTTTTGCAAGCAGCAAGTTAAATGATAAGCAGCACGCATCACAGAACATTTTAATTACTGCTGTCATCCCTTAAGCCTCCTTCTAATTATTTCGGTAAAATATTGAACTACACTGACCGCCAAAAAAAACCGGACACCAAAAACACATTTTCAAAAGTGATTATCTCTTGATCTACTGATTTAATTTTGTTGTTTTTTTTTGTGAATTGTAAGTCAGTTCTTTAGTAGTAATACTGTTGTTGGAAGTTTTATGTACAGTTAAATTTGAAAATAAACGGGGTTCATAAATGTGAAGATGTTTTTCACCCGAAATTTGAAACACCCTGAAGAATGCAGCAACCAGAATAGGAGTTGTTAAATGGTGCCAAAAAGTAGCACCATACTTTATGAACATTATGGTGTAGTATAACCAGTAAATCTGTCAAGATGTTCGGTTGGTAAACAATTTATGTGCAAAGATTTTATTAAATTCAAAAATTAAAACTTTTATGACATCTGCTGTCTCCCTGACTTGTTTAAAGTACAGGATGATCGACATCTATTTTTCTACCAATGGTTTTTTATTCACGTCATTATCTCTCCCAAACAGCACAAATATATCGTAAAGACGTCTTAGGAATGTCTGTTTTCGCCAGAAGGGCATCTTAAAGACGTCTTTAAGACATCCTTGAAAAGAGGTCTGACCATTTTAAGACATTTGCCCCCTCCCACGCCCTTCAGTGTAATGTATTTATTGGTTGTTAAAATTAAAGCCATATCTAAAGAACTCAACATATATTCTTTGAAAAAAAATATGAAAAATAACATTACAAATTTTAAAAATACAGGGTGACCCGAAAAGATACCGACAAGCATTTTTGTTTAATGAGCCGTTTGGGCTGTAGAGCAAAAAAACTGTTTAGTACTTATTATACTGCGCAATAATTAAATCACTGTTAACTTATCAATTTTGCTTTATTAACAAATAAATTATGGTTTACAATAATTGTTCAAAATGTTTATTTCAATTCAAGATTGCACCGTCGCTTCGGGTCATTGACTCGCGAATCCTTTGGAATATTCTGGGATTAGCTTCTACATGGGTACAACTCGCCATTATCCTTGCTAACAGATCTTCCTCATTACGAACAGGTGTTTCGTAGATTAAACTATTCAGATAACCCCAAAGAAAAGAATCGAGAGGGTTGAGATCAGGAGAACGCGCGGGCATAGCCACGGGACCTCCTCTTCCAATCCCGAGTTGGGGAAATCGCTGATCTAAATACCGGAGCACGTTTACACCGAAATGTGGAGGTGCCCCGTCATGTTGAAACCACGTCATTTCGAAGGTTTAAGGGGATATTTCGCAATAATAGAGGCAAAATATTTTGCAAACATTGGAGATTAATATCTGCGCTTAAACGGTAAGGCAGCAAACTAGTATTGCCTCTCCGAGAATACCAGCCCACATGTTTACAGAAAATTGTTGTTATGTCTTCTAGGGGCCAAATATGGCTGTTAATGCTAATAAAATAACCATCGCGCGTAAAACATATGCCTCATCCGAAAACAATATTCTTGAAAAATCAGGTTCGTTGTGATCCAAAAACCATTGGCAGAAAGCCAATCGATGTGGATAATCTTCAGGATTTAAAGCTTGAATGCGTTGAACATGAAAAGGGTAGAGAAGTTGTTCCTGAAGAACTCCTTGTACCGTCATCCTAGAGGCTCTTATATGGTGTGCAATTGCATGAACACTTGTAAATTGATTTTCTTCAACGTGGTGTAAAACTTCTTCTTCAAATTGAACGGTACTAGCTCCACCAGGATGTCTTAGTGTTCCAGTTCCTCGAAGACGGCGGTTCCTCAAAGTAGGAATTTTCGAACTGTTCATGATAAAGAAATGTTTTTGCAGCTCGTGGCCAACTAAATAAAAAATCGAGTAATAAACTTCTTCAATTACTGGCTTATGATTTAAATACTTTTTTTGCTCTACAGCCCAAACGGCTCATTTGCGGACTATGTTTCTATGAACAAAACTGCTTGTTTTGATGTCCCCTATCACCCCTTAAAGTATGTCAGTATCCTTTCGGGACACTCGATATAAATTTAGAATTTTTTTTGATGCGTTTTCCTGCTGTGTCTCTTCTATCTGACGCCCTTCTTAACCAAGTCTGCACCGCACATTCAGAGACTTTTTGTGTTTCAGATAGTCCTGAAGTTTCTGCAGATCCTAAAATACCAATCTGTTAGCAAACATTTTCCATAGCTTAAACATTATATACATACTCGGTACGAGTTTGGCAAGATTAGTGTCTCTAAATTTTCGTTTTCCCTTCATGCCGAGCCAGCTGTACTTTATTGCTTTCTCGTTTAATAAAATTAGCTGCATAATCTTTTTAATCAGATCATATGTGTTGCTTCCTCCTACTTTTGAAAGTTCCCGAGACTAAAAAATAGAAAAATCATTAGAGCATATTTTTATATAATTTTAAAATATTCTATCTACCGCATTATTGAATTCTTCTTCGTTTTAGAGGAAGCTTTCGAACTCGTGAAATTTCTCATCAGTTCTCATAGGGAATTTTAATGTTCTGGACTTCTTTGAGGGTGTCAGAAATAAGCCCCCTCAGAATGTTTCCTTGCTGTTTCAATATCTTGAAATCCTTGTCTAAATTAGAAAAAAATAGTTTATTAGATTGCTAGCATAAAATAATTAAAAAGTATAATTGAAATAAGGAATTTGAAACTTATTTGTTTATGTAATGTTTTATTGTTTTCTAGAAACTCTGTGTAATATATGGATAATAGGTTTGTAAAATCCATTCTAAAACATAGAAATCTTACCAGACATAATTGTGCCATCTTCATCTTCAATTTCTAAAAAAAGGAATAATTCTTTATTAAACTCAATAATAATTCGTAAAGAAAATATCACTTGCCATCCTTGCTAGTTGTTTTTGTGTATTTTTTATCTTGGGTGCACTTTTAAGAAGGGATTCATTGATTGAATCTTCACTGCTGGATAACATAACAGCTGTTATTGAAGTTGAACGCTTTTAAAGAAAACCCTTCAAACCTCCGAAGAATGAACATATTAGAAGAGTAAGCAGACGTATTTTCTGATTCCAGCATAAATAATGTCAAAGTTTATTTATTATTCCCATTAATGGGCCTGGTTCATTTTGGAATCTTTTTCAAATTTGCCAAAACTATCAAACTAGTGACATGCCGTTTATGATGTCACCGATTCAATTTATAATCGGAAAAAAAATTCCCTTTCATATGGGAAAATCCATATTCCTCAAATCTGTAAATTATAACCATTTTCCCAAACTTCTGAAGTGAATACAAAAGTCAATAGTTTCGTCTGAAGCAACATTATCCTTTAGGACCCGTTTAATAACATCCACATTCCCAAATTTCTCCCTGCAACATATTGAAATCTGACTATTGGTTGGTCCCGCAATAAAACCACCCCTGCAAAATCATTACAACCAATAACAATAAGGGAACAGACTCACCCTTATATTCGAACCAAAGAAGGACTGTATCTGAAAATGTGATTTCAGATTTGGAAAATTATCCGCAGATTTAGTTATTGTTCTGAAATAAAACTGATCGGATATCTACATTGTGTTTGGTAAAAATTCACATTTAGTGGGGTTAATATTTGTTGTTGTTTGTAATGAAAATGTCATTTCCCAATGATCGAGGTCCATGGGACACAAGTAATGTAAGTACCTATATTAAGTAATTAATAGGTTGATATCTACATTGTACTGATATTACAGTTATTGTTTCAACGGTTATTAAATAATTATTTAGTTCAAAATATATCCTTGGCTTCTACTGCCGTAAATATCCTATCCACTTACGCCTCATTGTGTGAGCCCGATAATCTTTGAAAAGCAATCAAGTATTCAAACTAAACAAAATAAATAATATTTATCCACAATCACATTATAATTGGTGTTATGAAGCATCAGCGGTGCAGCCAGAATCTTGTATTAGGGGGGGTTTTGAAAAGAAATTAGGAAGAATTTTTAAATCTATAATATATTTATGATAGTACACAAAACGCAACGAACATGTAAAGTATATTTAAAAATATAAACAAAAAAAACAGTCAGGGACGGAGTACCTATACTTAAGACAGCGTACATATAAAACATATTTAAAAAATAATAATGACAAGAAAACATTATAAGAACAATTAAAAATATTTGAATACATGACTCAAGATGTGTCAAGATTTTACTTTCCACGACACACTAATAATTATCAAAATAAACTTGTAATAATTTTGTATATATAGACCAAAAAAATTGCAAATTAAAATTGCTAATTTTGTGTATGTGGGGTTAACATAATATTCTGAACAACTTTTTACAATAATTTTTTTTCGATATCTCTAACGCGAAGCAAAATATCGAGTAGTGGTCCTGTTTGTGAAATTGTAGTAGACAGAGTGCAAAGATCATATTTCAGTTTAATATTTCAAATAATGTGGCCAATCAACTTGTATGACTCTACAAAAATCCGAATCTGTAGTTCTTGAAACAGCGAAAATATGAGGGTCTTCGTAGCTGAGTGGAATAGAGGTCTGGCTGCGAAAATAAGAATTGTAGGCGTAACGTTCGAGTCCGGGTCGCGGTGATAATTTTTATGTTTTCTATTGTGACATTTGTATATGAATAAACTACAATATAGGCCCTATTCATCCGTGACAGGTGACCTTTTCATTATCCACACCTATTATTTACTAGTGAATAATGAACGTCATTATACTTGAATAAGTAAAGGTAAAATGCAAACATTATCAAATAGTCGTGGACAAAATACAATCTCATTTTCATTTATTAGCAAATGTAATTCAATTGGATTTGTTGTAATTGTACAACGTAAGCTTATCATTAAAATACTAAAATATAATAAATATATATAAAAGCAACACATAATTCATTTTTTGGAACTTAACTCATTTTTTCTACTCTAATTTTATTTTTGTGAACAATCACTATCTTCATCTAAATTTATTATAAAGGGTTCAACATTAGTACTCATAAACATATAAAAATTTTACACCTTAAGAACATGTTCCATGCAGTTTTTCCAACTGTCTGCAGAAACGATACTCACTACATTTTTCACCAGTTCTACTACAGATGAACAACTTAAGTGAGAAGAATATTATTTATTTTTACATAAGATTTCTGGTGCCACATTAGCTCAATGGGATTAAATATGCCATAATAGGGGGGGAAGACGCAACACTGTAGAGGAGAAGGCACGAATATGGGCCCCCATTTTGTTTTTCACAAACAATTTTCATATTTTTTGAGAAAAAAGCCTGAAAATTGGAATACACCTAGCCCAAAGACTCTTCTATAATTGTAGAAGCAACAAAGTTTCAAAGAGGCAAAAGTTACTGTGTTTTGAGAAAAAATATTAAATTATGTCAATTTTACATACGAATGCAGACTGTGTGAAATATGGGCCCCTATCATGAAACACACAAATTATCATATTTGCAATGGAAATGATGAACTATTTGCAAAAATCACAAACATAATCCTCCTCTGCACCCGAACATTGCTCATGTGCCCACTTATTGCACATGAGGCAACGAACCCATATCTCCCCTCTGTGACGACCATCACAAAACAGGCATGCGACATCTTCATCAACTGGAGCGATTTGGCCGATATCATCGATATCCATGTCTTCGTCAGCCGGAACGAATCGTTCGTTTTCTGAGCTATCGCTATCAGCATCATCATCATCTAGTTTCTTTTGTTTCTTAGATGGCTTCCCTGCCGGTTTTGGTTCTGGAAAAACTTTCCGTTTTGAGGGTGGCTTCTTAGAGGTAGAAAGTGATTGCTCTAAGTCATTTTTATATGGTGATGAAGTGATAACTTGAGATTTGCATGGCTTCCTCCCGCAATTCGATGGTTTTTTCTTTATCCAGAGCCTGATGGCGCCTCAGCTTCATTCTCCGGAGCTGCTGAAATCTGATTTGTGTCTGCCCACTTAGAACATCCTGGCTGAGGTTCTGAGATGACGCTATTTTCTGTA
Source organism: Lochmaea crataegi (assembly GCA_947563755.1). Classification (NCBI taxonomy): domain Eukaryota; kingdom Metazoa; phylum Arthropoda; class Insecta; order Coleoptera; family Chrysomelidae; genus Lochmaea; species Lochmaea crataegi. The sequence goes on from OX387428.1 coordinate 15,308,129, forward strand.
TTTTCCCTACTTCAAGTGGTGTAATGTTGCAATTTTTTTCAGCCAGTCTATTTTTTATTGCAAGCGTATAACACACATTCTTTAATACTTTGTAAGGCATCTTATACTTCTAGATGATCCCGTTTTTTGTATGTTTCTTCAGTTATGTCATTGTATACTACTATAACAAGAAAAATGATTTACCTGACGACTATCATAACTTGCATTGTCCATTATAACCATATTATTTTGAGGTATATTTTTTGAAAGTCCATGCTCAAACCAATCTACAATTAGTTGGGTGTCAACGACCTGGTCCAAATAACAATCTGCTGATAGCAACAGATGATGCGGAACAAAGCCATTTTCTCCTACATGTATGATTGTTATCCTTTTTCCTTTATTTGAAGGAGCTTTCGTTTGGCATTCATTACATTCTTTTCATGCAGTTTCGTATGTATCGAACCATCTTTCGTCAAGGTAGACAATTGGTCGATGTTGTTCTCTTTACTATTTAATAAATCGCAAACAATGAGCTTCCATTATCATTCGCCGTTTATTAATAAAATTGTTTGATATTAAATTAAAACCCATTTTAAATAATATTCTTCTTAGGCTTGAAATGCTACATGAAATGTATGTTTCGTCATTGGTCACTTTTCTAAGGGAAACCTGATTTGATATATTTTTTTTCTTAATAAATACAACTCAGTTTCATCAATATTTCTAAATGTACCAGAATCACTCGGCATTTTGCTGTGAACGATACGTTTTTGTATTATACCCTTTACTATGAAGATAAAGGCTTCTTTGTTAAAGCAGACGTCTCAGCTAAAGCATCACCGTTGGTGATTAGATTAGATTTGATGAGGTGGCTAATCGGTCTATTCCACTAATAATACAAGAAACCGCACATTCGCCAGGCAGTCGTACTGGCATAGGATGTGATCTGCAGTTTCCTCTTCTAGGTGGCAGAATCGCTGCACATGGCTTCGTCTGTCAACCCCATAAGCTTTGCGTGTCTGTTAAGCTTACTGTGCCCTGTAAACATACCTACTACGGCTTTGACCGTCTGTTGTGATATAATTATTTCCAAAGTTTCATTCTTAAATTAAATAAGAGATATAGCATTATTACAAATTATAAATTTTCACGCCTATGGTCGGATTTTTTGCTGGCTCTTGGTGCAAGACATCACTAGCGAAGATCAAATAAAAAAAGTGACGGGATTACTTACCGATCAATACACCATGAGGTAGCAAATGCAATTCATTGGAATATACAGGGATGAACCTATTTGTCGGTTGAGTGTGGAAAAGGAGGATATAGCCTAACAAATTATGTTCTAATGACTTTTTGGTAAATTAAACACCTGGAACTATGGCTCCAAAGGGATCTATAATAGGATCCCGTTAAAAGACTGTTTATCCTGATAAGAACAACATAAATATTACGAGAGGTCTCGAGGACTAGAAACCTAAACTGGGCGTACTGAACTAGTAAATCAATCACTCGATCAATATTAACTACTATGTTATTCCATATGAAACGAATCTCATGAAATACCTTGCTGTCAATTAGTGTTTTATTCTATACGGATTCATTTTAGGGTCCAGATTTTCCGGGATATGCAGCTGATATAAATGGATACCCTGGGATATGGGATCCACACCACTGTCTTTCTGCTCCAAATAGTGCGTTGAGTGGATATCCGGACATACTGACTGCATTTAATTCTGATTTAGGTTTGTAAGAGATATTTAAAATATTATATAGGTAAAATTAAGAAAGTAATGCTTTTAAGTTGAAAAATCTAATTTTTCTACTGCCATACTTTTATCATAAGATATACAGGAGAATATGTCTGACATAAATATAAATAATTAACTTTCAAATACTTTAACAATACCTTTTTTACTGCCAAAATAATGATTTACGGTCATCTTCTGTTTCTAATTTGTTACCGAGTCCCTCTTTACGAGGAGACACAAAGCTTAAATGCAATATCTTATTTTTTAGTTTGGCAAAGACAGCAATGTGGAGGTTTGGTTCCTAATCGTTTGGGACGAAATAGTTCTTCTAATGGGACGCAACAACCAAAGAAGACAAGAAGAAGAGTTGCAACAATCGCTCAAAGAAGAGCTGCTAATATTAGAGAACGAAGAAGAATGTTTAATTTGAATGAGGCGTTTGATAAGCTACGGAGAAAAGTATGTATTTCAACAACAAAATTTAATATTCAAACATGTACCTACCTAAATATTGTATGGTTACTCGAAGTAGGTATTAGGTAATGGGTATATAATACATAATTATTAAATAAAATCAATAAATAACAAATTCCACAACAGAAATATCATATCACTGGTCCAGTTTTACAAATAATATTTACATCGTCAGGAATAAATTATAGAAATTGATATAAGATACCTCATTTTGATATGTAACTAAGGCAATATATTAAAATTTTTGAGACAATCTAGCAATGGAGAATGTGTAGTAGATATCTATTCAATGGGCGCGTTAATCCACGCTAGCGCAAAGTTAGCGCTAGCAGCGACGCTCTGAGACAGCGCTTGAAGGTGGTTGAACATCTGCTTTGATGCTCTGTGATAAACATCACCTTTAAATTTATTTTCTAAATATAAAGCTCCTTCAATGGAAAACCTTATAAATTACTTAATCTTGTAAGAACTTGCGCATGAAAATAATATTGTGGAATTGATTCCCCCTGTAATTGAAAGACAAGAAGAATATGTAGAAATACTAGCATTAGGAGAAGCAGGAAATCTTGTAAGAATTAGTAAAAGATAAATAACACAAAAATTTTAACTTAGAGGTTAGAATTGTTGTTTGTTGCTATTGACATAACGAACCGCTGACCAACTTAGCGGAAAATAAATTCATTGGAAAAAATGGCGACCGCTAGAGCTAGCGCTGTCACTTAGCGGTCAAATTCGCCCTCCGCTTACTCAGCGCTTACCTAGCTGAACGCGCCCATTTATTAGAGTATACGGAATATATTTTTATATTTTCTAATTTATAATGATTCTAAGTATTCAATGCCCGATTGCACCGTTAACTTTAAGATCTGATCATTTCCACGACATGAAGGAATTTGCATTTTATCAAAGATTTCAAGTGATAAAGCAATGTTGTTTACGGGTTTTAGAAATGATAGGGGAAGCACCGAAATTTCGAAGTTTGAAGTTTTTTTTCTTTGTATAGATAATATAAAGGTTAACCGTTGACATTTGACGCGGGCGAAAACTAACTGAGACTCGATACAAAGCCAAATCTGAAAAGTCACTAGTGTTGCCATGTACGCAATGCGTTAAGTGGTTCTTTACTAAGTAATGCCTAAGCTGCAGAGGCGCAATTAGCGAGATAATTAAGTGCTTAAAGTTAAGTACAGCTTACGAAAAGCGTGCTTAAATTCGAAACGAGCATAAGTCTGTGGTAATTTTGACAACTATATAAAAGTTTAATGGTATTATTTAATGTGTGGTGATGATTTGATTCAATTAAAGGTGGATTCATGCAACATCAACTAAACTAGAGCTAATTTAAGATTAAGATTAAATTTAAACTAAGAATATTCAGCTGTTCATGCAACATAAATTAAGAAATTAATAAACTAACCGGACATGCGCACACTTTTCAATCACTTGTCAAAACTTCCAATAGTAATCGAGCTGTCAGATAACTGAAGATAAATATTAAACGTAAACCAACTTGTTTACGAAAAATATTGTTATAAACTATAAAAATTTTAAAACATAGGTGATACAAGCTCATGTAAAAAATAACTTACCACAAATCACCAGTAGGTTATCTGTGATCAGGGTTTGACACATGCGTTGTGTCGAGTTCATGGAAGAAATTAATTTCTTAGTTGAAAGTTGGCCATCTTTCTTAGTTTTAATTTAAATCTTAATTTCTTAGTTCCTTGCATGAACATCTACATTACATTACATGGTTTTATGTTCTTAGTTTTAGTTTTAAATTAATCTAAGTTGTAATTTTTGCTTGCATGAATCCACCTTAAGTGTTTTGCATAATTTGATTTATCGGGATGTTTAATTTTAAAGCAACTAAGATGTTCACTGTATCTTATTTCCAGATTTCTTTGTGTTTTATTTAATAATTATGGAAAGTTTCCACGTAGTAAGGGTTGAAACAATAAATTTGTTAATAATTATTAGTGTATTCTGTGGTGCAGAGAGGGGACAGATAAAACCATAAAAAATAAATGCATGCAGTTGACACCGGCCATTTTTGAAGCGATTAAGTACACGTCTTTTTCAAAAAGTTTGCGTACTTATTTAGAAGCCTTCAAAAAAGTTCTAATAATTATGGTTTGTGGTTTTTATTCAGTGCATTCATTAAGTAACGCATAAATTCATTATTAGGCAAATTAGCAGTATTATGAAAAAATCCCAAAACTGGTATATTTTTTATTTTAATTTACTATTTTTTAAAATAATAATCAATCATTCACGGTGAATAACCTGCGAGTGATAGTTTTTTTGAATGAAACAACCCACTTTTTTTAATTTGCAGGTTTCCCTTGCTCAAAAATGTATCACAAATGGATTCAAAATGGTACAAGCTTGTCAAAGATACAAAAGTTGTTTATGAGATTGTATCATTTACAAAATAACTCATGGAGAATAAACGTACACTGTAAAAAAACAAACCAAAGAATAATAATCTGACCTGGTAATGAATTCGTTTTTATCTATTCTATTCTATTTTTTAGCATAGCGGGTGTTACGTTACGTACTGCGGATATTGTCAGGTTTGTTAGTATAGACATTCGATTTTAAATAACTCCATAAAAAGAAGTCTAATGGGGTAAAATCATGTGATCTAATGGGCCATTCCCCTTCCCCTTCTTCCGATCCATCGATCCGAAGATGTTTTCCTAAAACGGCGCACGGCTATATAGCGAAATCTGGCGGTGCGCCATCTTTTGAAACCATATTCTGCGGTCTAAAGTGTTGGCAATTAGTGTCAAATTAGGGTTGCAGGACCAGTCATCTTCAGCCATCTCATGCATGAGACGTACTTTATAAGGATGGTATTTTGCCTTTCCAATATCTAAAGCCCTAGATAATCTCGACACCGTACAGTGTGAATCTTCTGCTGCAACTAAAATTGAATCTATAGTTGAATATTTCTATTAAGTGTAGGTTGAAGCAAAGTTTGTCCAAAATCAATTGAAAAAGCTAAAATACGGGTTCGTCATCCTTGTTGGCTTTTTCCTTTGATCGGCACATGCTTATCAAGCGTGTTTAAGCAAGCAAAAAACGTGTTTAAGATTTTGCAATTGATTTTGTTCAAAATTTACATTGCTACGGTACACCCCTATAACATGTCTCTTAATTCTCTGTATTTCATTTCTATTCTGCTTACCGTAAATTGAAACTATTGAGAGATACATTCATGATCTGGGTGCACTTCATGAAATTATGAGCATACCACTTGTCGAGTCCGCATCCCTTCGCCAACACCAATCATTATTAAAATTTCAAATATTTCAGTTAAACTGTCTGTTACTTAAGATATGATAAATTAGATTAACAATATCTACCGAATTCCACTTGGATGTTTATGAAGGTTTTAAATTTAAAATTAAAAAACAGATGATATAAGAAACACTTTTGATACTTTTTCTATTCATTGGAGTGGTTAGGATTACTTATGAAAGTGGATAAATAAAATTAAATTAACAAACAACTTTTGTCTACCCTGTACCAGTTTTGATCAAATTAAAATACATTTTCGAAATCAACTAAACAAGAGAAGTCGTTTTAGTTAGTTTTACTTAAAAAAACCGGTGCTGACGTCATCACTCAAAGCTTATTCACCCTATATGATAGATTATTCTTTAAAGAAATAGTGAACTAAAATTAAACATCGTTCAGTTTCATATTACTGTTTGTTTAGTTAATAATGAATTTATGCGTTACTTTATGGACGCACTGTACACTTATTTCGAGTTATTTACAAATTTTATTGGGACAACAGTTTTATGATGATTAAAAATATTTCAATTCCTATTTTTATGCAAATTTCAACAAAAATACGTATGTATAAATAATTTTTAGATTGATTTACAATAATTTGCAGGTACCAACGTTTGCATACGAAAAAAGACTGTCTCGTATCGAAACACTCAGACTGGCTATCACGTACATCAGTTTTATGGCGGAACTTCTTCATGGACATCCTCAAGATCATAAAAACTCAGACATTTACCCACCAAGAGAATATATTCCATATGGTTTGATCAGTAATTAACCCATTACCTTTAATTCAGTTGATCATTGTATGCTAATAAAACGGATCTGCTGAGTTTTTTTAAGGTTTTCCATATTAGGTGCGTTCTTTTTGACTGAAATTTCAGCTCACTTCAGTTAATTTGATCTAAGATATAGCGATGTGAGTTGAGAGTAAACACCAAAAACAAAACGACACTCTCAATTAAAACGCGAGAGCTGCCAACGCATCTCCAAAAACAGCTTTAAAATAAGACAGATTCCTATCAGCATCTAATGAAGTTATTCTTTACATAATCCCATAGATAACATTCCCCAAAACCAAAGAAAATTAGGTTATATTGTTTAAAACTCAAGCTAATCAAATATATCTTCATCCCCTCCACTTTTTTTCCGACTAAAGTCTGATGCCCCCGCAAAGCACATGCAGCATCAGTGAAGTGAGTGAATAGATAAGAACGCGCACAAAACCGATGTACCTAAGCTGAGATTAACTGAAATCTCAGTCAAAAAGAAGACATCTATTGCAATAGGCTAATGTTGCATTAGTACGTATCTTCCATATAAACCTACTTACTTACCACTTTCGCATATCCCATAACTCCTTCCAATGTGTCAAGGAAATTCTATAGCTGTGTGATTTTGTCACAGAGAAGATATAGCAATCACCATCTTCAGTCTAAATGTGTCCAAGTCATTTCAAAGTATCATCATTATTATTTTATAGGTGTTGTTCTTTGGCTATATTGTATGATAAATAAAATAATGTACATATTTTATAATTTATTGTTGAAAAATGTGTTTCTGTAATATGTTTTATTACCCTTTATGGTTTGTTTCTGTTAATAGCTGTTAAGATTTATGATTTTACGTATACAAAATGTATTTATAGTGAGAATAAAAATTAGATAAATTAATTCCTCCAGGTAATTTTTCAGCCTCTGTGTACTTACTAATATGAATTGCTTCAAGTGCTTTTATACTTCGTTTATCTTGTTAAATACAAACCCTAATATTCAATTGTGCGTACCACACTGAAACCATGAGCTTTACTCTGGTAACGATGTTTCAATATAAAAATACTTCGTGTCGAAACTAAAAGGTAGAAACACACATAATACTTTCTGCTCATCAGTACCACTTGTAAATATATCTAAAATACAGTTCACTTTATTATTTATCACACCAGTGTTCCCTACATGTAGGTATAGTGCTGGCTGCACAATTGTTGGCGCATTACACCTTTACACACACACATGCGAGATGAGCCCGTCCCTCCCAAGCGCAATGCATCTCGGGGAAAACTTCCACCAACCCCCCCATCTCATCCGATGGGTCCTCATCGTCGACGTTCGCGTCCCTAGCCAAATGGCTGCTGGCTGGGGTCGGGCTGTCTTCCTCTTGGCTGTGTAGCCTCGGCCTTATAGAGTGGATCCACTTGTTATAGTTGTCCCCAGTTGATATCCCGACTCATCTTTCTAAGAATCTGTCGAGCCTTCTCCTGGGTGGGTCTTCTTGAGATTCTCTATAGGTGACTTTAGGCCATTAGCTGAGCTAACCGTCTTGTCGCCTGTTCGAGAATCTGTTGCTTCGTTTGTGTAGGCGTCGTCGTCGCTTGGGCGTAGCTGACTACTGGCTTCGTTCCTTTTGGGGCTGGATTCCTTGTCGTCCTGTTATTTTGGACCTGTGGACATCTCTTATAATTTGATGGGTGTTCTCCCTGGCAGTTTGCGCAGGTGGTTGGCTTGTCCCTTGATCTTGTGCACTCGTTGGAGCGGTGTGGTCCTTCGCACTTGACACATTTGGTGTTTACTCTGCACTGTAGTCTGCACTCTGTCCGTGGTGATATCCTTGGAAGTTGTAGCACTGCGTCGGTCCATTTCCTCGCTTCTGTACCTCCCATCTTATTTTCACTTGTTGTATATGTTGGATTTTTCTCATCTTCTCCTTTTCTTCCACGTCTAATTCCACTATATAGATGAGTAGTGGTCTTCTTTCACCGAATCTGGAGCAGATTTGGCTCATTTTCCCGATTCGGACTCCTTCCTTTTCTATTTCCTCTTTTAGATCGTTTACGTCTTCGCAGTTTGTAAGTCCTTTGATGACAATTCTTCCTTTTTTTTCTTCACGTGGTGTTTAGGTGTACCATTCCACTTCCATTCTCTCTTCGTTCAGGTACCTTGTTAGGTTCCTGTGATCTTCAGGTCCTTCGCAGGGGATTTTTACTCCGAGTCTTTTCTGACGGAGCCCCAATGGTGGGGAGGTGGTCGGTGTGTTGGCTTCTTTTTTCTCTGATAGCTTCGTCCATCATTTCTGTAATCGAAATATAAAGATTAGATGTTTCTTCTAAATAGGAGTTGACATTTTTTTACTTACTGAATAGTTATAGCGAACACTGCTATATGAAAATTATTTGGACCTGTGTCACTTGTCAGTTCTGAAAATGAAAAGAAATTAGATTTTTGTAAACAAGTCTTGTTAGTGTTTTTACTTACGCATTAGTATCGGCGTCCATATCTTTGCCCTAATTATCTGGATTCTGTCTTGCCAGACTTCTTTTTCTTATATTCTGATATTGCTTGCTTGATATAAGGGGGTCAATGCATTTCTGTCCTTTTCCTATTTGATTTCTGATTATTTCAGGAGCTATACAGTCTGTATAGAATTGCTTCAGTTTCAGAAGCATTTTTTCGGCCCATATTTTTTTATCTATCTCAATTTCCTGTATATATAGATCTATATTATCGCAGACATACACAACAAAGTAACATCTGCTACTATTAGCACAACACAACCCCGTTGTGTTGTTACTATTAGTTATATTGGTGTATTCTTTGGTTATATTCTGGTTATATTCAATTGCCCGATTGCCCCTGGATCAAAAAACACACGCTACCCCTACCTAGTCGGATTTGTTCGTTTTTTGCACAATAAACGTGAATGAAAAAATGAAAAAGCAATTTGTATCGCAAAATATTTCCATACCTACCACTTTGTTCTAAATTTTCGACAAAAAAAAATTAAAAAATGCTAGAAATTCGTAAAGAGGGGTTTTTTGGGCCGAAAAATCGACTGGCACAATCAGTTTTTTGATAAAATCATTATTTCGCCTGCAAATAAAGTCATGAAATTTTCGAAAATCCACTTTTCAAAACAAAAAATACTCATAACTTGACTAATAGGAAAGATAGAACGTTCTAGTCTTCACCAATCAATTCAGGGGACAATTTTACATCTTTTAGTAAATTTTCAGTAGATGTTTCCAAAGATTAAGGGAGTTAGAAAAAAGCAATTTGTATCGCAAAATATTTCCATACCTACCCCTTTGTTCTAAATTTTCGACAAAAAAAAATTAAAAAATGCTAGAAATTCGTAAAGAGGGGTTTTTTGGGCCGAAAAATCGACTGGCACAATCAGTTTTTTGATAAAATCATTATTTCGCCTTCAAATAGAATCATGAAATTTTCGAAAATCCACTTTTCAAAACAAAAAATACTCATAACTCGACTAATAGGAAAGATAGAACGTTCTAGTCTTCACCAATCGATAGAGGGGACAATTCTACATATTCTACTGAATTTTCGGTCGGTATTTCCAAGGATTAAGGAAATTAGAAAAAAGAAATTTGTATCGCAAAATATTTCCATACCTACCCCTTTGTTCAAAATTTTCGACAAAAAATGATTCAAAAATGCTAGAAATTCGTGAAGATGGGTTTTTTGGGTCGGAAAATCGAATGGCACGATCAGTTTTTTGATAAAATCATTATTTCGCCTTCAAATAGAGTCATGAAATTTTCGAAAATCCACTTTTCAAAACAAGAAATACTCATAACTCGACTAATAGGAAAGATTGAACGTTCTAGTCTGCACCAATCGATAGAGGGGACAATTTTACATATTTTGGTGAATTTTGAGTCGATATTTCCAAGGATCAAGGAAATTAGAAAAAATAAATTTGTATCGCAAAATATTTCCATACACCCCTTTGTTCTAAAATTTCGACAAAAAAAAATTAAAAAGGCTAAAAATTCGTAAAGAGGGGTTTTTTGGGACGGAAAATTGACTGGCACAATCAGTTTTTTGATAAAATCATTATTTCGCCTTCAAATGGAGTCATGAAATTTTCGAAAAAACCAATTTTCAAAACAAAAAATTCTCATAACTCGACTAATAGGAAAGATAGAACGATCTAGTCTTCACCAATCGATAGAGGGGACAATTTTACATATTTTAGTGAATTTTGAGTCGGTATTTCCAAGGATTAAGGAAATTAGAAAAAAGAAATTTCTATCGCAAAATATTTCCATACCTACCCCTTTGTTCTAAATTTTCGACAAAAAAATATAAAAAATGATTAAAATCCGTAAAGAGGGGTTTTTTGGGCCGAAAAATCGACTGGCACAATCAGTTTTGTGATAAAATCATTATTTCGCCTTCAAATATGGTCATGAAATTTTCGAAAATCCACTTTTCAAAACAAAAAATACTAATAACTCGACTAATAAGAAAGATAGAACGTTCTAGTCTTCACCAATCGATAGAAGGGACAATTTTACATATTTGAGTGAATTTTCAGTCGATATTTCCAAGGATTAAGGGAGTTAGAAAAAAGCAATTTGTATCGCAAAATATTTCCATACCTACCCCTTTGTTCTAAATTTTCGACAAAAAAAAAATAAAAAATGCTGAAAATTGGTAAAGAGGGGTTTTTGGGCCGAAAAATTAACTGGCACAATCAGTTTTTTGATAAAATCATTATTTCGCCTTCAAATAGAGTCATGAAATTTTCGAAAATCCACTTTTCAAAACAAAAAATAATCATAACTCGACTAATAGGAAAGATAGAACGTTCTAGTCTTCACCAATCGATAGAGGGGACAATTTTACATATTTTGGTGAATTTTGAGTCGATATTGTCAAGGATTGAGGGAGTTAGAAAAAAGCAATTTGTTCTAAATTTTCGACAAAAATTTTTAAACAATGCTAAAAATTCGTAAAGAGGTGTTTTTTGGACCGGAAAATCGACTGGCAAATCTTGACAATTTTTTTAAGTCTTAAGCTTCAAAATATTTTCGTAAGTTCCAAATTGTCAATCTTTTTAAAGGCGTGAGTTAGGGAAAAAATTACTTAAATATAATAGTTCTTGATCACGATGTTTGTTGAAACTCTATTTTCAAAGTTTCGGTAGCGGTCCAGCTGCCGTTATCAAGAATAATGAAAAATAATAAATTTTAGAATCATCGAAAATTGATTATTTTCGATTAATCGATTATTTTCGATTAATCGATTATTTTCGATCAATCGATTATTTTATATGAATCGATTATCTTCGATTGATCGATTATTTTCGATTAATCGATTATTTTCGATTAATCGATTATTTTCGATTAATCGATTATTTTCGATTAATCGAATATTTTCGATTAATCGATTTTTTTCGATTAAACGATTTTTTCGATTAATCGATTATTTTCGATTAATCAATTTTTTTCGATTAATCGATTAACATCGATTAATCGATTAATCGAAAGTAATCGATTATTTTACATAATCGATAATCGATTATGTTTTTTGATAATCGCCCACCCCTAATTTTGAGTCGATATTGTCGAGGATTAAGGAAGTTAGAAAAAAGCAATTTGTATCGCAAAATATTTCCATAGCTACCACCTTTGTTCTAAATTTTCGACAAAAAAATTATAAAAAATGCAAAAAATTCGTAAAGAGGGGTTTTTTTGGCCAAAAAATCGACTGGCACAATCAGATTTGTGATAAAATCATTATTTCGCCTGCAAATAAAGTCATGAAATTTTCGAAAATCCACTTTTCAAAACAAAAAATTGTCATAACTCGACTAATAAGGAAGATAGAACGTTCTAGTCTTCACCAATCGATAGAGGGGACAATTTTACATATTTTATTGAATTTTGAGTTGATATTGTCAAGAATTAAGGAAGTTAGAAAAAAGCAATTTGTATCGCAAAATATTTCCATACGTACCCCTTTGTTCTAAATTTTCGACAAAAAATAATTCAAAAATGCTAGAAATTCGTGAAGATGGGTTTTTTGGGTCGGAAAATCGACTGGCAAATCTTGACAATTTTTTTAAGTCTTAAGCTTCAAAATATTTTCGTAAGTTCCAAATTGTCAATCTTTTTAAAGGCGTGAGTTAAGGAAAAAATTAGTTAAATATAGTTCTTGATCACGATGTTTGATGAAACTTTATTTTCAAAGTTTCGGTAGCGGTCCAGCTGCCGTTATCAAGAATAATGAAAAATAATAAATTTTCGAATCATCGAAAATTGATTATTTTCGATTAATCGATTATTTTCGATTAATCGATTATTTTCGATTAATCGATTATTTTCGATCAATCGATTATTTTCGATTAATCGATTTTTTTCGATTAAACGATTTTTTTCGATTAATCGATTATTTTCGATTAATCAATTAATCAAATCAATTAATCGATTAACATCGATTAATCGAAAATAATCGATTATTTTATATAATCGATAATCGATTATGTTTTTTGATAATCGCCCACCCCTAATTTTGAGTCGATATTGCCAAAGGATTAAGGGAGTTAGAAAAAAGCAATTTGTTTCCCAAAATATTTCCATACCCCTTTGTTCTAAATTTTCGACAAAAAAATTATAAAAAATGCAAAAAATTCGTAAAGAGGGGTTTTTTGGCCAAAAAATCGACTGGCACAATCAGTTTTGTGATAAAATCATTATTTCGCCTTCAAATAGAGTCATGAAATTTTCGAAAATCTACTTTTCGAAACAAAAAATACTCATAACTCGACAAATAAGGAAGATAGAACGTTCTAGTCTTCACCAATCGATAGAGGGGACAATTTTACATATTTGCGTGGATTTTGAGTCGATATTTCCAAGGATTAGGGGAGTTAGAAAAAAGAAATTTGTATCCCAAAATATTTCCATAGCTACCACCTTTGTTCTAAATTTTCGACAAAAAATGATTCAAAAATGCTAGAAATTCGTGAAGATGGGTTTTTTAGGTCGGAAAATCGACTGGCACAATCAGTTTTTCGATAAAATCATTATTTCGCCTTCAAATAGAGTCATAAAATTTTCGAAAATCCACTTTTCAAAACAAAAAATACTCATAACTCGACTAATGAAAGATAGAACATTCTAGTCTTCACCAATCGATAGAGGGGACAATTTTACATATTTTGGTGAATTTTGAGACGATATTGTCGAGGATTGAGGGAGTTAGAAAAAAGCAATTTGTATCGCAAAAGATTTCCATACCTACCCCTTTGTTCTAAATTTTCGACAAAAATTTTTAAACAATGCTAAAAATTCGTAAAGAGGGGTTTTTTGGACCGGAAAATCGACTGGCAAATCTTGACAATTTTTTTAAGTCTTAAGCTTCAAAATATTTTCGTAAGTTCCAAATTGTCAATCTTTTTAAAGGCGTGAGTTAGGGAAAAAATTAGTTAAATATAATAGTTCTTGATCACGATGTTTGTTGAAACTCTATTTTCAAAGTTTCGGTGGCGGTCCAGCTGCCGTTATCAAGAATAATGAAAAATAATAAATTTTCGAATCATCGAAAATTGATTATTTTCGATTAATCGAATATTTTCGATTAATCGATTATTTTCGATTAATCGATTATTTTCGATTAATCGATTATTTTCGATCAATCGATTATTTTATATGAATCGATTAGTTTCGATTAATCGATTATTTTCGATTAATCGATTTTTTTCGATTAAACGATTTTTTTCGATTAATCGATTTTTTTCGATTAATCGATTATTTTCGATTAATCGATTATTTTCGATTAATCGATTATTTTCGATTAATCGATTATTTTCGATTAATCGATTATTTTCGATTAATCGATTATTTTCGATTATTCAATTAATCAAATCAATTAATCGATTAACATCGATTAATCGAAAATAATCGATTATTTTATATAATCGATAATCGATTATGTTTTTGATAATCGCCCAGCCCTAATTTGGAGTCGATATTGCCAAGGATTAAGGGAGTTAGAAAAAAGCAATTTGTTTCGCAAAATATTTCCATACCTACCCCTTTGTTCTACATTTTCGACAAAAAAAAATTAAAAAATGCTAGAAATTCGTAAAGAGGGGTTTTTTGGGCCGAAAAATCGACTGGCACAATCAGTTTTTTGATAAAATCATTATTTCGCCTTCAAATAGAATCATGAAATTTTCGAAAATCCACTTTTCAAAACAAAAAATACTCATAACTCGACTAATAGGAAAGATAGAACGTTCTAGTCTCCACCAATCGATAGAAGGGACAATTTTACATATTTTAGTGAATTTTGAGTTGATATTGTCAAGGATTAAGGGAGTTAGAAAAAAGCAATTTGTATCGCAAAATATTTCCATACCTACCCCTTTGTTCTAAATTTTCGACAAAAAATAATTCAAAAATGCTAGAAATTCGTGAAGATGGGTTTTTTGGGTCGGAAAATCGACTGGCACAATCAGTTTTTTGATAAAATCATTATTTCGCCTGCAAATAAAGTCATGAAATTTTCGAAAATCCACTTTTCAAAACAAAAAATTGACATAACTCGACTAATAAGGAAGATAGAACGTTCTAGTCTTCACCAATCGATAGAGGGGACAATTTTACATATTTGAGTGAATTTTGAGTTGATATTGTCAAGGATTAAAGGAGTTAGAAAAAAGCAATTTGTATCGCAAAATATTTCCATACGTACCCCTTTGTTCTAAATTTTCGACAAAAAATAATTCAAAAATGCTAGAAATTCGTGAAGATGGGTTTTTTGGGTCGGAAAATCGACTGGCACAATCAGTTTTTTGATAAAATCATTATTTCGCCTCCAAATAGAGTCATGAAATTTTCGAAAATCCACTTTTCAAATCAAAAAATACTCATAACTCGACTAATAGGAAAGATAGAACGTTCTAGTCTTCACCAATCGATAGAGGGGACAATTTTACATATTTTGGTGAATTTTGAGTCGATATTGTCAAGGATTAAGGAAGTTAGAAAAAAGCAATTTGTATCGCAAAATATTTCCATACGTACCCCTTTGTTCAAAATTTTCGACAAAAAATAATTCAAAAATGCTTGAAATTCGTGAAGATGGTTTTTTTGGGTCGGAAAATCGACTGGCACAATCAGTTTTTTGATAAAATCATTATTTCGCCTGCAAATAAAGTCATGAAATTTTCGAAAATCCACTTTTCAAAACAAAAAATTGACATAACTCGACTAATAAGGAAGATAAAACGTTCTAGTCTTCACCAATCGATAGAGGGGACAATTTTACATATTTTAGTGAATTTTGAGTTGATATTGTCAAGGATTAAAGGAGTTAGAAAAAAGCAATTTGTATCGCAAAATATTTCCATACGTACCCCTTTGTTCTAAATTTTCGACAAAAAATAATTCAAAAATGCTAGAAATTCGTGAAGATGGGTTTTTTGGGTCGGAAAATCGACTGGCACAATCAGTTTTTTGATAAAATCATTATTTCGCCTCCAAATAGAGTCATGAAATTTTCGAAAATCCACTTTTCAAATCAAAAAATACTCATAACTCGACTAATAGGAAAGATAGAACGTTCTAGTCTTCACCAATCGATAGAGGGGACAATTTTACATATTTTGGTGAATTTTGAGTCGATATTGTCAAGGATTAAGGAAGTTAGAAAAAAGCAATTTGTATCGCAAAATATTTCCATACGTACCCCTTTGTTCAAAATTTTCGACAAAAAATAATTCAAAAATGCTTGAAATTCGTGAAGATGGTTTTTTTGGGTCGGAAAATCGACTGGCACAATCAGTTTTTTGATAAAATCATTATTTCGCCTCCAAATAGAGTCATGAAATTTTCGAAAATCCACTTTTCAAAACAAAAAATACTCATAACTCGACTAATAGGAAAGATAGAACATTCTAGTCTTCACCAATCGATAGAGGGGACAATTTTACATATTGTGGTGAATTTTGAGTCGATATTGTCAAGGATTGAGGGAGTTAGAAAAAAGCAATTTGTATCGCAAAATATTTCCATACCTACCCCTTTGTTCTAAATTTTCGACAAAAAAATTATAAAAAATGCAAAAAATTCGTAAAGAGGGGTTTTTTTGGCCAAAAAATCGACTGGCACAATCAGATTTGTGATAAAATCATTATTTCGCCTTCAAATAGAGTCATGAAATTTTCGAAAATCCACTTTTCGAAAAAAAAATACTCATAACTCGACAAATAGGAAAGATAGAACGTTCTAGTCTTCACCAATCGATAGAGGGGACAATTTTACATATTTTAGTGAATTTTGAGTTGATATTGTCAAGAATTAAGGAAGTTAGAAAAAAGCAATTTGTATCGCAAAATATTTCCATACCTACCCCTTTGTTCAAAATTTTCGACAAAAAATAATTCAAAAATGCTAGAAATTCGTGAAGATGGGTTTTTTTGGCCAAAAAATCGACTGGCACAATCAGTTTTGTGATAAAATCATTATTTCGCCTTCAAATAGTCATGAATTTTTCGAAAATCCACTTTTCGAAACAAAAAATACTCAGAACTCGACAAATAGGAAAGATAGAACGTTCTAGTCTTCACCAATCGATAGAGGGGACAATTTTACATATTTTAGTGAATTTTGAGTCCATATTTCCAAGGATTATGGAAGTTAGAAAAAATCAATTTGTATCGCAAAATATTTCCATAGCTACCCCCTTTGTTCTAAATTTTCGACAAAAAAATTATAAAAAATGCAAAAAATTCGTAAAGAGGGGTTTTTTGGCCAAAAAATCGACTGGCACAATCAGTTTTGTGATAAAATCATTATTTCGCCTTCAAATAGAGTCATGAAATTTTCGAAAATCTACTTTTCGAAACAAAAAATACTCATAACTCGACAAATAAGGAAGATAGAACGTTCTAGTCTTCACCAATCGATAGAGGGGACAATTTTACATATTTTGGTGAATTTAGAGTCGATATTGTCAAGGATTAAGGAAGTTAGAAAAAAGCAATTTGTATCGCAAAATATTTCCATAGCTACCCCCTTTGTTCTAAATTTTCGACAAAAAAATTATAAAAAATGCAAAAACTTCGTAAAGAGGGGTTTTTTTGGCCAAAAAATCGACTGGCACAATCAGATTTGTGATAAAATCATTATTTCGCCTTCAAATAGATTCATGAAATTTTCGAAAATCCACTTTTCAAAACAAAAAATACTCATAACTCGACTAATAGGAAAGATAGAACGTTCTAGTCTTCACTAATCGATAGAGGGGACAATTTTACTAATTTTGGTGAATTTTGAGTCGATATTGTCAAGGATTAAGGAAGTTAGAAAAAAGCAATTTGTATCGCAAAATATTTCCATACGTACCCCTTTGTTCTAAATTTTCGACAAAAAATAATTCAAAAATGCTAGAAATTCGTGAAGATGGGTTTTTTGGGTCGGAAAATCGACTGGCACAATCAGTTTTTCGATAAAATCATTATTTCGCCTCCAAATAGAGTCATGAAATTTTCGAAAATCCACTTTTCAAAACAAAAAATACTCATAACTCGACTAATAGGAAAGATAGAACGTTCTAGTCTTCACTAATCGATAGAGGGGACGATTTTACATATTTTAGTGAATTTTGAGTCCATATTTCCAAGGATTATGGGAGTTAGAAAAAATCAATTTGTATCGCAAAATATTTCCATAGCTACCCCCTTTGAAATTCGTTAAGATGGTTTTTTTGGGTCGGAAAATCGACTGGCACAATCAGTTTTTTGATAAAATCATTATTTCGCCTCCAAATAGAGTCATGAAATTTTCGAAAATCCACTTTTCAAAACAAAAAATACTCATAACTCGACTAATGGGAAAGATAGAACATTCTAGTCTTCACCAATCGATAGAGGGGACAATTTTAAATATTTTGGTGAATTTTGAGTCGATATTGTCAAGGATTGAGGGAGTTAGAAAAAAGCAATTTGTATCGCAAAATATTTCCATACCTACCCCTTTGTTCTAAATTTTCGAGAAAAAATTTTAAACAATGCTAAAAATTCGTAAAGAGGGGTTTTTTGGACCGGAAAATCGACTGGCAAATCTTGACAATTTTTTTAAGTCTTAAGCTTCAAAATATTTTCGTAAGTTCCAAATTGTCAATCTTTTTAAAGGCGTGAGTTAGGGAAAAAATTAGTTAAATATAATAGTTCTTGATCACGATGTTTGTTGAAACTCTATTTTCAAAGTTTCGGTAGCGGTCCAGCTGCCGTTATCAAGAATAATGAAAAATAATAAATTTTCGAATCATCGAAAATTGATTATTTTCGATTAATCGATTATTTTCGATTAATCGATTATTTTCGATCAATCGATTATTTTATATGAATCGATTATTTTCGATTAATCGATTTTTTTCGATTAAACGATTTTTTTTCGATTAATCGATTTTTTTCGATTAATCGATTTTTTTCGATTAATCGATTATTTTCGATTAATCGATTATTTTCGATTAATCGATTATTTTCGGTTATTCAATTAATCAAATCAATTAATCGATTAACATCGATTAATCGATTATTCGAAAATAATCGATTATTTTATATAATCGATAATCGATTATGTTTTTTGATAATCGCCCACCCCTAATTTTGAGTCGATATTGCCAAGGATTAAGGGAGTTAGAAAACAGCAATTTGTTTCGCAAAATATTTCCATACCCCTTTGTTCTAAATTTTCGACAAAAAAATTATAAAAAATGCAAAAAATTCGTAAAGATGGGTTTTTTTGGCCAAAAAATCGACTGGCACAATCAGTTTTTTGATAAAATCATTATTTCGCCTTCAAATAGAGTCATGAAATTTTCGAAAATCTACTTTTCGAAACAAAAAATACTCATAACTCGACTAATAGGAAAGATAGAACGTTCTAGTCTTCACCAATCGATAGAGGGGACAATTTTACATATTTTGGTGAATTTTGAGTCGATATTGTCAAGGATTAAGGAAGTTAGAAAAAAGCAATTTGTATCGCAAAATATTTCCATAGCTACCCCCTTTGTTCTAAATTTTCGACAAAAAAATTATAAAAAATGCGAAAAATTCGTAAAGAGGGGTTTTTTTGGCCAAAAAATCGACTGGCACAATCAGTTTTGTGATAAAATCATTATTTCGCCTTCAAATAGAGTCATGAAATTTTCGAAAATCCACTTTTCGAAACAAAAAATACTCAGAACTCGACAAATAGGAAAGATGGAAAGTTCTAGTCTTCACCATTCGATAGAGGGGACAATTTTACATATTTTAGTGAATTTTGAGTTGATATTGTCAAGAATTAAGGAAGTTTAAAAAAGCAATTTGTATCGCAAAATATTTCCATACGTACCCCTTTGTTCAAAATTTTCGACAAAAAATAATTCAAAAATGCTAGAAATTCGTGAAGATGGGTTTTTTGGGTCGGAAAATCGACTGGCACAATCAGTTTTTTGATAAAA
Source organism: Lochmaea crataegi (assembly GCA_947563755.1). Lineage (NCBI taxonomy): Eukaryota > Metazoa > Arthropoda > Insecta > Coleoptera > Chrysomelidae > Lochmaea > Lochmaea crataegi. Next base: position 15,327,897 of record OX387428.1, read on the forward strand.
TCATTATTTCGCCTCCAAATAGAGTCATGAAATTTTCGAAAATCCACTTCTCAAAACAAAAAATACTAAGATAGAACGTTCTAGTCTTCACCAATCGATAGAGGGGACAATTTTACATCTTTTAGTGAATTTTGAGTCGATATTGTCAAGGATTAAGGGAGTTAAAAAAAAGCAATTTGTATCGCAAAATATTTCCATACGTACCCCTTTGTTCAAAATTTTCGACAAAAAATAATTCAAAAATGCTTGAAATTCGTGAAGATGGTTTTTTTGGGTCGGAAAATCGACTGGCACAATCAGTTTTTTGATAAAATCATTATTTCGCCTCCAAATAGAGTCATGAAATTTTCGAAAATCCACTTTTCAAATCAAAAAATACTCATAACTCGACTAATAGGAAAGATAGAACGTTCTAGTCTTCACCAATCGATAGAGGGGACAATTTTACATATTTTGGTGAATTTTGAGTCGATATTGTCAAGGATTAAGGAAGTTAGAAAAAAGCAATTTGTATCGCAAAATATTTCCATACGTACCCCTTTGTTCAAAATTTTCGACAAAAAATAATTCAAAAATGCTTGAAATTCGTGAAGATGGTTTTTTTGGGTCGGAAAATCGACTGGCACAATCAGTTTTTTGATAAAATCATTATTTCGCCTCCAAATAGAGTCATGAAATTTTCGAAAATCCACTTTTCAAATCAAAAAATACTCATAACTCGACTAATAGGAAAGATAGAACGTTCTAGTCTTCACCAATCGATAGAGGGGACAATTTTACATATTGTGGTGAATTTTGAGTCGATATTGTCAAGGATTGAGGGAGTTAGAAAAAAGCAATTTGTATCGCAAAATATTTCCATACCTACCCCTTTGTTCTAAATTTTCGACAAAAAAATTATAAAAAATGCAAAAAATTCGTAAAGAGGGGTTTTTTTGGCCAAAAAATCGACTGGCACAATCAGATTTGTGATAAAATCATTATTTCGCCTTCAAATAGAGTCATGAAATTTTCGAAAATCCACTTTTCGAAAAAAAAATACTCATAACTCGACAAATAGGAAAGATAGAACGTTCTAGTCTTCACCAATCGATAGAGGGGACAATTTTACATATTTTAGTGAATTTTGAGTTGATATTGTCAAGAATTAAGGAAGTTAGAAAAAAGCAATTTGTATCGCAAAATATTTCCATACCTACCCCTTTGTTCAAAATTTTCGACAAAAAATAATTCAAAAATGCTAGAAATTCGTGGAGATGGGTTTTTTTGGCCAAAAAATCGACTGGCACAATCAGATTTGTGATAAAATCATTATTTCGCCTTCAAATAGAGTCATGAAATTTTCGAAAATCCACTTTTCGAAAAAAAAATACTCATAACTCGACAAATAGGAAAGATAGAACGTTCTAGTCTTCACCAATCGATAGAGGGGACAATTTTACATATTTTAGTGAATTTTGAGTCCATATTTCCAAGGATTATGGAAGTTAGAAAAAATCAATTTGTATCGCAAAATATTTCCATAGCTACCCCCTTTGTTCTAAATTTTCGACAAAAAAATTATAAAAAATGCAAAAAATTCGTAAAGAGGGGTTTTTTGGCCAAAAAATCGACTGGCACAATCAGTTTTGTGATAAAATCATTATTTCGCCTTCAAATAGAGTCATGAAATTTTCGAAAATCTACTTTTCGAAACAAAAAATACTCATAACTCGACAAATAAGGAAGATAGAACGTTCTAGTCTTCACCAATCGATAGAGGGGACAATTTTACATATTTTGGTGAATTTAGAGTCGATATTGTCAAGGATTAAGGAAGTTAGAAAAAAGCAATTTGTATCGCAAAATATTTCCATAGCTACCCCCTTTGTTCTAAATTTTCGACAAAAAAATTATAAAAAATGCAAAAACTTCGTAAAGATGGGTTTTTTTGGCCAAAAAATCGACTGGCACAATCAGATTTGTGATAAAATCATTATTTCGCCTTCAAATAGATTCATGAAATTTTCGAAAATCCACTTTTCAAAACAAAAAATACTCATAACTCGACTAATAGGAAAGATAGAACGTTCTAGTCTTCACTAATCGATAGAGGGGACAATTTTACTAATTTTGGTGAATTTTGAGTCGATATTGTCAAGGATTAAGGAAGTTAGAAAAAAGCAATTTGTATCGCAAAATATTTCCATACGTACCCCTTTGTTCTAAATTTTCGACAAAAAATAATTCAAAAATGCTAGAAATTCGTGAAGATGGGTTTTTTGGGTCGGAAAATCGACTGGCACAATCAGTTTTTCGATAAAATCATTATTTCGCCTCCAAATAGAGTCATGAAATTTTCGAAAATCCACTTTTCAAAACAAAAAATACTCATAACTCGACTAATAGGAAAGATAGAACGTTCTAGTCTTCACTAATCGATAGAGGGGACGATTTTACATATTTTAGTGAATTTTGAGTCCATATTTCCAAGGATTATGGGAGTTAGAAAAAATCAATTTGTATCGCAAAATATTTCCATAGCTACCCCCTTTGAAATTCGTTAAGATGGTTTTTTTGGGTCGGAAAATCGACTGGCACAATCAGTTTTTTGATAAAATCATTATTTCGCCTCCAAATAGAGTCATGAAATTTTCGAAAATCCACTTTTCAAAACAAAAAATACTCATAACTCGACTAATGGGAAAGATAGAACATTCTAGTCTTCACCAATCGATAGAGGGGACAATTTTAAATATTTTGGTGAATTTTGAGTCGATATTGTCAAGGATTGAGGGAGTTAGAAAAAAGCAATTTGTATCGCAAAATATTTCCATACCTACCCCTTTGTTCTAAATTTTCGAGAAAAAATTTTAAACAATGCTAAAAATTCGTAAAGAGGGGTTTTTTGGACCGGAAAATCGACTGGCAAATCTTGACAATTTTTTTAAGTCTTAAGCTTCAAAATATTTTCGTAAGTTCCAAATTGTCAATCTTTTTAAAGGCGTGAGTTAGGGAAAAAATTAGTTAAATATAATAGTTCTTGATCACGATGTTTGTTGAAACTCTATTTTCAAAGTTTCGGTAGCGGTCCAGCTGCCGTTATCAAGAATAATGAAAAATAATAAATTTTCGAATCATCGAAAATTGATTATTTTCGATTAATCGATTATTTTCGATTAATCGATTATTTTCGATCAATCGATTATTTTATATGAATCGATTAATCGATTTTTTTCGATTAAACGATTTTTTTTCGATTAATCGATTTTTTTCGATTAATCGATTTTTTTCGATTAATCGATTATTTTCGATTAATCGATTATTTTCGATTAATCGATTATTTTCGATTATTCAATTAATCAAATCAATTAATCGATTAACATCGATTAATCGATTATTCGAAAATAATCGATTATTTTATATAATCGATAATCGATTATGTTTTTTGATAATCGCCCACCCCTAATTTTGAGTCGATATTGCCAAGGATTAAGGGAGTTAGAAAACAGCAATTTGTTTCGCAAAATATTTCCATACCCCTTTGTTCTAAATTTTCGACAAAAAAATTATAAAAAATGCAAAAAATTCGTAAAGATGGGTTTTTTTGGCCAAAAAATCGACTGGCACAATCAGTTTTTTGATAAAATCATTATTTCGCCTTCAAATAGAGTCATGAAATTTTCGAAAATCTACTTTTCGAAACAAAAAATACTCATAACTCGACTAATAGGAAAGATAGAACGTTCTAGTCTTCACCAATCGATAGAGGGGACAATTTTACATATTTTGGTGAATTTTGAGTCGATATTGTCAAGGATTAAGGAAGTTAGAAAAAAGCAATTTGTATCGCAAAATATTTCCATAGCTACCCCCTTTGTTCTAAATTTTCGACAAAAAAATTATAAAAAATGCGAAAAATTCGTAAGGAGGGGTTTTTTTGGCCAAAAAATCGACTGGCACAATCAGTTTTGTGATAAAATCATTATTTCGCCTTCAAATAGAGTCATGAAATTTTCGAAAATCCACTTTTCGAAACAAAAAATACTCAGAACTCGACAAATAGGAAAGATGGAACGTTCTAGTCTTCACCATTCGATAGAGGGGACAATTTTACATATTTTAGTGAACTTTGAGTTGATATTGTCAAGAATTAAGGAAGTTTAAAAAAGCAATTTGTATCGCAAAATATTTCCATACGTACCCCTTTGTTCAAAATTTTCGACAAAAAATAATTCAAAAATGCTAGAAATTCGTGAAGATGGGTTTTTTGGGTCGGAAAATCGACTGGCACAATCAGTTTTTTGATAAAATCATTATTTCGCCTCCAAATAGAGTCATGAAATTTTCGAAAATCCACTTCTCAAAACAAAAAATACTCATAACTCGACTAATAAGGAAGATAGAACGTTCTAGTCTTCACCAATCGATAGAGGGGACAATTCTACATCTTTTAGTGAATTTTGAGTCGATATTGTCAAGGATTAAGGGAGTTAAAAAAAAGCAATTTGTATCGCAAAATATTTCCATACGTACCCCTTTGTTCTAAATTTTCGACAAAAAATAATTCAAAAATGCTAGAAATTCGTGAAGATGGGTTTTTTGGGTCGGAAAATCGACTGGCACAATCAGTTTTTTGATAAAATCATTATTTCGCCTGCAAATAAAGTCATGAAATTTTCGAAAATCCACTTTTCAAAACAAAAAATAATCATAACTCGACTAATAGGAAAGATAGAACGTTCTAGTCTTCACCAATCGATAGAGGGGACAATTTTACATATTTTAGTGAATTTTGAGTTAATATTGTCAAGAATTAAGGAAGTTAGAAAAAAGCAATTTGTATCGCAAAATATTTCCATACCTACCCCTTTGTTCAAAATTTTCGACAAAAAATAATTCAAAAATGCTAGAAATTCGTGAAGATGGGTTTTTTGGGTCGGAAAATCGAATGGCACAATCAGTTTTTTGATAAAATCATTATTTCGCCTGCAAATAAAGTCATGAAATTTTCGAAAATCCACTTTTCAAAACAAAAAATTGTCATAACTCGACTAATAAGGAAGATAGAACGTTCTAGTCTTCACCAATCGATAGAGGGGACAATTTTACATCTTTTAGTGAATTTTGAGTCGATATTGTCAAGGATTAAGGGAGTTAGAAAAAAGCAATTTGTATCACAAAATATTTCCATACGTACCCCTTTGTTCTAAATTTCCGACAAAAAATAATTCAAAAATGCTAGAAATTCGTGAAGATGGGTTTTTTGGGTCGGAAAATCGACTGGCACAATCAGTTTTTTGATAAAATCATTATTTCGCCTCCAAATAGAGTCATGAAATTTTCGAAAATCCACTTTTCAAAACAAAAAATACTCATAACTCGACTAATAGGAAAGATAGAACGTTCTAGTCTTCACCAATCGATAGAGGGGACAATTTTACATATTTTGGTGAATTCTGACTCGATATTGTCAAGGATTAAGGAAGTTAGAAAAAAGCAATTTGTATCGCAAAATATTTCCATACGTACCCCTTTGTTCAAAATTTTCGACAAAAAATAATTCAAAAATGCTTGAAATTCGTGAAGATGGTTTTTTTGGGTCGGAAAATCGACTGGCACAATCAGTTTTTTGATAAAATCATTATTTCGCCTCCAAATAGAGTCATGAAATTTTCGAAAATCCACTTTTCAAAACAAAAAATACTCATAACTCGACTAATAGGAAAGATAGAACGTTCTAGTCTTCACCAATCGATAGAGGGGACAATTTTACATATTTTGGTGAATTTTGAGTCGATATTGTCAAGGATTAAGGAAGTTAGAAAAAAGCAATTTGTATCGCAAAATATTTCCATAGCTACCCCCTTTGTTCTAAATTTTCGACAAAAAAATTATAAAAAATGCAAAAAATTCGTAAAGAGGGGTTTTTTGGCCAAGAAATCGACTGGCACAATCAGTTTTGTGATAAAATCATTATTTCGCCTTCAAATAGAGTCATGAAATTTTCGAAAATCTACTTTTCGAAACAAAAAATACTCATAACTCGACAAATAAGGAAGATAGAACGTTCTAGTCTTCACCAATCGATAGAGGGGACAATTTTACATATTTTGGTGAATTTAGAGTCGATATTGTCAAGGATTAAGGAAGTTAGAAAAAAGCAATTTGTATCGCAAAATATTTCCATAGCTACCCCCTTTGTTCTAAATTTTCGACAAAAAAATTATAAAAAATGCAAAAACTTAATAACTCATAACTCGACTAATAGGAAAGATAGAACGTTCTAGTCTTCACTAATCGATAGAGGGGACAATTTTACTAATTTTGGTGAATTTTGAGTCGATATTGTCAAGGATTAAGGAAGTTAGAAAAAAGCAATTTGTATCGCAAAATATTTCCATAGCTACCCCCTTTGAAATTCGTTAAGATGGTTTTTTTGGGTCGGAAAATCGACTGGCACAATCAGTTTTTTGATAAAATCATTATTTCGCCTCCAAATAGAGTCATGAAATTTTCGAAAATCCACTTTTCAAAACAAAAAATACTCATAACTCGACTAATGGGAAAGATAGAACATTCTAGTCTTCACCAATCGATAGAGGGGACAATTTTAAATATTTTGGTGAATTTTGAGTCGATATTGTCAAGGATTGAGGGAGTTAGAAAAAAGCAATTTGTATCGCAAAATATTTCCATACCTACCCCTTTGTTCTAAATTTTCGAGAAAAAATTTTAAACAATGCTAAAAATTCGTAAAGAGGGGTTTTTTGGACCGGAAAATCGACTGGCAAATCTTGACAATTTTTTTAAGTCTTAAGCTTCAAAATATTTTCGTAAGTTCCAAATTGTCAATCTTTTTAAAGGCGTGAGTTAGGGAAAAAATTAGTTAAATATAATAGTTCTTGATCACGATGTTTGTTGAAACTCTATTTTCAAAGTTTCGGTAGCGGTCCAGCTGCCGTTATCAAGAATAATGAAAAATAATAAATTTTCGAATCATCGAAAATTGATTATTTTCGATTAATCGATTATTTTCGATTAATCGATTATTTTCGATCAATCGATTATTTTATATGAATCGATTATTTTCGATTAATCGATTTTTTTCGATTAAACGATTTTTTTCGATTAATCGATTTTTTTCGATTAATCGATTTTTTTCGATTAATCGATTATTTTCGATTAATCGATTATTTTCGATTATTCAATTAATCAAATCAATTAATCGATTAATCGATTATTCGAAAATAATCGATTATTTTATATAATCGATAATCGATTATGTTTTTTGATAATCGCCCACCCCTAATTTTGAGTCGATATTGCCAAGGATTAAGGGAGTTAGAAAACAGCAATTTGTTTCGCAAAATATTTCCATACCCCTTTGTTCTAAATTTTCGACAAAAAAATTATAAAAAATGCAAAAAATTCGTAAAGATGGGTTTTTTTGGCCAAAAAATCGACTGGCACAATCAGTTTTTTGATAAAATCATTATTTCGCCTTCAAATAGAGTCATGAAATTTTCGAAAATCTACTTTTCGAAACAAAAAATACTCATAACTCGACTAATAGGAAAGATAGAACGTTCTAGTCTTCACCAATCGATAGAGGGGACAATTTTACATATTTTGGTGAATTTTGAGTCGATATTGTCAAGGATTAAGGAAGTTAGAAAAAAGCAATTTGTATCGCAAAATATTTCCATAGCTATCCCCTTTGTTCTAAATTTTCGACAAAAAAATTATAAAAAATGCGAAAAATTCGTAAAGAGGGGTTTTTTTGGCCAAAAAATCGACTGGCACAATCAGTTTTGTGATAAAATCATTATTTCGCCTTCAAATAGAGTCATGAAATTTTCGAAAATCCACTTTTCGAAACAAAAAATACTCAGAACTCGACAAATAGGAAAGATGGAACGTTCTAGTCTTCACCATTCGATAGAGGGGACAATTTTACATATTTTAGTGAATTTTGAGTTGATATTGTCAAGAATTAAGGAAGTTTAAAAAAGCAATTTGTATCGCAAAATATTTCCATACGTACCCCTTTGTTCAAAATTTTCGACAAAAAATAATTCAAAAATGCTAGAAATTCGTGAAGATGGGTTTTTTGGGTCGGAAAATCGACTGGCACAATCAGTTTTTTGATAAAATCATTATTTCGCCTCCAAATAGAGTCATGAAATTTTCGAAAATCCACTTCTCAAAACAAAAAATACTCATAACTCGACTAATAAGGAAGATAGAACGTTCTAGTCTTCACCAATCGATAGAGGGGACAATTTTACATCTTTTAGTGAATTTTGAGTCGATATTGTCAAGGATTAAGGGAGTTAAAAAAAAGCAATTTGTATCGCAAAATATTTCCATACGTACCCCTTTGTTCTAAATTTTCGACAAAAAATAATTCAAAAATGCTAGAAATTCGTGAAGATGGGTTTTTTGGGTCGGAAAATCGACTGGCACAATCAGTTTTTTGATAAAATCATTATTTCGCCTGCAAATAAAGTCATGAAATTTTCGAAAATCCACTTTTCAAAACAAAAAATAATCATAACTCGACTAATAGGAAAGATAGAACGTTCTAGTCTTCACCAATCGATAGAGGGGACAATTTTACATATTTTAGTGAATTTTGAGTTAATATTGTCAAGAATTAAGGAAGTTAGAAAAAAGCAATTTGTATCGCAAAATATTTCCATACCTACCCCTTTGTTCAAAATTTTCGACAAAAAATAATTCAAAAATGCTAGAAATTCGTGAAGATGGGTTTTTTGGGTCGGAAAATCGAATGGCACAATCAGTTTTTTGATAAAATCATTATTTCGCCTGCAAATAAAGTCATGAAATTTTCGAAAATCCACTTTTCAAAACAAAAAATTGTCATAACTCGACTAATAAGGAAGATAGAACGTTCTAGTCTTCACCAATCGATAGAGGGGACAATTTTACATCTTTTAGTGAATTTTGAGTCGATATTGTCAAGGATTAAGGGAGTTAGAAAAAAGCAATTTGTATCACAAAATATTTCCATACGTACCCCTTTGTTCTAAATTTCCGACAAAAAATAATTCAAAAATGCTAGAAATTCGTGAAGATGGGTTTTTTGGGTCGGAAAATCGACTGGCACAATCAGTTTTTTGATAAAATCATTATTTCGCCTCCAAATAGAGTCATGAAATTTTCGAAAATCCACTTTTCAAAACAAAAAATACTCATAACTCGACTAATAGGAAAGATAGAACGTTCTAGTCTTCACCAATCGATAGAGGGGACAATTTTACATATTTTGGTGAATTCTGACTCGATATTGTCAAGGATTAAGGAAGTTAGAAAAAAGCAATTTGTATCGCAAAATATTTCCATACGTACCCCTTTGTTCAAAATTTTCGACAAAAAATAATTCAAAAATGCTTGAAATTCGTGAAGATGGTTTTTTTGGGTCGGAAAATCGACTGGCACAATCAGTTTTTTGATAAAATCATTATTTCGCCTCCAAATAGAGTCATGAAATTTTCGAAAATCCACTTTTCAAAACAAAAAATACTCATAACTCGACTAATAGGAAAGATAGAACGTTCTAGTCTTCACCAATCGATAGAGGGGACAATTTTACATATTTTGGTGAATTTTGAGTCGATATTGTCAAGGATTAAGGAAGTTAGAAAAAAGCAATTTGTATCGCAAAATATTTCCATAGCTACCCCCTTTGTTCTAAATTTTCGACAAAAAAATTATAAAAAATGCAAAAAATTCGTAAAGAGGGGTTTTTTGGCCAAAAAATCGACTGGCACAATCAGTTTTGTGATAAAATCATTATTTCGCCTTCAAATAGAGTCATGAAATTTTCGAAAATCTACTTTTCGAAACAAAAAATACTCATAACTCGACAAATAAGGAAGATAGAACGTTCTAGTCTTCACCAATCGATAGAGGGGACAATTTTACATATTTTGGTGAATTTAGAGTCGATATTGTCAAGGATTAAGGAAGTTAGAAAAAAGCAATTTGTATCGCAAAATATTTCCATAGCTACCCCCTTTGTTCTAAATTTTCGACAAAAAAATTATAAAAAATGCAAAAACTTCGTAAAGAGGGGTTTTTTTGGCCAAAAAATCGACTGGCACAATCAGTTTTTTGATAAAATCATTATTTCGCCTCCAAATAGAGTCATGAAATTTTCGAAAATCCACTTTTCAAAACAAAAAATACTCATAACTCGACTAATAGGAAAGATAGAACGTTCTAGTCTTCACCAATCGATAGAGGGGACAATTTTACATATTTTGGTGAATTCTGACTCGATATTGTCAAGGATTAAGGAAGTTAGAAAAAAGCAATTTGTATCGCAAAATATTTCCATACGTACCCCTTTGTTCAAAATTTTCGACAAAAAATAATTCAAAAATGCTTGAAATTCGTGAAGATGGTTTTTTTGGGTCGGAAAATCGACTGGCACAATCAGTTTTTTGATAAAATCATTATTTCGCCTCCAAATAGAGTCATGAAATTTTCGAAAATCCACTTTTCAAAACAAAAAATACTCATAACTCGACTAATAGGAAAGATAGAACATTCTAGTCTTCACCAATCGATAGAGGGGACAATTTTACATATTTTGGTGAATTTTGAGTCGATATTGTCAAGGATTGAGGGAGTTAGAAAAAAGCAATTTGTATCGCAAAATATTTCCATACCTACCCCTTTGTTCTAAATTTTCGAGAAAAAATTTTAAACAATGCTAAAATTTCGTAAAGAGGGGTTTTTTTGGACCGGAAAATCGACTGGCAAATCTTGACAATTTTTTTAAGTCTTAAGCTTCAAAATATTTTCGTAAGTTCCAAATTGTCAATCTTTTTAAAGGCGTGAGTTAGGGAAAAAATTAGTTAAATATAGTTCTTTATCACGATGTTTGTTGAAACTCTATTTTCAAAGTTTCGGTGGCGGTCCAGCTGCCGTTATCAAGAATAATGAAAAATAATAAATTTTCGAATCATGGAAAATTGATTATTTTCGATTAATCGATTATTTTCGATTAATCGATTATTTTCGATCAATCGATTATTTTATATGAATCGATTATTTTCGATTAATCGATTATTTTCGATTAATCGATTATTTTCGATTAATCGATTATTTTCGATTAATCGATTTTTTTTCGATTAAACGATTTTTTTCGATTAATCGATTATTTTCCATTAATCGATTATTTTCGATTATTCAATTAACATCGATTAATCGATTAATCGAAAATAATCGATTATTTTATATAATCGATAATCGATTATGTTTTTTGATAATCGCCCACCCCTAATTTTGAGTCGATATTGCCAAGGATTAAGGGAGTTAGAAAACAGCAATTTGTTTCGCAAAATATTTCCATACCCCTTTGTTCTAAATTTTCGACAAAAAAATTATAAAAAATGCAAAAAATTCGTAAAGAGGGGTTTTTTTGGCCAAAAAATCGACTGGCACAATCAGTTTTGTGATAAAATCATTATTTCGCCTTCAAATAGAGTCATGAAATTTTCGAAAATCTACTTTTCGAAACAAAAAATACTCATAACTCGACTAATAGGAAAGATAGAACGTTCTAGTCTTCACCAATCGATAGAGGGGACAATTTTACATATTTTGGTGAATTTTGAGTCGATATTGTCGAGGATTAAGGAAGTTAGAAAAAAGCAATTTGTATCGCAAAATATTTCCATAGCTACCCCCTTTGTTCTAAATTTTCGACAAAAAAATTATAAAAAATGTAAAAAATTCGTAAAGAGGGGTTTTTTCGGCCAAAAAATCGACTGGCACAATCAGTTTTGTGATAAAATCATTATTTCGCCTTCAAATAGAGTCATGAAATTTTCGAAAATCCACTTTTCGAAACAAAAAATACTCATAACTCGACAAATAGGAAAGATAGAACGTTCTAGTCTTCACCAATCGATAGAGGGGACAATTTTACATATTTTATTGAATTTTGAGTTGATATTGTCGAGAATTAAGGAAGTTAGAAAAAAGCAATTTGTATCGCAAAATATTTCCATACGTACCCCTTTGTTCTAAATTTTCGACAAAAAATAATTCAAAAATGCTAGAAGTTCGTGAAGATGGGTTTTTTGGGTCGGAAAATCGACTGGCACAATCAGTTTTTTGATAAAATCATTATTTCGCCTCCAAATAGAGTCATGAAATTTTCGAAAATCCACTTTTCAAAACAAAAAATACTCATAACTCGACTAATAGGAAAGATAGAACGTTCTAGTCTTCACCAATCGATAGAGGGGACAATTTTACATATTTTAGTGAATTTTGAGTTGATATTGTCAAGAATTAAGGAAGTTAGAAAAAAACAATTTGTATCGCAAAATATTTCCATACGTACCCCTTTGTTCAAAATTTTCGACAAAAAATAATTCAAAAATGCTAGAAATTCGTGAAGATGGGTTTTTTGGGTCGGAAAATCGAATGGCACAATCAGTTTTTTGATAAAATCATTATTTCGCCTGCAAATAAAGTCATGAAATTTTCGAAAATCCACTTTTCAAAACAAAAAATTGTCATAACTCGACTAATAAGGAAGATAGAACGTTCTAGTCTTCACCAATCGATAGAGGGGACAATTTTACATCTTTTAGTGAATTTTGAGTCGATATTGTCAAGGATTAAGGGAGTTAGAAAAAAGCAATTTGTATCGCAAAATATTTCCATACGTACCCCTTTGTTCTAAATTTTCGACAAAAAATAATTCAAAAATGCTAGAAATTCGTGAAGATGGGTTTTTTGGGTCGGAAAATCGACTGGCACAATCAGTTTTTTGATAAAATCATTATTTCGCCTCCAAATAGAGTCATGAAATTTTCGAAAATCCACTTTTCAAAACAAAAAATACTCATAACTCGACTAATAGGAAAGATAGAACGTTCTAGTCTTCACCAATCGATAGAGGGGACAATTTTACATATTTTAGTGAATTTTGAGTGGATATTGTCAAGAATTAAGGAAGTTAGAAAAAAACAATTTGTATCGCAAAATATTTCCATACGTACCCCTTTGTTCAAAATTTTCGACAAAAAATAATTCAAAAATTCTAGAAATTCGTGAAGATGGGTTTTTTGGGTCGGAAAATCGAATGGCACAATCAGTTTTTTGATAAAATCATTATTTCGCCTGCAAATAAAGTCACGAAATTTTCGAAAATCCACTTTTTAAAACAAAAAATTGTCATAACTCGACTAATAAGGAAGATAGAACGTTCTAGTCTTCACCAATCGATAGAGGGGACAATTTTACATCTTTTAGTGAATTTTGAGTCGATATTGTCAAGGATTAAGGGAGTTAGAAAAAAGCAATTTGTATCGCAAAATATTTCCATACGTACCCCTTTGTTCTAAATTTTCGACAAAAAATAATTCAAAAATGCTAGAAATTCGTGAAGATGGGTTTTTTGGGTCGGAAAATCGACTGGCACAATCAGTTTTTTGATAAAATCATTATTTCGCCTCCAAATAGAGTCATGAAATTTTCGAAAATCCACTTTTCAAAACAAAAAATACTCATAACTCGACTAATAGGAAAGATAGAACGTTCTAGTCTTCACCAATCGATAGAGGGGACAATTTTACATCTTTTAGTGAATTTTGAGTTGATATTGTCGAGAATTAAGGAAGTTAGACAAAAGCAATTTGTATCGCAAAATATTTCCATACGTACCCCTTTGTTCTAAATTTTCGACAAAAAATAATTCAAAAATGCTAGAAATTCGTGAAGATGGGTTTTTTGGGTCGGAAAATCGACTGGCACAATCAGTTTTTTGATAAAATCATTATTTCGCCTCCAAATAGAGTCATGAAATTTTCGAAAATCCACTTTTCAAAACAAAAAATACTCATAACTCGACTAATAGGAAAGAAAGAACGTTCTAGTCTTCACCAATCGATAGAGGGGACAATTTTACATATTTTGGTGAATTTTGAGTCGATATTGTCAAGGATTAAGGAAGTTAGAAAAAAGCAATTTGTATCGCAAAATATTTCCATACCTACCCCTTTGTTCTAAATTTTCGAGAAAATATTTTAAACAATGCTAAAAATTCGTAAAGAGGGGTTTTTTGGACCGGAAAATCGACTGGCAAATCTTGACAATTTTTTTAAGTCTTAAGCTTCAAAATATTTTCGTAAGTTCCAAATTGTCAATCTTTTTAAAGGCGTGAGTTAGGGAAAAAATTAGTTAAATATAGTTCTTGATCACGATGTTTGATGAAACTCTATTTTCAAAGTTTCGGTAGCGGTCCAGCTGCCGTTATCAAGAATAATGAAAAATAATAAATTTTCGAATCATCGAAAATTGATTATTTTCGATTAATCGATTATTTTCGATTAATCGATTATTTTCGATTAATCGATTATTTTATATGAATCGATTATTTTCGATTAATCGATTTTTTTCGATTAAACGATTTTTTATATGAATCGATTATTATCGATTAATCGATCTTTTTCGATTAATCGATTTTTTTCGATTAATCGATTTTTTTCGATTAATCGATTATTTTCGATTAATCAATTATTTTCGATTAATCGATTATTTTCGATTAATCAATTAATCAAATCAATTAATCGATTAACATCGATTAATCGATTAATCGAAAATAATCGATTATTTTATATAATCGATAATCGATTATGTTTTTTGATAATCGCCCACCCCTAATTTTGAGTCGATATTGCCAAAGGATTAAGGGAGTTAGAAAAAAGCAATTTGTTTCGCAAAATATTTCCATACCCCTTTGTTCTAAATTTTCGACAAAAAAATTATAAAAAATGCAAAAAATTCGTAAAGAGGGGTTTTTTTGGCCAAAAAATCGACTGGCACAATCAGTTTTGTGATAAAATCATTATTTCGCCTTCAAATAGAGTCATGAAATTTTCGAAAATCTACTTTTCGAAACAAAAAATACTCATAACTCGACAAATAAGGAAGATAGAACGTTCTAGTCTTCACCAATCGATAGAGGGGACAATTTTACATATTTGCGTGGATTTTGAGTCGATATTTCCAAGGATTAGGGGAGTTAGAAAAAAGAAATTTGTATCCCAAAATATGTCCATAGCTACCACCTTTGTTCTAAATTTTCGACAAAAAATGATTCAAAAATGCTAGAAATTCGTGAAGATGGGTTTTTTGGGTCGGAAAATCGACTGGCACAATCAGTTTTTTGATAAAATCATTATTTCGCCTGCAAATAAAGTCATGAAATTTTCGAAAATCCACTTTTCAAAACAAAAAATTGTCATAACTCGACTAATAAGGAAGATAGAACGTTCTAGTCTTCACCAATCGATAGAGGGGACAATTTTACATATTTTATTGAATTTTGAGTTGATATTGTCGAGAATTAAGGAAGTTAGAAAAAAGCAATTTGTATCGCAAAATATTTCCATACGTACCCCTTTGTTCTAAATTTTCGACAAAAAATAATTCAAAAATGCTAGAAGTTCGTGAAGATGGGTTTTTTGGGTCGGAAAATCGACTGGCACAATCAGTTTTTTGATAAAATCATTATTTCGCCTCCAAATAGAGTCATGAAATTTTCGAAAATCCACTTTTCAAAACAAAAAATACTCATAACTCGACTAATAGGAAAGATAGAACGTTCTAGTCTTCACCAATCGATAGAGGGGACAATTTTACATATTTTAGTGAATTTTGAGTTGATATTGTCAAGAATTAAGGAAGTTAGAAAAAAACAATTTGTATCGCAAAATATTTCCATACGTACCCCTTTGTTCAAAATTTTCGACAAAAAATAATTCAAAAATGCTAGAAATTCGTGAAGATGGGTTTTTTGGGTCGGAAAATCGGATGGCACAATCAGTTTTTTGATAAAATCATTATTTCGCCTGCAAATAAAGTCATGAGATTTTCGAAAATCCACTTTTCAAAACAAAAAATTGTCATAACTCGACTAATAAGGAAGATAGAACGTTCTAGTCTTCACCAATCGATAGAGGGGACAATTTTACATATTTTATTGAATTTTGAGTTGATATTGTCGAGAATTAAGGAAGTTAGACAAAAGCAATTTGTATCGCAAAATATTTCCATACGTACCCCTTTGTTCTAAATTTTCGACAAAAAATAATTCAAAAATGCTAGAAATTCGTGAAGATGGGTTTTTTGGGTCGGAAAATCGACTGGCACAATCAGTTTTTTGATAAAATCATTATTTCGCCTCCAAATAGAGTCATGAAATTTTCGAAAATCCACTTTTCAAAACAAAAAGTACTCATAACTCGACTAATAGGAAAGAAAGAACGTTCTAGTCTTCACCAATCGATAGAGGGGACAATTTTACATATTTTGGTGAATTTTGAGTCGATATTGTCAAGGATTAAGGAAGTTAGAAAAATAGCTATTTGTGTATCAAGAGCAGAAAGTAGTACTTTGGCAGTCGAGACAGAGAGTTGCCGCGCGACGCGTTAGCGGAGCGCGGCAATCTGTCGAGACTACCAAAGGACTTTCTGCTCGAAATACACACAAGATTTTTTCTACGATCACACCAAAATAAAATTAATTTTTTATTAAAAACGTGTTACTTTCATTACAATATTGGAAGTTTATTTGACATATTAAGCCTACTTTTTGAAGACAAAAGATTAATTGTGTATGTTGTGTTGCCCACTTATGACAATAGACTTTATGATTTAAAGATTTATGATTTTATGGTTGTATGAATATTATACTTCATTAAATAAATAACAACTTTTAAAAATTTTATTTAAACGGAATACAGAACAATAATAAACAAACATACCTTTTACTTATTAACTAAATTAAAATTAAAGGTACAATTTTGGCAATTTTTTATGTTTATGCCTGAGGTAGATGTCTCTGAAAGGTTAGAAAATGTCAAATCTTTCTGGTGGCAAGTATTAATGTTGATTCCAGATGTTGATGGCTCTGAAGGGTTACAAATCAGATAGGGTATTTTTTCTGGCACTTGAGCTGAAACTTGACCAGCTATTTTTTGAAAAGTTTCTATTTTATTGTTTATGGATTCATCAATATACCCTTCTGCCACATTACTGCTTTTCCATCCGCCATGTTTTTTTAGGTGAATTAAATCGGCTCCGCCATTTACTAATAAGGTTGCAGATGTACGCCGGAAACAATGTCCTGTGTAAGAATCAGGATTCGGCAAATTTAAATATTTGGCAATATCAGTAGGTACTTTACCAATCGTATTTAATCCTACTACCTGATTTGCGCATTTTCCTTTGGAATATCGGAAAAATAGGCGATTTTCTGAACTATTTTGGCATTGCTTTCTTATGCAAATATACTTTTTACAACATGCAACGTAATCAATGTCGTTTTCTTCTGGTGTGTTATTATTAACAATTGTGAACATTCGACTCTGCTTTGTTTTCGAATCTGGAATATGAACAATCAAAAGGGATTCTTTGTCTTGAATATCATCTAATCTCATTTTTCCCAATTCATCTCTCCTACACGCACCAGCAATGCCCATAATTAAGACAACCTATGAAAAAATTAAAAAAATTAAATTTAATATTTTTTGGAGACATACAAATAATTATTTATTACCTTTTTCAATAAATAGTCTTCATCGGGTGCAATGCGAATAAATTCCTCCACCTGCTCCTTGGATAAAGTTGAAGATTTTTTTGCTTTATAACCGACAGATTTTTTTTTCAATAATGCAATTAATTTTGCATATTGACTAATGTCAATGTCGTTTTTTATTTTCAATGTTTGCCTTAGCATTGAATACTTGGACCACAGGGTTGATGACTTTAATGCTGCTGCTTTTTCCCCAAAATATGTTAATAACACATTTTCTGAATATCTTTTAATTTTTTTGGATCTGCACCAACTTATAAATAGACTATATTCATTTTCGTACTTTAATTTGGATTTCTCCGGAAGTAGATTTAAAGTGATTTTTTTGGCCGCCCCGACAATATCTGGCGGTGTATTTGAAAAATCAGTATCACTTGTATCCATTTTTCTTGTTTTTTTAAGTACTTACTGACTTATAGTAAAATATTAATACAATAATTACACAGCACGGAACTATCTCAAAAAATATTTCAGTGACAATGCACTAGGTTCTTTCTTTGACGTAGACATACTTGATTCTTAAAATGCGTAAGTTATTTGCAAGTATGTTGTGTTGCCTACCTATTGCCATTGTTTGTACTTAGCAGTTTCCAGATTGCAGTTTCGTGTCCCTATGTACGTAGGCAACACTTATTACATTAATGTCAGATATTTATTACAATAATGTCAGATATTTTTTAGATTTCCCTATTTCTCATTAAATTACTACGGAAAATACTGTTGGATGCTTTAACATATTAGAAAATCAACTAAAATATTTATTTATTCTACAGTTTATATTGAAATAACTACTAGCTCTCTTTTATCTATAAATAAAATTAGGCGTGCGCCAAAGCTACTTTCTGCTTAAGAGCGCCAATAATGTCAAATTATGACAGCTTGCGGAAAACATCAACTTTGCGGTTAGATTTGAGTGTGCAAAAGCCTACTTTGGGTAGTGATCGTAGGAAAAGCAATTTGTATCGCAAAATATTTCCATACCTACCCCTTTGTTCTAAATTTTCGAGAAAAAATTTTAAACAATGCTAAAAATTCGTAAAGAGGGGTTTTTTGGACCGGAAAATCGACTGGCAAATCTTGACAATTTTTTTAAGTCTTAAGCTTCAAAATATTTTCGTAAGTTCCAAATTGTCAATCTTTTTAAAGGCGTGAGTTAGGGAAAAAATTAGTTAAATATAATAGTTCTTTATCACGATGTTTGTTGAAACTCTATTTTCAAAGTTTCGGTGGCGGTCCAGCTGCCGTTATCAAGAATAATGAAAAATAATAAATTTTCGAATCATCGAAAATTGATTATTTTCGATTAATCGATTATTTTCGATTAATCGATTATTTTCGATTAATCGATTATTTTCGATTAATCGATTATTTTCGATTAATCGATTATTTTCGATCAATCGATTATTTTATATGAATCGATTATTTTCGATTAATCGATTTTTTTCGATTAAACGATTTTTTATATGAATCGATTATTTTCGATTAATCGATTTTTTCGATTAATCGATTTTTTTCGATTAATCGATTTTTTTCGATTTATCGATTATTTTCGATTAATCGATTTTTTTCGATTAATCGATTAATCGATTATTTTCGATTAATCGATTATTTTCGATCAATCGATTATTTTATATGAATCGATTATTTTCGATTAATCGATTTTTTTCGATTAAACGATTTTTTATATGAATCGATTATTTTCGATTAATCGATTTTTTTCGATTAATCGGTTTTTTTCGATTAATCGATTTTTTTCGATTAATCGATTATTTTCGATTAATCAATTATTTTCGATTAATCGATTATTTTCGATTAATCAATTAATCAAATCAATTAATCGATTGACATCGATTAATCGATTAATCGAAAATAATCGATTATTTTATATAATCGATAATCGATTATGTTTTTTGATAATCGCCCACCCCTAATTTTGAGTCGATATTGCCAAAGGATTAAGGGAGTTAGAAAAAAGCAATTTGTTTCGCAAAATATTTCCATACCCCTTTGTTCTAAATTTTCGACAAAAAAATTATAAAAAATGCAAAAAATTCGTAAAGAGGGGTTTTTTGGCCAAAAAATCGACTGGCACAATCAGTTTTGTGATAAAATCATTATTTCGCCTTCAAATAGAGTCATGAAATTTTCGAAAATCCACTTTTCGAAACAAAAAATACTCATAACTCGACAAATAGGAAAGATAGAACGTTCTAGTCTTCACCAATCGATAGAGGGGACAATTTTACATATTTTAGTGAATTTTGAGTTGATATTGTCAAGAATTAAGGAAGTTAGAAAAAAACAATTTGTATCGCAAAATATTTCCATACCTACCACCTTTGTTCTAAATTTTCGACAAAAAATGATTCAAAAATGCTAGAAATTCGTGAAGCTGGGTTTTTTAGGTCGGAAAATCGACTGGCACAATCAGTTTTTTGATAAAATCATTATTTCGCCTTCAAATAGAGTCATGAATTTTTCGAAAATCCACTTTTCGAAACAAAAAATACTCATAACTCGACAAATAGGAAAGATAGAACGTTCTAGTCTTCACCAATCGATAGAGGGGACAATTTTACATATTTTGGTGAATTTTGAGTCGATATTGTCGAGGATTAAGGAAGTTAGAAAAAAGCAATTTGTATTGCAAAATATTTCCATAGCTACCCCCTTTGTTCTAAATTTTCGACAAAAAAATTATAAAAAATGCAAAAAATTCGTAAAGAGGGGTTTTTTCGGCCAAAAAAATCGACTGGCACAATCAGTTTTGTGATAAAATCATTATTTCGTTTTCAAATAGAGTCATGAAATTTTCGAAAATCCACTTTTCGAAACAAAAAATACTGATAACTCGACAAATAGAAAAGATAGAACGTTCTAGTCTTCACCAATCGATAGAGGGGACAATTTTACATATTTTAGTGAATTTTAAGTCTATATTTCCAAGGATTATGGGAGTTAGAAAATATCAATTTGTATCGCAAAACATTTCCATAGCTACCCCCTTTGTTCTAAATTTTCGACAAAAAAATTATAACAAATGCTAAAAATTCGTAAAGAGGGGTTTTTTTGGCCAAAAAATCGACTGGCAGAATCAGTTTTGTGATAAAATCATTATTTCGCCTTCAAATAGAGTCATGAAATTTTCGAAAATCCACTTTTCGAAACAAAAAATACTCATAACTCGACAAATAGGAAAGATAGAACGTTCTAGTCTTCACCAATCGATAGAGGGGACAATTTTACATATTTTAGTGAATTTTGAGTCCATATTTCCAAGGATTCTGGGAGTTAGAAAAAATCAATTTGTATCGCAAAATATTTCCATAGCTACCCCCTTTGTTCTAAATTTTCGACAAAAAAATTATAAAAAATGCAAAAAATTCGTAAAGAGTGGTTTTTTTAGCCAAAAAATCGACTGGCACAATCAGTTTTGTGATAAAATCATTATTTCGCCTTCAAATAGAGTCATGAAATTTTCGAAAATCTACTTTTCGAAACAAAAAATACTCATAACTCGACAAATAAGGAAGATAGAACGTTCTAGTCTTCACCAATCGATAGAGGGGACAATTTTACATATTTGCGTGGATTTTGAGTCGATATTTCCAAGGATTAGGGAAGTTAGAAAAAAGAAATTTGTATCCCAAAATATTTCCATAGCTACCACCTTTGTTCTAAATTTTCGACAAAAAATGATTCAAAAATGCTAGAAATTCGTGAAGATGGGTTTTTTAGGTCGGAAAATCGACTGGCACAATCAGTTTTTTGATAAAATCATTATTTCGCCTCCAAATAGAGTCATGAAATTTTCGAAAATCCACTTTTCAAAACAAAAAATACTCATAACTCGACTAATAGGAAAGATAGAACGTTCTAGTCTTCACCAATCGATAGAGGGGACAATTTTACATATTTTGGTGAATTTTGAGTCGATATTGTCAAGGATTAAGGAAGTTAGAAAAAAGCAATTTGTATCGCAAAATATTTCCATAGCTACCCCCTTTGTTCTAAATTTTCGACAAAAAAATTATAAAAAATGCAAAAAATTCGTAAAGAGGGGTTTTTTTGGCCAAAAAATCGACTGGCACAATCAGATTTGTGATAAAATCATTATTTCGCCTTCAAATAGAGTCATGAAATTTTCGAAAATCCACTTTTCGAAACAAAAAATACTCATAACTCGACAAATAGGAAAGATAGAACGTTCTAGTCTTCACCAATCGATAGAGGGGACAATTTTACATATTTTAGTGAATTTTGAGTTGATATTGTCAAGAATTAAGGAAGTTAGAAAAAAGCAATTTGTATCGCAAAATATTTCCATAGCTACCCCCTTTGTTCTAAATTTTCGACAAAAAAATTATAAAAAATGCAAAAAATTCGTAAAGAGGGGTTTTTTTGGCCAAAAAATCGACTGGCACAATCAGTTTTTTGATAAAATCATTATTTCGCCTCCAAATAGAGTCATGAATTTTTCGAAAATCCACTTTTCAAAACAAAAAATACTCATAACTCGACTAATAGGAAAGATAGAACGTTCTAGTCTTCACCAATCGATAGAGGGGACAATTTTACATCTTTTAGTGAATTTTGAGTTGATATTGTCAAGAATTAAGGAAGTTAGAAAAAAACAATTTGTATCGCAAAATATTTCCATACGTACCCCTTTGTTCAAAATTTTCGACAAAAAATAATACAAAAATGCTAGAAATTCGTGAAGATGGGTTTTTTGGGTCGGAAAATCGAATGGCACAATCAGTTTTTTGATAAAATCATTATTTCGCCTGCAAATAAAGTCATGAAATTTTCGAAAATCCACTTTTCAAAACAAAAAATTGTCATAACTCGACTAATAAGGAAGATAGAACGTTCTAGTCTTCACCAATCGATAGAGGGGACAATTTTACATCTTTTAGTGAATTTTGAGTCGATATTGTCAAGGATTAAGGGAGTTAGAAAAAAGCAATTTGTATCGCAAAATATTTCCATACGTACCCCTTTGTTCTAAATTTTCGACAAAAAATAATTCAAAAATGCTAGAAATTCGTGAAGATGGGTTTTTTGGGTCGGAAAATCGACTGGCACAATCAGTTTTTTGATAAAATCATTATTTCGCCTGCAAATAAAGTCATGAGATTTTCGAAAATCCACTTTTCAAAACAAAAAATTGTCATAACTCGACTAATAAGGAAGATAGAACGTTCTAGTCTTCACCAATCGATAGGGGGGACAATTTTACATATTTTATTGAGTTTTGAGTTGATATTGTCGAGAATTAAGGAAGTTAGAAAAAAGCAATTTGTATCGCAAAATATTTCCATACGTACCCCTTTGTTCTAAATTTTCGACAAAAAATAATTCAAAAATGCTAGAAGTTCGTGAAGATGGGTTTTTTGGGTCGGAAAATCGACTGGCACAATCAGTTTTTTGATAAAATCATTATTTCGCCTCCAAATAGAGTCATGAAATTTTCGAAAATCCACTTTTCAAAACAAAAAATACTCATAACTCCACAAATAGGAAAGATAAAACGTTCTAGTCTTCACCATTCGATAGAGGGGACAATTTTACATATTTGAGTGAATTTTGAGTGGATATTGTCAAGAATTAAGGAAGTTAGAAAAAAACAATTTGTATCGCAAAATATTTCCATACGTACCCCTTTGTTCAAAATTTTCGGCAAAAAATAATTCAAAAATGCTAGAAATTCGTGAAGATGGGTTTTTTGGGTCGGAAAATCGAATGGCACAATCAGTTTTTTGATAAAATCATTATTTCGCCTGCAAATAAAGTCACGAAATTTTCGAAAATCCACTTTTTAAAACAAAAAATTGTCATAACTCGACTAATAAGGAAGATAGAACGTTCTAGTCTTCACCAATCGATAGAGGGGACAATTTTACATCTTTTAGTGAATTTTGAGTCGATATTGTCAAGGATTAAGGGAGTTAGAAAAAAGCAATTTGTATCGCAAAATATTTCCATACGTACCCCTTTGTTCTAAATTTTCGACAAAAAATAATTCAAAAATGCTAGAAATTCGTGAAGATGGGTTTTTTGGGTCGGAAAATCGACTGGCACAATCAGTTTTTTGATAAAATCATTATTTCGCCTGCAAATAAAGTCATGAGATTTTCGAAAATCCACTTTTCAAAACAAAAAATTGTCATAACTCGACTAATAAGGAAGATAGAACGTTCTAGTCTTCACCAATCGATAGAGGGGACAATTTTACATATTTTATTGAATTTTGAGTTGATATTGTCGAGAATTAAGGAAGTTAGACAAAAGCAATTTGTATCGCAAAATATTTCCATACGTACCCCTTAGTTCTAAATTTTCGACAAAAAATAATTCAAAAATGCTAGAAATTCGTGAAGATGGGTTTTTTGGGTCGGAAAATCGACTGGCACAATCAGTTTTTTGATAAAATCATTATTTCGCCTCCAAATAGAGTCATGAAATTTTCGAAAATCCACTTTTCAAAACAAAAAATACTCATAACTCGACTAATAGGAAAGAAAGAACGTTCTAGTCTTCACCAATCGATAGAGGGGACAATTTTACATATTTTGGTGAATTTTGAGTCGATATTGTCAAGGATTAAGGAAGTTAGAAAAAAGCAATTTGTATCGCAAAATATTTCCATACCTACCCCTTTGTTCTAAATTTTCGAGAAAAAATTTTAAACAATGCTAAAAATTCGTAAAGAGGGGTTTTTTGGACCGGAAAATCGACTGGCAAATCTTGACAATTTTTTTAAGTCTTAAGCTTCAAAATATTTTCGTAAGTTCCAAATTGTCAATCTTTTTAAAGGCGTGAGTTAGGGAAAAAATTAGTTAAATATAATAGTTCTTGATCACGATGTTTGATGAAACTCTATTTTCAAAGTTTCGGTAGCGGTCCAGCTGCCGTTATCAAGAATAATGAAAAATAATAAATTTTCGAATCATCGAAAATTGATTATTTTCGATTAATCGATTATTTTCGATTAATCGATTATTTTCGATTAATCGATTATTTTCGATCAATCGATTATTTTATATGAATCGATTATTTTCGATTAATCGATTTTTTTCGATTAAACGATTTTTTATATGAATCGATTATTATCGATTAATCGATCTTTTTCGATTAATCGATTTTTTTCGATTAATCGATTTTTTTCGATTAATCGATTTTTTTCGATTAATTGATTATTTTCGATTAATCAATTATTTTCGATTAATCGATTATTTTCGATTAATCGATTATTTTCGATTAATCGATTATTTTCGATTAATCAATTAATCAAATCAATTAATCGATTAACATCGATTAATCGATTAATCGATTAATCGAAAATAATCGATTATTTTATATAATCGATAATCGATTATGTTTTTTGATAATCGCCCACCCCTAATTTTGAGTCGATATTGCCAAAGGATTAAGGGAGTTAGAAAAAAGCAATTTGTTTCGCAAAATATTTCCATACCCCTTTGTTCTAAATTTTCGACAAAAAAATTATAAAAAATGCAAAAAATTCGTAAAGAGGGGTTTTTTTGGCCAAAAAATCGACTGGCACAATCAGTTTTGTGATAAAATCATTATTTCGCCTTCAAATAGAGTCATGAAATTTTCGAAAATCTACTTTTCGAAACAAAAAATACTCATAACTCGACAAATAAGGAAGATAGAACGTTCTAGTCTTCACCAATCGATAGAGGGGACAATTTTACATATTTGCGTGGATTTTGAGTCGATATTTCCAAGGATTAGGGGAGTTAGAAAAAAGAAATTTGTATCCCAAAATATTTCCATAGCTACCACCTTTGTTCTAAATTTTCGACAAAAAATGATTCAAAAATGCTAGAAATTCGTGAAGATGGGTTTTTTGGGTCGGAAAATCGACTGGCACAATCAGTTTTTTGATAAAATCATTATTTCGCCTGCAAATAAAGTCATGAAATTTTCGAAAATCCACTTTTCAAAACAAAAAATTGTCATAACTCGACTAATAAGGAAGATAGAACGTTCTAGTCTTCACCAATCGATAGAGGGGACAATTTTACATATTTTATTGAATTTTGAGTTGATATTGTCGAGAATTAAGGAAGTTAGAAAAAAGCAATTTGTATCGCAAAATATTTCCATACGTACCCCTTTGTTCTAAATTTTCGACAAAAAATAATTCAAAAATGCTAGAAGTTCGTGAAGATGGGTTTTTTGGGTCGGAAAATCGACTGGCACAATCAGTTTTTTGATAAAATCATTATTTCGCCTGCAAATAAAGTCATGAAATTTTCGAAAATCCACTTTTCAAAAAAAAAAATACTCATAACTCGACTAATAGGAAAGATAGAACGTTCTAGTCTTCACCAATCGATAGAGGGGACAATTTTACATATTTTGGTGAATTTTGAGTAGATATTGTCGAGGATTAAGGAAGTTAGAAAAAAGCAATTTGTATCGCAAAATATTTCCATAGCTACCCCCTTTGTTCTAAATTTTCGACAAAAAAATTATAAAAAATGCAAAAAATTCGTAAAGAGGGGTTTTTTCGGCCAAAAAATCGACTGGCACAATCAGTTTTGTGATAAAATCATTATTTCGCCTTCAAATAGAGTCATGAAATTTTCGAAAATCCACTTTTCGAAACAAAAAATACTGATAACTCGACAAATAGGAAAGATAGAACGTTCTAGTCTTCACCAATCGATAGAGGGGACAATTTTACATATTTTAGTGAATTTTGAGTTGATATTGTCAAGAATTAAGGAAGTTAGAAAAAAACAATTTGTATCGCAAAATATTTCCATACGTACCCCTTTGTTCAAAATTTTCGACAAAAAATAATTCAAAAATGCTAGAAATTCGTGAAGATGGGTTTTTTGGGTCGGAAAATCGACTGGCACAATCAGTTTTTTGATAAAATCATTATTTCGCCTGCAAATAAAGTCATGAGATTTTCGAAAATCCACTTTTCAAAACAAAAAATTGTCATAACTCGACTAATAAGGAAGATAGAACGTTCTAGTCTTCACCAATCGATAGAGGGGACAATTTTACATATTTTATTGAATTTTGAGTTGATATTGTCGAGAATTAGGGAAGTTAGACAAAAGCAATTTGTATCGCAAAATATTTCCATACGTACCCCTTTGTTCTAAATTTTCGACAAAAAATAATTCAAAAATGCTAGAAATTCGTGAAGATGGGTTTTTTGGGTCGGAAAATCGACTGGCACAATCAGTTTTTTGATAAAATCATTATTTCGCCTCCAAATAGAGTCATGAAATTTTCGAAAATCCACTTTTCAAAACAAAAAATACTCATAACTCGACTAATAGGAAAGAAAGAACGTTCTAGTCTTCACCAATCGATAGAGGGGACAATTTTACATATTTTGGTGAATTTTGAGTCGATATTGTCAAGGATTAAGGAAGTTAGAAAAAAGCAATTTGTATCGCAAAATATTTCCATACCTACCCCTTTGTTCTAAATTTTCGAGAAAAAATTTTAAACAATGCTAAAAATTCGTAAAGAGGGGTTTTTTGGACCGGAAAATCGACTGGCAAATCTTGACAATTTTTTTAAGTCTTAAGCTTCAAAATATTTTCGTAAGTTCCAAATTGTCAATCTTTTTAAAGGCGTGAGTTAGGGAAAAAATTAGTTAAATATAATAGTTCTTTATCACGATGTTTGTTGAAACTCTATTTTCAAAGTTTCGGTGGCGGTCCAGCTGCCGTTATCAAGAATAATGAAAAATAATAAATTTTCGAATCATCGAAAATTGATTATTTTCGATTAATCGATTATTTTCGATTAATCGATTATTTTCGATTAATCGATTATTTTCGATTAATCGATTATTTTCGATCAATCGATTATTTTATATGAATCGATTATTTTCGATTAATCGATTTTTTTCGATTAAACGATTTTTTATATGAATCGATTATTTTCGATTAATCGATTTTTTTCGATTAATCGATTTTTTTCGATTAATCGATTTTTTTCGATTAATCGATTATTTTCGATTAATCGATTATTTTCGATTAATCGATTATTTTCGATCAATCGATTATTTTATATGAATCGATTATTTTCGATTAATCGATTTTTTTCGATTAAACGATTTTTTATATGAATCGATTATTTTCGATTAATCGATTTTTTTCGATTAATCGATTTTTTTCGATTAATCGATTATTTTCGATTAATCAATTATTTTCGATTAATCGATTATTTTCGATTAATCAATTAATCAAATCAATTAATCGATTAACATCGATTAATCGATTAATCGAAAATAATCGATTATTTTATATAATCGATAATCGATTATGTTTTTTGATAATCGCCCACCCCTAATTTTGAGTCGATATTGCCAAAGGATTAAGGGAGTTAGAAAAAAGCAATTTGTTTCGCAAAACATTTCCATAGCTACCCCCTTTGTTCTAAATTTTCGACAAAAAAATTATAAAAAATGCAAAAAATTCGTAAAGAGGGGTTTTTTTGGCCAAAAAATCGACTGGCACATTCAGTTTTGTGATAAAATCATTATTTCGCCTTCAAATAGAGTCATGAAATTTTCGAAAATCTACTTTTCGAAACAAAAAATACTCATAACTCGACAAATAAGGAAGATAAAACGTTCTAGTCTTCACCAATCGATAGAGGGGACAATTTTACATATTTGCGTGAATTTTGAGTCGATATTTCCAAGGATTAGGGGAGTTAGAAAAAAGAAATTTGTATCCCAAAATATTTCCATAGCTACCACCTTTGTTCTAAATTTTCGACAAAAAATGATTCAAAAATGCTAGAAATTCGTGAAGATGGGTTTTTTAGGTCGGAAAGTCGACTGGCACAATCAGTTTTTTGATAAAATCATTATTTCGCCTCCAAATAGAGTCATGAAATTTCCGAAAATCCACTTTTCAAAACAAAAAATACTCATAACTCGACTAATAGGAAAGATAGAACGTTCTAGTCTTCACCAATCGATAGAGGGGACAATTTTACATATTTTAGTGAATTTTGAGTCGATATTGCCAAGGATTAAGGGAGTTAGAAAAAAGCAATTTGTATCGCAAAATATTTCCATAGCTACCCCCTTTGTTCTAAATTTTCGACAAAAAAATTATAAAAAATGCAAAAAATTCGTAAAGAGGGGTTTTTTTGGCCAAAAAATCGACTGGCACAATCAGTTTTGTGATAAAATCATTATTTCGCCTTCAAATAGAGTCATGAAATTTTCGAAAATCCACTTTTCGAAACAAAAAATACTCAGAACTCGATAAATAGGAAAGATAGAACGTTCTAGTCTTCACCAATCGATAGAGGGGACAATTTTACATATTTTGGTGAATTTTGAGTCGATATTGTCAAGGATTAAGGAAGTTAGAAAAAAGCAATTTGTATCGCAAAATATTTCCATACCGCTTTGTTCTAAATTTTCGACAAAAAAATTATAAAAAATGCAAAAAATTCGTAAAGAGGGGTTTTTTTGGCCAAAAAATCGACTGGCACAATCAGTTTTGTGATAAAATCATTATTTCGCCTTCAAATAGAGTCATGAAATTTTCGAAAATCCACTTTTCAAAACAAAAAATACTCATAACTCGACAAATAGGAAAGATAGAACGTTCTAGTCTTCGCCAATCGATAGAGGGGACAATTTTACATATTTGAGTGAATTTTAAGTCTATATTTCCAAGGATTATGGGAGTTAGAAAAAATCAATTTGTATCGCAAAACATTTCCATAGCTACCCCCTTTGTTCTAAATTTTCGATAAAAAAATTATAAAAAATGCAAAAAATTCGTGAAGAGGGGTTTTTTCGGCCAAAAAATCGACTGGCACAATCAGTTTTTTGATAAAATCATTATTTCGCCTTCAAATAGAGTCATGAAATTTTCGAAAATCCACTTTTCGAAACAAAAAATACTCATAACTCGACAAATAGGAAAGATAGAACGTTCTAGTCTTCACCAATCGATAGAGGGGACAATTTTACATATTTTGGTGAATTTTGAGTAGATATTGTCGAGGATTAAGGAAGTTAGAAAAAAGCAATTTGTATCGCAAAATATTTCCATAGCTACCCCCTTTGTTCTAAATTTTCGACAAAAAAATTATAAAAAATGCAAAAAATTCGTAAAGAGGGGTTTTTTCGGCCAAAAAATCGACTGGCACAATCAGTTTTGTGATAAAATCATTATTTCGCCTTCAAATAGAGTCATGAAATTTTCGAAAATCCACTTTTCGAAACAAAAAATACTGATAACTCGACAAATAGGAAAGATAGAACGTTCTAGTCTTCACCAATCGATAGAGGGGACAATTTTACATATTTTAGTGAATTTTAAGTCTATATTTCCAAGGATTATGGGAGTTAGAAAAAATCAATTTGTATCGCAAAACATTTCCATAGCTACCCCCTTTGTTCTAAATTTTCGACAAAAAAATTATAAAAAATGCTAAAAATTCGTAAAGAGGGGTTTTTTTGGCCAAAAAATCGACTGGCAGAATCAGTTTTGTGATAAAATCATTATTTCGCCTTCAAATAGAGTCATGAAATTTTCGAAAATCCACTTTTCGAAACAAAAAATACTCATAACTCGACAAATAGGAAAGATAGAACGTTCTAGTCTTCACCAATCGATAGAGGGGACAATTTTACATATTTTAGTGAATTTTGAGTCGATATTTCCAAGGATTATGGGAGTTAGAAAAAATCAATTTGTATCGCAAAACATTTCCATAGCTACCCCCTTTGTTCTAAATTTTCGACAAAAAAATTATAAAAAATGCTAAAAATTCGTAAAGAGGGGTTTTTTTTGGCCAAAAAATCGACTGGCAGAATCAGTTTTTTGATAAAATCATTATTTCGCCTTCAAATAGAGTCATGAAATTTTCGAAAATCCACTTTTCGAAACAAAAAATACTCATAACTCGACAAATAGGAAAGATAGAACGTTCTAGTCTTCACCAATCGATAGAGGGGACAATTTTACATATTTTGGTGAATTTTGAGTAGATATTGTCGAGGATTAAGGAAGTTAGAAAAAAGCAATTTGTATCGCAAAATATTTCCATAGCTACCCCCTTTGTTCTAAATTTTCGACAAAAAAATTATAAAAAATGCAAAAAATTCGTAAAGAGGGGTTTTTTCGGCCAAAAAATCGACTGGCACAATCAGTTTTGTGATAAAATCATTATTTCGCCTTCAAATAGAGTCATGAAATTTTCGAAAATCCACTTTTCGAAACAAAAAATACTGATAACTCGACAAATAGGAAAGATAGAACGTTCTAGTCTTCACCAATCGATAGAGGGGACAATTTTACATATTTTAGTGAATTTTAAGTCTATATTTCCAAGGATTATGGGAGTTAGAAAAAATCAATTTGTATCGCAAAACATTTCCATAGCTACCCCCTTTGTTCTAAATTTTCGACAAAAAAATTATAAAAAATGCTAAAAATTCGTAAAGAGGGGTTTTTTTGGCCAAAAAATCGACTGGCAGAATCAGTTTTGTGATAAAATCATTATTTCGCCTTCAAATAGAGTCATGAAATTTTCGAAAATCCACTTTTCGAAACAAAAAATACTCATAACTCGACAAATAGGAAAGATAGAACGTTCTAGTCTTCACCAATCGATAGAGGGGACAATTTTACATATTTTAGTGAATTTTGAGTCGATATTTCCAAGGATTATGGGAGTTAGAAAAAATCAATTTGTATCGCAAAACATTTCCATAGCTACCCCCTTTGTTCTAAATTTTCGACAAAAAAATTATAAAAAATGCTAAAAATTCGTAAAGAGGGGTTTTTTTGGCCAAAAAATCGACTGGCAGAATCAGTTTTGTGATAAAATCATTATTTCGCCTTCAAATAGAGTCATGAAATTTTCGAAAATCCACTTTTCGAAACAAAAAATACTCATAACTCGACAAATAGGAAAGATAGAACGTTCTAGTCTTCACCAATCGATAGAGGGGACAATTTTACATATTTTAGTGAATTTTGAGTTGATATTGTCAAGAATTAAGGAAGTTAGAAAAAAGCAATTTGTATCGCAAAATATTTCCATAGCTACCCCCTTTGTTCTAAATTTTCGACAAAAAAATTATAAAAAATGCAAAAAATTCGTAAAGAGGGGTTTTTTTGGCCAAAAAATCGACTGGCACAATCAGTTTTTTGATAAAATCATTATTTCGCCTCCAAATAGAGTCATGAATTTTTCGAAAATCCACTTTTCAAAACAAAAAATACTCATAACTCGACTAATAGGAAAGATAGAACGTTCTAGTCTTCACCAATCGATAGAGGGGACAATTTTACATATTTTAGTGAATTTTGAGTTGATATTGTCAAGAATTAAGGAAGTTAGAAAAAAACAATTTGTATCGCAAAATATTTCCATACGTACCCCTTTGTTCAAAATTTTCGACAAAAAATAATACAAAAATGCTAGAAATTCGTGAAGATGGGTTTTTTGGGTCGGAAAATCGAATGGCACAATCAGTTTTTTGATAAAATCATTATTTCGCCTGCAAATAAAGTCATGAAATTTTCGAAAATCCACTTTTCAAAACAAAAAATTGTCATAACTCGACTAATAAGGAAGATAGAACGTTCTAGTCTTCACCAATCGATAGAGGGGACAATTTTACATATTTTATTGAGTTTTGAGTTGATATTGTCGAGAATTAAGGAAGTTAGAAAAAAGCAATTTGTATCGCAAAATATTTCCATACGTACCCCTTTGTTCTAAATTTTCGACAAAAAATAATTCAAAAATGCTAGAAGTTCGTGAAGATGGGTTTTTTGGGTCGGAAAATCGACTGGCACAATCAGTTTTTTGATAAAATCATTATTTCGCCTCCAAATAGAGTCATGAAATTTTCGAAAATCCACTTTTCAAAACAAAAAATACTCATAACTCCACAAATAGGAAAGATAAAACGTTCTAGTCTTCACCATTCGATAGAGGGGACAATTTTACATATTTTAGTGAATTTTGAGTGGATATTGTCAAGAATTAAGGAAGTTAGAAAAAAACAATTTGTATCGCAAAATATTTCCATACGTACCCCTTTGTTCTAAATTTTCGACAAAAAATAATTCAAAAATGCTAGAAATTCGTGAAGATGGGTTTTTTGGGTCGGAAAATCGACTGGCACAATCAGTTTTTTGATAAAATCATTATTTCGCCTGCAAATAAAGTCATGAGATTTTCGAAAATCCACTTTTCAAAACAAAAAATTGTCATAACTCGACTAATAAGGAAGATAGAACGTTCTAGTCTTCACCAATCGATAGAGGGGACAATTTTACATATTTTATTGAATTTTGAGTTGATATTGTCGAGAATTAAGGAAGTTAGACAAAAGCAATTTGTATCGCAAAATATTTCCATACGTACCCCTTAGTTCTAAATTTTCGACAAAAAATAATTCAAAAATGCTAGAAATTCGTGAAGATGGGTTTTTTGGGTCGGAAAATCGACTGGCACAATCAGTTTTTTGATAAAATCATTATTTCGCCTCCAAATAGAGTCATGAAATTTTCGAAAATCCACTTTTCAAAACAAAAAATACTCATAACTCGACTAATAGGAAAGAAAGAACGTTCTAGTCTTCACCAATCGATAGAGGGGACAATTTTACATATTTTGGTGAATTTTGAGTCGATATTGTCAAGGATTAAGGAAGTTAGAAAAAAGCAATTTGTATCGCAAAATATTTCCATACCTACCCCTTTGTTCTAAATTTTCGAGAAAATATTTTAAACAATGCTAAAAATTCGTAAAGAGGGGTTTTTTGGACCGGAAAATCGACTGGCAAATCTTGACAATTTTTTTAAGTCTTAAGCTTCAAAATATTTTCGTAAGTTCCAAATTGTCAATCTTTTTAAAGGCGTGAGTTAGGGAAAAAATTAGTTAAATATAGTTCTTGATCACGATGTTTGATGAAACTCTATTTTCAAAGTTTCGGTAGCGGTCCAGCTGCCGTTATCAAGAATAATGAAAAATAATAAATTTTCGAATCATCGAAAATTGATTATTTTCGATTAATCGATTATTTTCGATTAATCGATTATTTTCGATTAATCGATTATTTTATATGAATCGATTATTTTCGATTAATCGATTTTTTTCGATTAAACGATTTTTTATATGAATCGATTATTATCGATTAATCGATCTTTTTCGATTAATCGATTTTTTTCGATTAATCGATTTTTTTCGATTAATCGATTATTTTCGATTAATCAATTATTTTCGATTAATCGATTATTTTCGATTAATCAATTAATCAAATCAATTAATCGATTAACATCGATTAATCGATTAATCGAAAATAATCGATTATTTTATATAATCGATAATCGATTATGTTTTTTGATAATCGCCCACCCCTAATTTTGAGTCGATATTGCCAAAGGATTAAGGGAGTTAGAAAAAAGCAATTTGTTTCGCAAAATATTTCCATACCCCTTTGTTCTAAATTTTCGACAAAAAAATTATAAAAAATGCAAAAAATTCGTAAAGAGGGGTTTTTTTGGCCAAAAAATCGACTGGCACAATCAGTTTTGTGATAAAATCATTATTTCGCCTTCAAATAGAGTCATGAAATTTTCGAAAATCTACTTTTCGAAACAAAAAATACTCATAACTCGACAAATAAGGAAGATAGAACGTTCTAGTCTTCACCAATCGATAGAGGGGACAATTTTACATATTTGCGTGGATTTTGAGTCGATATTTCCAAGGATTAGGGGAGTTAGAAAAAAGAAATTTGTATCCCAAAATATGTCCATAGCTACCACCTTTGTTCTAAATTTTCGACAAAAAATGATTCAAAAATGCTAGAAATTCGTGAAGATGGGTTTTTTGGGTCGGAAAATCGACTGGCACAATCAGTTTTTTGATAAAATCATTATTTCGCCTGCAAATAAAGTCATGAAATTTTCGAAAATCCACTTTTCAAAACAAAAAATTGTCATAACTCGACTAATAAGGAAGATAGAACGTTCTAGTCTTCACCAATCGATAGAGGGGACAATTTTACATATTTTATTGAATTTTGAGTTGATATTGTCGAGAATTAAGGAAGTTAGAAAAAAGCAATTTGTATCGCAAAATATTTCCATACGTACCCCTTTGTTCTAAATTTTCGACAAAAAATAATTCAAAAATGCTAGAAGTTCGTGAAGATGGGTTTTTTGGGTCGGAAAATCGACTGGCACAATCAGTTTTTTGATAAAATCATTATTTCGCCTCCAAATAGAGTCATGAAATTTTCGAAAATCCACTTTTCAAAACAAAAAATACTCATAACTCGACTAATAGGAAAGATAGAACGTTCTAGTCTTCACCAATCGATAGAGGGGACAATTTTACATATTTTAGTGAATTTTGAGTTGATATTGTCAAGAATTAAGGAAGTTAGAAAAAAACAATTTGTATCGCAAAATATTTCCATACGTACCCCTTTGTTCAAAATTTTCGACAAAAAATAATTCAAAAATGCTAGAAATTCGTGAAGATGGGTTTTTTGGGTCGGAAAATCGGATGGCACAATCAGTTTTTTGATAAAATCATTATTTCGCCTGCAAATAAAGTCATGAGATTTTCGAAAATCCACTTTTCAAAACAAAAAATTGTCATAACTCGACTAATAAGGAAGATAGAACGTTCTAGTCTTCACCAATCGATAGAGGGGACAATTTTACATATTTTATTGAATTTTGAGTTGATATTGTCGAGAATTAAGGAAGTTAGACAAAAGCAATTTGTATCGCAAAATATTTCCATACGTACCCCTTTGTTCTAAATTTTCGACAAAAAATAATTCAAAAATGCTAGAAATTCGTGAAGATGGGTTTTTTGGGTCGGAAAATCGACTGGCACAATCAGTTTTTTGATAAAATCATTATTTCGCCTCCAAATAGAGTCATGAAATTTTCGAAAATCCACTTTTCAAAACAAAAAGTACTCATAACTCGACTAATAGGAAAGAAAGAACGTTCTAGTCTTCACCAATCGATAGAGGGGACAATTTTACATATTTTGGTGAATTTTGAGTCGATATTGTCAAGGATTAAGGAAGTTAGAAAAATAGCTATTTGTGTATCAAGAGCAGAAAGTAGTACTTTGGCAGTCGAGACAGAGAGTTGCCGCGCGACGCGTTAGCGGAGCGCGGCAATCTGTCGAGACTACCAAAGGACTTTCTGCTCGAAATACACACAAGATTTTTTCTACGATCACACCAAAATAAAATTAATTTTTTATTAAAAACGTGTTACTTTCATTACAATATTGGAAGTTTATTTGACATATTAAGCCTACTTTTTGAAGACAAAAGATTAATTGTGTATGTTGTGTTGCCCACTTATGACAATAGACTTTATGATTTAAAGATTTATGATTTTATGGTTGTATGAATATTATACTTCATTAAATAAATAACAACTTTTAAAAATTTTATTTAAACGGAATACAGAACAATAATAAACAAACATACCTTTTACTTATTAACTAAATTAAAATTAAAGGTACAATTTTGGCAATTTTTTATGTTTATGCCTGAGGTAGATGTCTCTGAAAGGTTAGAAAATGTCAAATCTTTCTGGTGGCAAGTATTAATGTTGATTCCAGATGTTGATGGCTCTGAAGGGTTACAAATCAGATAGGGTATTTTTTCTGGCACTTGAGCTGAAACTTGACCAGCTATTTTTTGAAAAGTTTCTATTTTATTGTTTATGGATTCATCAATATACCCTTCTGCCACATTACTGCTTTTCCATCCGCCATGTTTTTTTAGGTGAATTAAATCGGCTCCGCCATTTACTAATAAGGTTGCAGATGTACGCCGGAAACAATGTCCTGTGTAAGAATCAGGATTCGGCAAATTTAAATATTTGGCAATATCAGTAGGTACTTTACCAAT
Source organism: Lochmaea crataegi (assembly GCA_947563755.1). Classification (NCBI taxonomy): domain Eukaryota; kingdom Metazoa; phylum Arthropoda; class Insecta; order Coleoptera; family Chrysomelidae; genus Lochmaea; species Lochmaea crataegi. The sequence goes on from OX387428.1 coordinate 15,364,474, forward strand.
CGTATTTAATCCTACTACCTGATTTGCGCATTTTCCTTTGGAATATCGGAAAAATAGGCGATTTTCTGAACTATTTTGGCATTGCTTTCTTATGCAAATATACTTTTTACAACATGCAACGTAATCAATGTCGTTTTCTTCTGGTGTGTTATTATTAACAATTGTGAACATTCGACTCTGCTTTGTTTTCGAATCTGGAATATGAACAATCAAAAGGGATTCTTTGTCTTGAATATCATCTAATCTCATTTTTCCCAATTCATCTCTCCTACACGCACCAGCAATGCCCATAATTAAGACAACCTATGAAAAAATTAAAAAAATTAAATTTAATATTTTTTGGAGACATACAAATAATTATTTATTACCTTTTTCAATAAATAGTCTTCATCGGGTGCAATGCGAATAAATTCCTCCACCTGCTCCTTGGATAAAGTTGAAGATTTTTTTGCTTTATAACCGACAGATTTTTTTTTCAATAATGCAATTAATTTTGCATATTGACTAATGTCAATGTCGTTTTTTATTTTCAATGTTTGCCTTAGCATTGAATACTTGGACCACAGGGTTGATGACTTTAATGCTGCTGCTTTTTCCCCAAAATATGTTAATAACACATTTTCTGAATATCTTTTAATTTTTTTGGATCTGCACCAACTTATAAATAGACTATATTCATTTTCGTACTTTAATTTGGATTTCTCCGGAAGTAGATTTAAAGTGATTTTTTTGGCCGCCCCGACAATATCTGGCGGTGTATTTGAAAAATCAGTATCACTTGTATCCATTTTTCTTGTTTTTTTAAGTACTTACTGACTTATAGTAAAATATTAATACAATAATTACACAGCACGGAACTATCTCAAAAAATATTTCAGTGACAATGCACTAGGTTCTTTCTTTGACGTAGACATACTTGATTCTTAAAATGCGTAAGTTATTTGCAAGTATGTTGTGTTGCCTACCTATTGCCATTGTTTGTACTTAGCAGTTTCCAGATTGCAGTTTCGTGTCCCTATGTACGTAGGCAACACTTATTACATTAATGTCAGATATTTATTACAATAATGTCAGATATTTTTTAGATTTCCCTATTTCTCATTAAATTACTACGGAAAATACTGTTGGATGCTTTAACATATTAGAAAATCAACTAAAATATTTATTTATTCTACAGTTTATATTGAAATAACTACTAGCTCTCTTTTATCTATAAATAAAATTAGGCGTGCGCCAAAGCTACTTTCTGCTTAAGAGCGCCAATAATGTCAAATTATGACAGCTTGCGGAAAACATCAACTTTGCGGTTAGATTTGAGTGTGCAAAAGCCTACTTTGGGTAGTGATCGTAGGAAAAGCAATTTGTATCGCAAAATATTTCCATACCTACCCCTTTGTTCTAAATTTTCGAGAAAAAATTTTAAACAATGCTAAAAATTCGTAAAGAGGGGTTTTTTGGACCGGAAAATCGACTGGCAAATCTTGACAATTTTTTTAAGTCTTAAGCTTCAAAATATTTTCGTAAGTTCCAAATTGTCAATCTTTTTAAAGGCGTGAGTTAGGGAAAAAATTAGTTAAATATAATAGTTCTTTATCACGATGTTTGTTGAAACTCTATTTTCAAAGTTTCGGTGGCGGTCCAGCTGCCGTTATCAAGAATAATGAAAAATAATAAATTTTCGAATCATCGAAAATTGATTATTTTCGATTAATCGATTATTTTCGATTAATCGATTATTTTCGATTAATCGATTATTTTCGATTAATCGATTATTTTCGATCAATCGATTATTTTATATGAATCGATTATTTTCGATTAATCGATTTTTTTCGATTAAACGATTTTTTATATGAATCGATTATTTTCGATTAATCGATTTTTTTCGATTAATCGGTTTTTTTCGATTAATCGATTTTTTTCGATTAATCGATTATTTTCGATTAATCAATTATTTTCGATTAATCGATTATTTTCGATTAATCAATTAATCAAATCAATTAATCGATTGACATCGATTAATCGATTAATCGAAAATAATCGATTATTTTATATAATCGATAATCGATTATGTTTTTTGATAATCGCCCACCCCTAATTTTGAGTCGATATTGCCAAAGGATTAAGGGAGTTAGAAAAAAGCAATTTGTTTCGCAAAATATTTCCATACCCCTTTGTTCTAAATTTTCGACAAAAAAATTATAAAAAATGCAAAAAATTCGTAAAGAGGGGTTTTTTGGCCAAAAAATCGACTGGCACATTCAGTTTTGTGATAAAATCATTATTTCGCCTTCAAATAGAGTCATGAAATTTTCGAAAATCTACTTTTCGAAACAAAAAATACTCATAACTCGACAAATAAGGAAGATAGAACGTTCTAGTCTTCACCAATCGATAGAGGGGACAATTTTACATATTTGCGTGAATTTTGAGTCGATATTTCCAAGGATTAGGGGAGTTAGAAAAAAGAAATTTGTATCCCAAAATATTTCCATAGCTACCACCTTTGTTCTAAATTTTCGACAAAAAATGATTCAAAAATGCTAGAAATTCGTGAAGATGGGTTTTTTAGGTCGGAAAATCGACTGGCACAATCAGTTATTTGATAAAATCATTATTTCGCCTCCAAATAGAGTCATGAAATTTCCGAAAATCCACTTTTCAAAACAAAAAATACTCATAACTCGACTAATAGGAAAGATAGAACGTTCTAGTCTTCACCAATCGATAGAGGGGACAATTTTACATATTTTGGTGAATTTTGAGTCGATATTGTCAAGGATTAAGGAAGTTAGAAAAAAGCAATTTGTATCGCAAAATATTTCCATAGCTACCCCCTTTGTTCTAAATTTTCGACAAAAAAATTATAAAAAATGCAAAAAATTCGTAAAGAGGGGTTTTTTTGGCCAAAAAATCGACTGGCACAATCAGATTTGTGATAAAATCATTATTTCGCCTTCAAATAGAGTCATGAAATTTTCGAAAATCCACTTTTCGAAACAAAAAATACTCATAACTCGACAAATAGGAAAGATAGAACGTTCTAGTCTTCACCAATCGATAGAGGGGACAATTTTACATATTTTAGTGAATTTTGAGTTGATATTGTCAAGAATTAAGGAAGTTAGAAAAAAACAATTTGTATCGCAAAATATTTCCATACCTACCACCTTTGTTCTAAATTTTCGACAAAAAATGATTCAAAAATGCTAGAAATTCGTGAAGCTGGGTTTTTTAGGTCGGAAAATCGACTGGCACAATCAGTTTTTTGATAAAATCATTATTTCGCCTTCAAATAGAGTCATGAATTTTTCGAAAATCCACTTTTCGAAACAAAAAATACTCATAACTCGACAAATAGGAAAGATAGAACGTTCTAGTCTTCACCAATCGATAGAGGGGACAATTTTACATATTTTGGTGAATTTTGAGTCGATATTGTCGAGGATTAAGGAAGTTAGAAAAAAGCAATTTGTATTGCAAAATATTTCCATAGCTACCCCCTTTGTTCTAAATTTTCGACAAAAAAATTATAAAAAATGCAAAAAATTCGTAAAGAGGGGTTTTTTCGGCCAAAAAAATCGACTGGCACAATCAGTTTTGTGATAAAATCATTATTTCGCCTTCAAATAGAGTCATGAAATTTTCGAAAATCCACTTTTCGAAACAAAAAATACTCATAACTCGACAAATAGGAAAGATAGAACGTTCTAGTCTTCACCAATCGATAGAGGGGACAATTTTACATATTTTAGTGAATTTTGAGTCGATATTGTCGAGGATTAAGGAAGTTAGAAAAAAGCAATTTGTATCGCAAAATATTTCCATAGCTACCCCCTTTGTTCTAAATTTTCGACAAAAAAATTATAAAAAATGCAAAAAATTCGTGAACAGGGGTTTTTTTGGCCAAAAAATCGACTGGCACAATCAGTTTTTTGATAAAATCATTATTTCGCCTCCAAATAGAGTCATGAAATTTTCGAAAATCCACTTTTCAAAACAAAAAATACTCATAACTCGACTAATAGGAAAGATAGAACGTTCTAGTCTTCACCAATCGATAGAGGGGACAATTTTACATATTTTGGTGAATTTTGAGTCCATATTTCCGAGGATTATGGGAGTTGGAAAAAATCAATTTGTATCGCAAAATATTTCCATAGCTACCCCCTTTGTTCTAAATTTTCGACAAAAAAATTATAAAAAATGCAAAAAATTCGTAAAGAGGGGTTTTTTGGCCAAAAAATCGACTGGCACAATCAGTTTTGTGATAAAATCATTATTTCGCCTTCAAATATAGTCATGAAATTTTCGAAAATCCACTTTTCGAAACAAAAAATACTCATAACTCGACAAATAGGAAAGATAGAACGTTCTAGTCTTCACCAATCGATAGAGGGGACAATTTTACATATTTTAGTGAATTTTGAGTTGATATTGTCAAGAATTAAGGAAGTTAGAAAAAAACAATTTGTATCGCAAAATATTTCCATACCTACCACCTTTGTTCTAAATTTTCGACAAAAAATGATTCAAAAATGCTAGAAATTCGTGAAGCTGGGTTTTTTAGGTCGGAAAATCGACTGGCACAATCAGTTTTTTGATAAAATCATTATTTCGCCTTCAAATAGAGTCATGAAATTTTCGAAAATCTACTTTTCGAAACAAAAAATACTCATAACTCGACAAATAAGGAAGATAGAACGTTCTAGTCTTCACCAATCGATAGAGGGGACAATTTTACATATTTGCGTGAATTTTGAGTCGATATTTCCAAGGATTAGGGGAGTTAGAAAAAAGAAATTTGTATCCCAAAATATTTCCATAGCTACCACCTTTGTTCTAAATTTTCGACAAAAAATGATTCAAAAATGCTAGAAATTCGTGAAGATGGGTTTTTTAGGTCGGAAAATCGACTGGCACAATCAGTTTTTTGATAAAATCATTATTTCGCCTCCAAATAGAGTCATGAAATTTCCGAAAATCCACTTTTCAAAACAAAAAATACTCATAACTCGACTAATAGGAAAGATAGAACGTTCTAGTCTTCACCAATCGATAGAGGGGACAATTTTACATATTTTGGTGAATTTTGAGTCGATATTGTCAAGGATTAAGGAAGTTAGAAAAAAGCAATTTGTATCGCAAAATATTTCCATAGCTACCCCCTTTGTTCTAAATTTTCGACAAAAAAATTATAAAAAATGCAAAAAATTCGTAAAGAGGGGTTTTTTTGGCCAAAAAATCGACTGGCACAATCAGATTTGTGATAAAATCATTATTTCGCCTTCAAATAGAGTCATGAAATTTTCGAAAATCCACTTTTCGAAACAAAAAATACTCATAACTCGACAAATAGGAAAGATAGAACGTTCTAGTCTTCACCAATCGATAGAGGGGACAATTTTACATATTTTAGTGAATTTTGAGTCGATATTGTCGAGGATTAAGGAAGTTAGAAAAAAGCAATTTGTATCGCAAAATATTTCCATAGCTACCCCCTTTGTTCTAAATTTTCGACAAAAAAATTATAAAAAATGCAAAAAATTCGTGAACAGGGGTTTTTTTGGCCAAAAAATCGACTGGCACAATCAGTTTTTTGATAAAATCATTATTTCGCCTCCAAATAGAGTCATGAAATTTTCGAAAATCCACTTTTCAAAACAAAAAATACTCATAACTCGACTAATAGGAAAGATAGAACGTTCTAGTCTTCACCAATCGATAGAGGGGACAATTTTACATATTTTGGTGAATTTTGAGTCCATATTTCCGAGGATTATGGGAGTTGGAAAAAATCAATTTGTATCGCAAAATATTTCCATAGCTACCCCCTTTGTTCTAAATTTTCGACAAAAAAATTATAAAAAATGCAAAAAATTCGTAAAGAGGGGTTTTTTGGCCAAAAAATCGACTGGCACAATCAGTTTTGTGATAAAATCATTATTTCGCCTTCAAATATAGTCATGAAATTTTCGAAAATCCACTTTTCGAAACAAAAAATACTCATAACTCGACAAATAGGAAAGATAGAACGTTCTAGTCTTCACCAATCGATAGAGGGGACAATTTTACATATTTTAGTGAATTTTGAGTTGATATTGTCAAGAATTAAGGAAGTTAGAAAAAAACAATTTGTATCGCAAAATATTTCCATACCTACCACCTTTGTTCTAAATTTTCGACAAAAAATGATTCAAAAATGCTAGAAATTCGTGAAGCTGGGTTTTTTAGGTCGGAAAATCGACTGGCACAATCAGTTTTTTGATAAAATCATTATTTCGCCTTCAAATAGAGTCATGAATTTTTCGAAAATCCACTTTTCGAAACAAAAAATACTCATAACTCGACAAATAGGAAAGATAGAACGTTCTAGTCTTCACCAATCGATAGAGGGGACAATTTTACATATTTTGGTGAATTTTGAGTCGATATTGTCGAGGATTAAGGAAGTTAGAAAAAAGCAATTTGTATTGCAAAATATTTCCATAGCTACCCCCTTTGTTCTAAATTTTCGACAAAAAAATTATAAAAAATGCAAAAAATTCGTAAAGAGGGGTTTTTTCGGCCAAAAAAATCGACTGGCACAATCAGTTTTGTGATAAAATCATTATTTCGTTTTCAAATAGAGTCATGAAATTTTCGAAAATCCACTTTTCGAAACAAAAAATACTGATAACTCGACAAATAGAAAAGATAGAACGTTCTAGTCTTCACCAATCGATAGAGGGGACAATTTTACATATTTTAGTGAATTTTAAGTCTATATTTCCAAGGATTATGGGAGTTAGAAAATATCAATTTGTATCGCAAAACATTTCCATAGCTACCCCCTTTGTTCTAAATTTTCGACAAAAAAATTATAACAAATGCTAAAAATTCGTAAAGAGGGGTTTTTTTGGCCAAAAAATCGACTGGCAGAATCAGTTTTGTGATAAAATCATTATTTCGCCTTCAAATAGAGTCATGAAATTTTCGAAAATCCACTTTTCGAAACAAAAAATACTCATAACTCGACAAATAGGAAAGATAGAACGTTCTAGTCTTCACCAATCGATAGAGGGGACAATTTTACATATTTTAGTGAATTTTGAGTCCATATTTCCAAGGATTCTGGGAGTTAGAAAAAATCAATTTGTATCGCAAAATATTTCCATAGCTACCCCCTTTGTTCTAAATTTTCGACAAAAAAATTATAAAAAATGCAAAAAATTCGTAAAGAGTGGTTTTTTTAGCCAAAAAATCGACTGGCACAATCAGTTTTGTGATAAAATCATTATTTCGCCTTCAAATAGAGTCATGAAATTTTCGAAAATCTACTTTTCGAAACAAAAAATACTCATAACTCGACAAATAAGGAAGATAGAACGTTCTAGTCTTCACCAATCGATAGAGGGGACAATTTTACATATTTGCGTGGATTTTGAGTCGATATTTCCAAGGATTAGGGAAGTTAGAAAAAAGAAATTTGTATCCCAAAATATTTCCATAGCTACCACCTTTGTTCTAAATTTTCGACAAAAAATGATTCAAAAATGCTAGAAATTCGTGAAGATGGGTTTTTTAGGTCGGAAAATCGACTGGCACAATCAGTTTTTTGATAAAATCATTATTTCGCCTCCAAATAGAGTCATGAAATTTTCGAAAATCCACTTTTCAAAACAAAAAATACTCATAACTCGACTAATAGGAAAGATAGAACGTTCTAGTCTTCACCAATCGATAGAGGGGACAATTTTACATATTTTGGTGAATTTTGAGTCGATATTGTCAAGGATTAAGGAAGTTAGAAAAAAGCAATTTGTATCGCAAAATATTTCCATAGCTACCCCCTTTGTTCTAAATTTTCGACAAAAAAATTATAAAAAATGCAAAAAATTCGTAAAGAGGGGTTTTTTTGGCCAAAAAATCGACTGGCACAATCAGTTTTTTGATAAAATCATTATTTCGCCTCCAAATAGAGTCATGAATTTTTCGAAAATCCACTTTTCAAAACAAAAAATACTCATAACTCGACTAATAGGAAAGATAGAACGTTCTAGTCTTCACCAATCGATAGAGGGGACAATTTTACATCTTTTAGTGAATTTTGAGTTGATATTGTCAAGAATTAAGGAAGTTAGAAAAAAACAATTTGTATCGCAAAATATTTCCATACGTACCCCTTTGTTCAAAATTTTCGACAAAAAATAATACAAAAATGCTAGAAATTCGTGAAGATGGGTTTTTTGGGTCGGAAAATCGAATGGCACAATCAGTTTTTGATAAAATCATTATTTCGCCTGCAAATAAAGTCATGAAATTTTCGAAAATCCACTTTTCAAAACAAAAAATTGTCATAACTCGACTAATAAGGAAGATAGAACGTTCTAGTCTTCACCAATCGATAGAGGGGACAATTTTACATATTTTATTGACTTTTGAGTTGATATTGTCGAGAATTAAGGAAGTTAGAAAAAAGCAATTTGTATCGCAAAATATTTCCATACGTACCCCTTTGTTCTAAATTTTCGACAAAAAATAATTCAAAAATGCTAGAAGTTCGTGAAGATGGGTTTTTTGGGTCGGAAAATCGACTGGCACAATCAGTTTTTTGATAAAATCATTATTTCGCCTCCAAATAGAGTCATGAAATTTTCGAAAATCCACTTTTCAAAACAAAAAATACTCATAACTCCACAAATAGGAAAGATAAAACGTTCTAGTCTTCACCATTCGATAGAGGGGACAATTTTACATCTTTTAGTGAATTTTGAGTCGATATTGTCAAGGATTAAGGGAGTTAGAAAAAAGCAATTTGTATCGCAAAATATTTCCATACGTACCCCTTTGTTCTAAATTTTCGACAAAAAATAATTCAAAAATGCTAGAAATTCGTGAAGATGGGTTTTTTGGGTCGGAAAATCGACTGGCACAATCAGTTTTTTGATAAAATCATTATTTCGCCTGCAAATAAAGTCATGAGATTTTCGAAAATCCACTTTTCAAAACAAAAAATTGTCATAACTCGACTAATAAGGAAGATAGAACGTTCTAGTCTTCACCAATCGATAGAGGGGACAATTTTACATATTTTATTGAATTTTGAGTTGATATTGTCGAGAATTAAGGAAGTTAGACAAAAGCAATTTGTATCGCAAAATATTTCCATACGTACCCCTTAGTTCTAAATTTTCGACAAAAAATAATTCAAAAATGCTAGAAATTCGTGAAGATGGGTTTTTTGGGTCGGAAAATCGACTGGCACAATCAGTTTTTTGATAAAATCATTATTTCGCCTCCAAATAGAGTCATGAAATTTTCGAAAATCCACTTTTCAAAACAAAAAATACTCATAACTCGACTAATAGGAAAGAAAGAACGTTCTAGTCTTCACCAATCGATAGAGGGGACAATTTTACATATTTTGGTGAATTTTGAGTCGATATTGTCAAGGATTAAGGAAGTTAGAAAAAAGCAATTTGTATCGCAAAATATTTCCATACCTACCCCTTTGTTCTAAATTTTCGAGAAAAAATTTTAAACAATGCTAAAAATTCGTAAAGAGGGGTTTTTTGGACCGGAAAATCGACTGGCAAATCTTGACAATTTTTTTAAGTCTTAAGCTTCAAAATATTTTCGTAAGTTCCAAATTGTCAATCTTTTTAAAGGCGTGAGTTAGGGAAAAAATTAGTTAAATATAGTTCTTGATCACGATGTTTGATGAAACTCTATTTTCAAAGTTTCGGTAGCGGTCCAGCTGCCGTTATCAAGAATAATGAAAAATAATAAATTTTCGAATCATCGAAAATTGATTATTTTCGATTAATCGATTATTTTCGATTAATCGATTATTTTCGATTAATCGATTATTTTCGATCAATCGATTATTTTATATGAATCGATTATTTTCGATTAATCGATTTTTTTCGATTAAACGATTTTTTATATGAATCGATTATTATCGATTAATCGATCTTTTTCGATTAATCGATTTTTTTCGATTAATCGATTTTTTTCGATTAATTGATTATTTTCGATTAATCAATTATTTTCGATTAATCGATTATTTTCGATTAATCGATTATTTTCGATTAATCAATTAATCAAATCAATTAATCGATTAACATCGATTAATCGATTAATCGAAAATAATCGATTATTTTATATAATCGATAATCGATTATGTTTTTTGATAATCGCCCACCCCTAATTTTGAGTCGATATTGCCAAAGGATTAAGGGAGTTAGAAAAAAGCAATTTGTTTCGCAAAATATTTCCATACCCCTTTGTTCTAAATTTTCGACAAAAAAATTATAAAAAATGCAAAAAATTCGTAAAGAGGGGTTTTTTTGGCCAAAAAATCGACTGGCACAATCAGTTTTGTGATAAAATCATTATTTCGCCTTCAAATAGAGTCATGAAATTTTCGAAAATCTACTTTTCGAAACAAAAAATACTCATAACTCGACAAATAAGGAAGATAGAACGTTCTAGTCTTCACCAATCGATAGAGGGGACAATTTTACATATTTGCGTGGATTTTGAGTCGATATTTCCAAGGATTAGGGGAGTTAGAAAAAAGAAATTTGTATCCCAAAATATTTCCATAGCTACCACCTTTGTTCTAAATTTTCGACAAAAAATGATTCAAAAATGCTAGAAATTCGTGAAGATGGGTTTTTTGGGTCGGAAAATCGACTGGCACAATCAGTTTTTTGATAAAATCATTATTTCGCCTGCAAATAAAGTCATGAAATTTTCGAAAATCCACTTTTCAAAACAAAAAATTGTCATAACTCGACTAATAAGGAAGATAGAACGTTCTAGTCTTCACCAATCGATAGAGGGGACAATTTTACATATTTTATTGAATTTTGAGTTGATATTGTCGAGAATTAAGGAAGTTAGAAAAAAGCAATTTGTATCGCAAAATATTTCCATACGTACCCCTTTGTTCTAAATTTTCGACAAAAAATAATTCAAAAATGCTAGAAGTTCGTGAAGATGGGTTTTTTGGGTCGGAAAATCGACTGGCACAATCAGTTTTTTGATAAAATCATTATTTCGCCTCCAAATAGAGTCATGAAATTTTCGAAAATCCACTTTTCAAAAAAAAAAATACTCATAACTCGACTAATAGGAAAGATAGAACGTTCTAGTCTTCACCAATCGATAGAGGGGACAATTTTACATATTTTGGTGAATTTTGAGTAGATATTGTCGAGGATTAAGGAAGTTAGAAAAAAGCAATTTGTATCGCAAAATATTTCCATAGCTACCCCCTTTGTTCTAAATTTTCGACAAAAAAATTATAAAAAATGCAAAAAATTCGTAAAGAGGGGTTTTTTCGGCCAAAAAATCGACTGGCACAATCAGTTTTGTGATAAAATCATTATTTCGCCTTCAAATAGAGTCATGAAATTTTCGAAAATCCACTTTTCGAAACAAAAAATACTGATAACTCGACAAATAGGAAAGATAGAACGTTCTAGTCTTCACCAATCGATAGAGGGGACAATTTTACATATTTTAGTGAATTTTGAGTTGATATTGTCAAGAATTGAGGAAGTTAGAAAAAAACAATTTGTATCCCAAAATATTTCCATAGCTACCACCTTTGTTCTAAATTTTCGACAAAAAATGATTCAAAAATGCTAGAAATTCGTGAAGATGGGTTTTTTGGGTCGGAAAATCGACTGGCACAATCAGTTTTTTGATAAAATCATTATTTCGCCTGCAAATAAAGTCATGAAATTTTCGAAAATCCACTTTTCAAAACAAAAAATTGTCATAACTCGACTAATAAGGAAGATAGAACGTTCTAGTCTTCACCAATCGATAGAGGGGACAATTTTACATATTTTATTGAATTTTGAGTTGATATTGTCGAGAATTAAGGAAGTTAGAAAAAAGCAATTTGTATCGCAAAATATTTCCATACGTACCCCTTTGTTCTAAATTTTCGACAAAAAATAATTCAAAAATGCTAGAAGTTCGTGAAGATGGGTTTTTTGGGTCGGAAAATCGACTGGCACAATCAGTTTTTTGATAAAATCATTATTTCGCCTCCAAATAGAGTCATGAAATTTTCGAAAATCCACTTTTCAAAAAAAAAAATACTCATAACTCGACTAATAGGAAAGATAGAACGTTCTAGTCTTCACCAATCGATAGAGGGGACAATTTTACATATTTTGGTGAATTTTGAGTAGATATTGTCGAGGATTAAGGAAGTTAGAAAAAAGCAATTTGTATCGCAAAATATTTCCATAGCTACCCCCTTTGTTCTAAATTTTCGACAAAAAAATTATAAAAAATGCAAAAAATTCGTAAAGAGGGGTTTTTTCGGCCAAAAAATCGACTGGCACAATCAGTTTTGTGATAAAATCATTATTTCGCCTTCAAATAGAGTCATGAAATTTTCGAAAATCCACTTTTCGAAACAAAAAATACTGATAACTCGACAAATAGGAAAGATAGAACGTTCTAGTCTTCACCAATCGATAGAGGGGACAATTTTACATATTTTAGTGAATTTTGAGTTGATATTGTCAAGAATTGAGGAAGTTAGAAAAAAACAATTTGTATCGCAAAATATTTCCATACGTACCCCTTTGTTCAAAATTTTCGACAAAAAATAATTCAAAAATGCTAGAAATTCGTGAAGATGGGTTTTTTGGGTCGGAAAATCGACTGGCACAATCAGTTTTTTGATAAAATCATTATTTCGCCTGCAAATAAAGTCATGAGATTTTCGAAAATCCACTTTTCAAAACAAAAAATTGTCATAACTCGACTAATAAGGAAGATAGAACGTTCTAGTCTTCACCAATCGATAGAGGGGACAATTTTACATATTTTATTGAATTTTGAGTTGATATTGTCGAGAATTAGGGAAGTTAGACAAAAGCAATTTGTATCGCAAAATATTTCCATACGTACCCCTTTGTTCTAAATTTTCGACAAAAAATAATTCAAAAATGCTAGAAATTCGTGAAGATGGGTTTTTTGGGTCGGAAAATCGACTGGCACAATCAGTTTTTTGATAAAATCATTATTTCGCCTCCAAATAGAGTCATGAAATTTTCGAAAATCCACTTTTCAAAACAAAAAATACTCATAACTCGACTAATAGGAAAGAAAGAACGTTCTAGTCTTCACCAATCGATAGAGGGGACAATTTTACATATTTTGGTGAATTTTGAGTCGATATTGTCAAGGATTAAGGAAGTTAGAAAAAAGCAATTTGTATCGCAAAATATTTCCATACCTACCCCTTTGTTCTAAATTTTCGAGAAAAAATTTTAAACAATGCTAAAAATTCGTAAAGAGGGGTTTTTTGGACCGGAAAATCGACTGGCAAATCTTGACAATTTTTTTAAGTCTTAAGCTTCAAAATATTTTCGTAAGTTCCAAATTGTCAATCTTTTTAAAGGCGTGAGTTAGGGAAAAAATTAGTTAAATATAATAGTTCTTTATCACGATGTTTGTTGAAACTCTATTTTCAAAGTTTCGGTGGCGGTCCAGCTGCCGTTATCAAGAATAATGAAAAATAATAAATTTTCGAATCATCGAAAATTGATTATTTTCGATTAATCGATTATTTTCGATTAATCGATTATTTTCGATTAATCGATTATTTTCGATTAATCGATTATTTTCGATCAATCGATTATTTTATATGAATCGATTATTTTCGATTAATCGATTTTTTTCGATTAAACGATTTTTTATATGAATCGATTATTTTCGATTAATCGATTTTTTTCGATTAATCGATTTTTTCGATTAATCGATTTTTTTCGATTAATCGATTATTTTCGATTAATCGATTATTTTCGATTAATCGATTATTTTCGATCAATCGATTATTTTATATGAATCGATTATTTTCGATTAATCGATTTTTTTCGATTAAACGATTTTTTATATGAATCGATTATTTTCGATTAATCGATTTTTTTCGATTAATCGATTTTTTTCGATTAATCGATTATTTTCGATTAATCAATTATTTTCGATTAATCGATTATTTTCGATTAATCAATTAATCAAATCAATTAATCGATTAACATCGATTAATCGATTAATCGAAAATAATCGATTATTTTATATAATCGATAATCGATTATGTTTTTTGATAATCGCCCACCCCTAATTTTGAGTCGATATTGCCAAAGGATTAAGGGAGTTAGAAAAAAGCAATTTGTTTCGCAAAACATTTCCATAGCTACCCCCTTTGTTCTAAATTTTCGACAAAAAAATTATAAAAAATGCAAAAAATTCGTAAAGAGGGGTTTTTTTGGCCAAAAAATCGACTGGCACATTCAGTTTTGTGATAAAATCATTATTTCGCCTTCAAATAGAGTCATGAAATTTTCGAAAATCTACTTTTCGAAACAAAAAATACTCATAACTCGACAAATAAGGAAGATAGAACGTTCTAGTCTTCACCAATCGATAGAGGGGACAATTTTACATATTTGCGTGAATTTTGAGTCGATATTTCCAAGGATTAGGGGAGTTAGAAAAAAGAAATTTGTATCCCAAAATATTTCCATAGCTACCACCTTTGTTCTAAATTTTCGACAAAAAATGATTCAAAAATGCTAGAAATTCGTGAAGATGGGTTTTTTAGGTCGGAAAGTCGACTGGCACAATCAGTTTTTTGATAAAATCATTATTTCGCCTCCAAATAGAGTCATGAAATTTCCGAAAATCCACTTTTCAAAACAAAAAATACTCATAACTCGACTAATAGGAAAGATAGAACGTTCTAGTCTTCACCAATCGATAGAGGGGACAATTTTACATATTTTAGTGAATTTTGAGTCGATATTGCCAAGGATTAAGGGAGTTAGAAAAAAGCAATTTGTATCGCAAAATATTTCCATAGCTACCCCCTTTGTTCTAAATTTTCGACAAAAAAATTATAAAAAATGCAAAAAATTCGTAAAGAGGGGTTTTTTTGGCCAAAAAATCGACTGGCACAATCAGTTTTGTGATAAAATCATTATTTCGCCTTCAAATAGAGTCATGAAATTTTCGAAAATCCACTTTTCGAAACAAAAAATACTCAGAACTCGATAAATAGGAAAGATAGAACGTTCTAGTCTTCACCAATCGATAGAGGGGACAATTTTACATATTTTGGTGAATTTTGAGTCGATATTGTCAAGGATTAAGGAAGTTAGAAAAAAGCAATTTGTATCGCAAAATATTTCCATACCGCTTTGTTCTAAATTTTCGACAAAAAAATTATAAAAAATGCAAAAAATTCGTAAAGAGGGGTTTTTTTGGCCAAAAAATCGACTGGCACAATCAGTTTTGTGATAAAATCATTATTTCGCCTTCAAATAGAGTCATGAAATTTTCGAAAATCCACTTTTCAAAACAAAAAATACTCATAACTCGACAAATAGGAAAGATAGAACGTTCTAGTCTTCGCCAATCGATAGAGGGGACAATTTTACATATTTTAGTGAATTTTAAGTCTATATTTCCAAGGATTATGGGAGTTAGAAAAAATCAATTTGTATCGCAAAACATTTCCATAGCTACCCCCTTTGTTCTAAATTTTCGATAAAAAAATTATAAAAAATGCAAAAAATTCGTGAAGAGGGGTTTTTTCGGCCAAAAAATCGACTGGCACAATCAGTTTTTTGATAAAATCATTATTTCGCCTTCAAATAGAGTCATGAAATTTTCGAAAATCCACTTTTCGAAACAAAAAATACTCATAACTCGACAAATAGGAAAGATAGAACGTTCTAGTCTTCACCAATCGATAGAGGGGACAATTTTACATATTTTGGTGAATTTTGAGTAGATATTGTCGAGGATTAAGGAAGTTAGAAAAAAGCAATTTGTATCGCAAAATATTTCCATAGCTACCCCCTTTGTTCTAAATTTTCGACAAAAAAATTATAAAAAATGCAAAAAATTCGTAAAGAGGGGTTTTTTCGGCCAAAAAATCGACTGGCACAATCAGTTTTGTGATAAAATCATTATTTCGCCTTCAAATAGAGTCATGAAATTTTCGAAAATCCACTTTTCGAAACAAAAAATACTGATAACTCGACAAATAGGAAAGATAGAACGTTCTAGTCTTCACCAATCGATAGAGGGGACAATTTTACATATTTTAGTGAATTTTAAGTCTATATTTCCAAGGATTATGGGAGTTAGAAAAAATCAATTTGTATCGCAAAACATTTCCATAGCTACCCCCTTTGTTCTAAATTTTCGACAAAAAAATTATAAAAAATGCTAAAAATTCGTAAAGAGGGGTTTTTTTGGCCAAAAAATCGACTGGCAGAATCAGTTTTGTGATAAAATCATTATTTCGCCTTCAAATAGAGTCATGAAATTTTCGAAAATCCACTTTTCGAAACAAAAAATACTCATAACTCGACAAATAGGAAAGATAGAACGTTCTAGTCTTCACCAATCGATAGAGGGGACAATTTTACATATTTTAGTGAATTTTGAGTCGATATTTCCAAGGATTATGGGAGTTAGAAAAAATCAATTTGTATCGCAAAACATTTCCATAGCTACCCCCTTTGTTCTAAATTTTCGACAAAAAAATTATAAAAAATGCTAAAAATTCGTAAAGAGGGGTTTTTTTGGCCAAAAAATCGACTGGCAGAATCAGTTTTTTGATAAAATCATTATTTCGCCTTCAAATAGAGTCATGAAATTTTCGAAAATCCACTTTTCGAAACAAAAAATACTCATAACTCGACAAATAGGAAAGATAGAACGTTCTAGTCTTCACCAATCGATAGAGGGGACAATTTTACATATTTTGGTGAATTTTGAGTAGATATTGTAGAGGATTAAGGAAGTTAGAAAAAAGCAATTTGTATCGCAAAATATTTCCATAGCTACCCCCTTTGTTCTAAATTTTCGACAAAAAAATTATAAAAAATGCAAAAAATTCGTAAAGAGGGGTTTTTTCGGCCAAAAAATCGACTGGCACAATCAGTTTTGTGATAAAATCATTATTTCGCCTTCAAATAGAGTCATGAAATTTTCGAAAATCCACTTTTCGAAACAAAAAATACTGATAACTCGACAAATAGGAAAGATAGAACGTTCTAGTCTTCACCAATCGATAGAGGGGACAATTTTACATATTTTAGTGAATTTTAAGTCTATATTTCCAAGGATTATGGGAGTTAGAAAAAATCAATTTGTATCGCAAAACATTTCCATAGCTACCCCCTTTGTTCTAAATTTTCGACAAAAAAATTATAAAAAATGCTAAAAATTCGTAAAGAGGGGTTTTTTTGGCCAAAAAATCGACTGGCAGAATCAGTTTTGTGATAAAATCATTATTTCGCCTTCAAATAGAGTCATGAAATTTTCGAAAATCCACTTTTCGAAACAAAAAATACTCATAACTCGACAAATAGGAAAGATAGAACGTTCTAGTCTTCACCAATCGATAGAGGGGACAATTTTACATATTTTAGTGAATTTTGAGTCGATATTTCCAAGGATTATGGGAGTTAGAAAAAATCAATTTGTATCGCAAAACATTTCCATAGCTACCCCCTTTGTTCTAAATTTTCGACAAAAAAATTATAAAAAATGCTAAAAATTCGTAAAGAGGGGTTTTTTTGGCCAAAAAATCGACTGGCAGAATCAGTTTTGTGATAAAATCATTATTTCGCCTTCAAATAGAGTCATGAAATTTTCGAAAATCCACTTTTCGAAACAAAAAATACTCATAACTCGACAAATAGGAAAGATAGAACGTTCTAGTCTTCACCAATCGATAGAGGGGACAATTTTACATATTTTAGTGAATTTTGAGTTGATATTGTCAAGAATTAAGGAAGTTAGAAAAAAGCAATTTGTATCGCAAAATATTTCCATAGCTACCCCCTTTGTTCTAAATTTTCGACAAAAAAATTATAAAAAATGCAAAAAATTCGTAAAGAGGGGTTTTTTTTGGCCAAAAAATCGACTGGCACAATCAGTTTTTTGATAAAATCATTATTTCGCCTCCAAATAGAGTCATGAATTTTTCGAAAATCCACTTTTCAAAACAAAAAATACTCATAACTCGACTAATAGGAAAGATAGAACGTTCTAGTCTTCACCAATCGATAGAGGGGACAATTTTACATATTTTAGTGAATTTTGAGTTGATATTGTCAAGAATTAAGGAAGTTAGAAAAAAACAATTTGTATCGCAAAATATTTCCATACGTACCCCTTTGTTCAAAATTTTCGACAAAAAATAATACAAAAATGCTAGAAATTCGTGAAGATGGGTTTTTTGGGTCGGAAAATCGAATGGCACAATCAGTTTTTTGATAAAATCATTATTTCGCCTGCAAATAAAGTCATGAAATTTTCGAAAATCCACTTTTCAAAACAAAAAATTGTCATAACTCGACTAATAAGGAAGATAGAACGTTCTAGTCTTCACCAATCGATAGAGGGGACAATTTTACATATTTTATTGAGTTTTGAGTTGATATTGTCGAGAATTAAGGAAGTTAGAAAAAAGCAATTTGTATCGCAAAATATTTCCATACGTACCCCTTTGTTCTAAATTTTCGACAAAAAATAATTCAAAAATGCTAGAAGTTCGTGAAGATGGGTTTTTTGGGTCGGAAAATCGACTGGCACAATCAGTTTTTTGATAAAATCATTATTTCGCCTCCAAATAGAGTCATGAAATTTTCGAAAATCCACTTTTCAAAACAAAAAATACTCATAACTCCACAAATAGGAAAGATAAAACGTTCTAGTCTTCACCATTCGATAGAGGGGACAATTTTACATATTTTAGTGAATTTTGAGTGGATATTGTCAAGAATTAAGGAAGTTAGAAAAAAACAATTTGTATCGCAAAATATTTCCATACGTACCCCTTTGTTCTAAATTTTCGACAAAAAATAATTCAAAAATGCTAGAAATTCGTGAAGATGGGTTTTTTGGGTCGGAAAATCGACTGGCACAATCAGTTTTTTGATAAAATCATTATTTCGCCTGCAAATAAAGTCATGAGATTTTCGAAAATCCACTTTTCAAAACAAAAAATTGTCATAACTCGACTAATAAGGAAGATAGAACGTTCTAGTCTTCACCAATCGATAGAGGGGACAATTTTACATATTTTATTGAATTTTGAGTTGATATTGTCGAGAATTAAGGAAGTTAGACAAAAGCAATTTGTATCGCAAAATATTTCCATACGTACCCCTTAGTTCTAAATTTTCGACAAAAAATAATTCAAAAATGCTAGAAATTCGTGAAGATGGGTTTTTTGGGTCGGAAAATCGACTGGCACAATCAGTTTTTTGATAAAATCATTATTTCGCCTCCAAATAGAGTCATGAAATTTTCGAAAATCCACTTTTCAAAACAAAAAATACTCATAACTCGACTAATAGGAAAGAAAGAACGTTCTAGTCTTCACCAATCGATAGAGGGGACAATTTTACATATTTTGGTGAATTTTGAGTCGATATTGTCAAGGATTAAGGAAGTTAGAAAAAAGCAATTTGTATCGCAAAATATTTCCATACCTACCCCTTTGTTCTAAATTTTCGAGAAAAAATTTTAAACAATGCTAAAAATTCGTAAAGAGGGGTTTTTTGGACCGGAAAATCGACTGGCAAATCTTGACAATTTTTTTAAGTCTTAAGCTTCAAAATATTTTCGTAAGTTCCAAATTGTCAATCTTTTTAAAGGCGTGAGTTAGGGAAAAAATTAGTTAAATATAATAGTTCTTTATCACGATGTTTGTTGAAACTCTATTTTCAAAGTTTCGGTGGCGGTCCAGCTGCCGTTATCAAGAATAATGAAAAATAATAAATTTTCGAATCATCGAAAATTGATTATTTTCGATTAATCGATTATTTTCGATTAATCGATTATTTTCGATTAATCGATTATTTTCGATCAATCGATTATTTTATATGAATCGATTATTTTCGATTAATCGATTTTTTTCGATTAAACGATTTTTTATATGAATCGATTATTATCGATTAATCGATCTTTTTCGATTAATCGATTTTTTTCGATTAATCGATTTTTTTCGATTAATTGATTATTTTCGATTAATCAATTATTTTCGATTAATCGATTATTTTCGATTAATCGATTATTTTCGATTAAACAATTAATCGATTAACATCGATTAATCGATTAATCGAAAATAATCGATTATTTTATATAATCGATAATCGATTATGTTTTTTGATAATCGCCCACCCCTAATTTTGAGTCGATATTGCCAAAGGATTAAGGGAGTTAGAAAAAAGCAATTTGTTTCGCAAAATATTTCCATACCCCTTTGTTCTAAATTTTCGACAAAAAAATTATAAAAAATGCAAAAAATTCGTAAAGAGGGGTTTTTTTGGCCAAAAAATCGACTGGCACAATCAGTTTTGTGATAAAATCATTATTTCGCCTTCAAATAGAGTCATGAAATTTTCGAAAATCTACTTTTCGAAACAAAAAATACTCATAACTCGACAAATAAGGAAGATAGAACGTTCTAGTCTTCACCAATCGATAGAGGGGACAATTTTACATATTTGCGTGGATTTTGAGTCGATATTTCCAAGGATTAGGGGAGTTAGAAAAAAGAAATTTGTATCCCAAAATATTTCCATAGCTACCACCTTTGTTCTAAATTTTCGACAAAAAATGATTCAAAAATGCTAGAAATTCGTGAAGATGGGTTTTTTGGGTCGGAAAATCGACTGGCACAATCAGTTTTTTGATAAAATCATTATTTCGCCTGCAAATAAAGTCATGAAATTTTCGAAAATCCACTTTTCAAAACAAAAAATTGTCATAACTCGACTAATAGGAAAGATAGAACGTTCTAGTCTTCACCAATCGATAGAGGGGACAATTTTACATATTTTAGTGAATTTTGAGTCGATATTTCCAAGGATTATGGGAGTTAGAAAAAATCAATTTGTATCGCAAAACATTTCCATAGCTACCCCCTTTGTTCTAAATTTTCGACAAAAAAATTATAAAAAATGCTAAAAATTCGTAAAGAGGGGTTTTTTTGGCCAAAAAATCGACTGGCAGAATCAGTTTTGTGATAAAATCATTATTTCGCCTTCAAATAGAGTCATGAAATTTTCGAAAATCCACTTTTCGAAACAAAAAATACTCATAACTCGACAAATAGGAAAGATAGAACGTTCTAGTCTTCACCAATCGATAGAGGGGACAATTTTACATATTTTAGTGAATTTTGAGTTGATATTGTCAAGAATTAAGGAAGTTAGAAAAAAGCAATTTGTATCGCAAAATATTTCCATAGCTACCCCCTTTGTTCTAAATTTTCGACAAAAAAATTATAAAAAATGCAAAAAATTCGTAAAGAGGGGTTTTTTTGGCCAAAAAATCGACTGGCACAATCAGTTTTTTGATAAAATCATTATTTCGCCTCCAAATAGAGTCATGAATTTTTCGAAAATCCACTTTTCAAAACAAAAAATACTCATAACTCGACTAATAGGAAAGATAGAACGTTCTAGTCTTCACCAATCGATAGAGGGGACAATTTTACATATTTTAGTGAATTTTGAGTTGATATTGTCAAGAATTAAGGAAGTTAGAAAAAAACAATTTGTATCGCAAAATATTTCCATACGTACCCCTTTGTTCAAAATTTTCGACAAAAAATAATACAAAAATGCTAGAAATTCGTGAAGATGGGTTTTTTGGGTCGGAAAATCGAATTGCACAATCAGTTTTTTGATAAAATCATTATTTCGCCTGCAAATAAAGTCATGAAATTTTCGAAAATCCACTTTTCAAAACAAAAAATTGTCATAACTCGACTAATAAGGAAGATAGAACGTTCTAGTCTTCACCAATCGATAGAGGGGACAATTTTACATCTTTTAGTGAATTTTGAGTCGATATTGTCAAGGATTAAGGGAGTTAGAAAAAAGCAATTTGTATCGCAAAATATTTCCATACGTACCCCTTTGTTCTAAATTTTCGACAAAAAATAATTCAAAAATGCTAGAAATTCGTGAAGATGGGTTTTTTGGGTCGGAAAATCGACTGGCACAATCAGTTTTTTGATAAAATCATTATTTCGCCTGCAAATAAAGTCATGAGATTTTCGAAAATCCACTTTTCAAAACAAAAAATTGTCATAACTCGACTAATAAGGAAGATAGAACGTTCTAGTCTTCACCAATCGATAGAGGGGACAATTTTACATATTTTATTGAATTTTGAGTTGATATTGTCGAGAATTAAGGAAGTTAGACAAAAGCAATTTGTATCGCAAAATATTTCCATACGTACCCCTTAGTTCTAAATTTTCGACAAAAAATAATTCAAAAATGCTAGAAATTCGTGAAGATGGGTTTTTTGGGTCGGAAAATCGACTGGCACAATCAGTTTTTTGATAAAATCATTATTTCGCCTCCAAATAGAGTCATGAAATTTTCGAAAATCCACTTTTCAAAACAAAAAATACTCATAACTCGACTAATAGGAAAGAAAGAACGTTCTAGTCTTCACCAATCGATAGAGGGGACAATTTTACATATTTTGGTGAATTTTGAGTCGATATTGTCAAGGATTAAGGAAGTTAGAAAAAAGCAATTTGTATCGCAAAATATTTCCATACCTACCCCTTTGTTCTAAATTTTCGAGAAAAAATTTTAAACAATGCTAAAAATTCGTAAAGAGGGGTTTTTTGGACCGGAAAATCGACTGGCAAATCTTGACAATTTTTTTAAGTCTTAAGCTTCAAAATATTTTCGTAAGTTCCAAATTGTCAATCTTTTTAAAGGCGTGAGTTAGGGAAAAAATTAGTTAAATATAGTTCTTGATCACGATGTTTGATGAAACTCTATTTTCAAAGTTTCGGTAGCGGTCCAGCTGCCGTTATCAAGAATAATGAAAAATAATAAATTTTCGAATCATCGAAAATTGATTATTTTCGATTAATCGATTATTTTCGATTAATCGATTATTTTCGATTAATCGATTATTTTCGATCAATCGATTATTTTATATGAATCGATTATTTTCGATTAATCGATTTTTTTCGATTAAACGATTTTTTATATGAATCGATTATTATCGATTAATCGATCTTTTTCGATTAATCGATTCTTTTCGATTAATCGATTTTTTTCGATTAATTGATTATTTTCGATTAATCAATTATTTTCGATTAATCGATTATTTTCGATTAATCAATTAATCAAATCAATTAATCGATTAACATCGATTAATCGATTAATCGAAAATAATCGATTATTTTATATAATCGATAATCGATTATGTTTTTTGATAATCGCCCACCCCTAATTTTGAGTCGATATTGCCAAAGGATTAAGGGAGTTAGAAAAAAGCAATTTGTTTCGCAAAATATTTCCATACCCCTTTGTTCTAAATTTTCGACAAAAAAATTATAAAAAATGCAAAAAATTCGTAAAGAGGGGTTTTTTTGGCCAAAAAATCGACTGGCACAATCAGTTTTGTGATAAAATCATTATTTCGCCTTCAAATAGAGTCATGAAATTTTCGAAAATCTACTTTTCGAAACAAAAAATACTCATAACTCGACAAATAAGGAAGATAGAACGTTCTAGTCTTCACCAATCGATAGAGGGGACAATTTTACATATTTGCGTGGATTTTGAGTCGATATTTCCAAGGATTAGGGGAGTTAGAAAAAAGAAATTTGTATCCCAAAATATTTCCATAGCTACCACCTTTGTTCTAAATTTTCGACAAAAAATGATTCAAAAATGCTAGAAATTCGTGAAGATGGGTTTTTTGGGTCGGAAAATCGACTGGCACAATCAGTTTTTTGATAAAATCATTATTTCGCCTGCAAATAAAGTCATGAAATTTTCGAAAATCCACTTTTCAAAACAAAAAATTGTCATAACTCGACTAATAAGGAAGATAGAACGTTCTAGTCTTCACCAATCGATAGAGGGGACAATTTTACATATTTTATTGAATTTTGAGTTGATATTGTCGAGAATTAAGGAAGTTAGAAAAAAGCAATTTGTATCGCAAAATATTTCCATACGTACCCCTTTGTTCTAAATTTTCGACAAAAAATAATTCAAAAATGCTAGAAGTTCGTGAAGATGGGTTTTTTGGGTCGGAAAATCGACTGGCACAATCAGTTTTTTGATAAAATCATTATTTCGCCTCCAAATAGAGTCATGAAATTTTCGAAAATCCACTTTTCAAAAAAAAAAATACTCATAACTCGACTAATAGGAAAGATAGAACGTTCTAGTCTTCACCAATCGATAGAGGGGACAATTTTACATATTTTAGTGAATTTTGAGTTGATATTGTCAAGAATTAAGGAAGTTAGAAAAAAACAATTTGTATCGCAAAATATTTCCATACGTACCCCTTTGTTCAAAATTTTCGACAAAAAATAATTCAAAAATGCTAGAAATTCGTGAAGATGGGTTTTTTGGGTCGGAAAATCGTCTGGCACAATCAGTTTTTTGATAAAATCATTATTTCGCCTGCAAATAAAGTCATGAGATTTTCGAAAATCCACTTTTCAAAACAAAAAATTGTCATAACTCGACTAATAAGGAAGATAGAACGTTCTAGTCTTCACCAATCGATAGAGGGGACAATTTTACATATTTTATTGAATTTTGAGTTGATATTGTCGAGAATTAGGGAAGTTAGACAAAAGCAATTTGTATCGCAAAATATTTCCATACGTACCCCTTTGTTCTAAATTTTCGACAAAAAATAATTCAAAAATGCTAGAAATTCGTGAAGATGGGTTTTTTGGGTCGGAAAATCGACTGGCACAATCAGTTTTTTGATAAAATCATTATTTCGCCTCCAAATAGAGTCATGAAATTTTCGAAAATCCACTTTTCAAAACAAAAAATACTCATAACTCGACTAATAGGAAAGAAAGAACGTTCTAGTCTTCACCAATCGATAGAGGGGACAATTTTACATATTTTGGTGAATTTTGAGTCGATATTGTCAAGGATTAAGGAAGTTAGAAAAAAGCAATTTGTATCGCAAAATATTTCCATACCTACCCCTTTGTTCTAAATTTTCGAGAAAAAATTTTAAACAATGCTAAAAATTCGTAAAGAGGGGTTTTTTGGACCGGAAAATCGACTGGCAAATCTTGACAATTTTTTTAAGTCTTAAGCTTCAAAATATTTTCGTAAGTTCCAAATTGTCAATCTTTTTAAAGGCGTGAGTTAGGAAAAAATTAGTTAAATATAATAGTTCTTTATCACGATGTTTGTTGAAACTCTATTTTCAAAGTTTCGGTGGCGGTCCAGCTGCCGTTATCAAGAATAATGAAAAATAATAAATTTTCGAATCATCGAAAATTGACTATTTTCGATTAATCGATTATTTTCGATTAATCGATTATTTTCGATTAATCGATTATTTTCGATCAATCGATTATTTTATATGAATCGATTATTTTCGATTAATCGATTTTTTTCGATCAATCGATTATTTTATATGAATCGATTATTTTCGATTAATCGATTTTTTTCGATTAAACGATTTTTTATATGAATCGATTATTTTCGATTAATCGATTTTTTTCGATTAATCGATTTTTTTCGATTAATCGATTATTTTCGATTAATCAATTATTTTCGATTAATCGATTATTTTCGATTAATCAATTAATCAAATCAATTAATCGATTAACATCGATTAATCGATTAATCGAAAATAATCGATTATTTTATATTATCGATAATCGATTATGTTTTTTGATAATCGCCCACCCCTAATTTTGAGTCGATATTGCCAAAGGATTAAGGGAGTTAGAAAAAAGCAATTTGTTTCGCAAAATATTTCCATACCCCTTTGTTCTAAATTTTCGACAAAAAAATTATAAAAAATGCAAAAAATTCGTAAAGAGGGGTTTTTTTGGCCAAAAAATCGACTGGCACATTCAGTTTTTTGATAAAATCATTATTTCGCCTCCAAATAGAGTCATGAAATTTCCGAAAATCCACTTTTCAAAACAAAAAATACTCATAACTCGACTAATAGGAAAGATAGAACGTTCTAGTCTTCACCAATCGATAGAGGGGACAATTTTACATATTTTGGTGAATTTTGAGTCGATATTGTCGAGGATTAAGGAAGTTAGAAAAAAGCAATTTGTATCGCAAAATATTTCCATAGCTACCCCCTTTGTTCTAAATTTTCGACAAAAAAATTATAAAAAATGCAAAAAATTCGTAAAGAGGGGTTTTTTTGGCCAAAAAATCGACTGGCACAATCAGATTTGTGATAAAATCATTATTTCGCCTTCAAATAGAGTCATGAAATTTTCGAAAATCCACTTTTCGAAACAAAAAATACTCATAACTCGACAAATAGGAAAGATAGAACGTTCTAGTCTTCACCAATCGATAGAGGGGACAATTTTACATATTTTAGTGAATTTTGAGTCGATATTGTCGAGGATTAAGGAAGTTAGAAAAAAGCAATTTGTATCGCAAAATATTTCCATAGCTACCCCCTTTGTTCTAAATTTTCGACAAAAAAATTATAAAAAATGCAAAAAATTCGTAAAGAGGGGTTTTTTGGCCAAAAAATCGACTGGCACAATCAGTTTTGTGATAAAATCATTATTTCGCCTTCAAATAGAGTCATGAAATTTTCGAAAATCCACTTTTCGAAACAAAAAATACTCATAACTCGACAAATAGGAAAGATAGAACGTTCTAGTCTTCACCAATCGATAGAGGGGACAATTTTACATATTTTGGTGAATTTTAAGTCTATATTTCCAAGGATTATGGGAGTTAGAAAAAATCAATTTGTATCGCAAAACATTTCCATAGCTACCCCCTTTGTTCTAAATTTTCGATAAAAAAATTATAAAAAATGCAAAAAATTCGTGAAGAGGGGTTTTTTCGGCCAAAAAATCGACTGGCACAATCAGTTTTGTGATAAAATCATTATTTCACCTTCAAATAGAGTCGTGAAATTTTCGAAAATCCACTTTTCGAAACAAAAAATACTGATAACTCGACAAATAGGAAAGATAGAACGTTCTAGTCTTCACCAATCGATAGAGGGGACAATTTTACATATTTTAGTGAATTTTAAGTCTATATTTCCAAGGATTATGGGAGTTAGAAAAAATCAATTTGTATCGCAAAACATTTCCATAGCTACCCCCTTTGTTCTAAATTTTCGACAAAAAAATTATAAAAAATGCAAAAAATTCGTAAAGAGGGGTTTTTTGGCCAAAAAATCGACTGGCACAATCAGTTTTGTGATAAAATCATTATTTCGCCTTCAAATAGAGTCATGAAATTTTCGAAAATCCACTTTTCGAAACAAAAAATACTCATAACTCGACAAATAGGAAAGATAGAACGTTCTAGTCTTCACCATTCGATAGAGGGGACAATTTTACATATTTTAGTGAATTTTGAGTTGATATTGTCAAGAATTAAGGAAGTTAGAAAAAAACAATTTGTATCGCAAAATATTTCCATACGTACCCCTTTGTTCAAAATTTTCGACAAAAAATAATTCAAAAATGCTAGAAATTCGTGAAGATGGGTTTTTTGGGTCGGAAAATCGAATGGCACAATCAGTTTTTTGATAAAATCATTATTTCGCCTGCAAATAAAGTCATAAAATTTTCGAAAATCCACTTTCCAAAACAAAAAATTGTCATAACTCGACTAATAAGGAAGATAGAACGTTCTAGTCTTCACCAATCGATAGAGGGGACAATTTTACATATTTAAGTGAATTTTGAGTTGATATTGTCAAGAATTAAGGAAGTTAGTAAAAAGCAATTTGTATCGCAAAATATTTCCATAGCTACCCCCTTTGTTCTAAATTTTCGACAAAAAAATTATAAAAAATGCAAAAAATTCGTAAAGAGGGGTTTTTTTGGCCAAAAAATCGACTGGCACAATCAGATTTGTGATAAAATCATTATTTCGCCTGCAAATAAAGTCACGAAATTTTCGAAAATCCACTTTTTAAAACAAAAAATTGTCATAACTCGACTAATAAGGCAGATAGAACGTTCTAGTCTTCACCAATCGATAGAGGGGACAATTTTACATCTTTTAGTGAATTTTGAGTCGATATTGTCAAGGATTAAGGGAGTTAGAAAAAAGCAATTTGTATCGCAAAATATTTCCATACGTACCCCTTTGTTCTAAATTTTCGACAAAAAATGATTCAAAAATGCTAGAAATTCGTGAAGATGGGTTTTTTAGGTCGGAAAATCGACTGGCACAATCAGTTTTTTGATAAAATCATTATTTCGCCTTCAAATAGAGTCATGAAATTTTCGAAAATCCACTTTTCGAAACAAAAAATACTGATAACTCGACAAATAGGAAAGGTAGAACGTTCTAGTCTTCACCAATCGATAGAGGGGACAATTTTACATATTTTAGTGAATTTTAAGTCTATATTTCCAAGGATTATGGGAGTTAGAAAAAATCAATTTGTATCGCCAAACATTTCCCTTTGTTCTAAATTTTCGACAAAAAAATTATAAAAAATGCGAAAAATTCGTAAAGAGGGGTTTTTTTGGCCAAAAAATCGACTGGCAGAATCAGTTTTGTGATAAAATCATTATTTCGCCTTCAAATAGAGTCATGAAATTTTCGAAAATCCACTTTTCGAAACAAAAAATACTCATAACTCGACAAATAGGAAAGATAGAACGTTCTAGTCTTCACCAATCGATAGAGGGGACAATTTTACATATTTTAGTGAATTTTGAGTCCATATTTCCAAGGATTCTGGGAGTTAGAAAAAATCAATTTGTATCGCAAAATATTTCCATAGCTACCCCCTTTGTTCTAAATTTTCGACAAAAAAATTATAAAAAATGCAAAAAATTCGTAAAGAGTGGTTTTTTTAGCCAAAAAATCGACTGGCACAATCAGTTTTGTGATAAAATCATTATTTCGCCTTCAAATAGAGTCATGAAATTTTCGAAAATCTACTTTTCGAAACAAAAAATACTCATAACTCGACAAATAAGGAAGATAGAACGTTCTAGTCTTCACCAATCGATAGAGGGGACAATTTTACATATTTTAGTGAATTTTAAGTCTATATTTCCAAGGATTATGGGAGTTAGAAAAAATCAATTTGTATCGCAAAACATTTCCATAGCTACCACCTTTGTTCTAAATTTTCGACAAAAAATGATTTAAAAATGCTAGAAACTCGTGAAGATGGGTTTTTTAGGTCGGAAAATCGACTGGCACAATCAGTTTTTTGATAAAATCATTATTTCGCCTTCAAATAGAGTCATGAATTTTTCGAAAATCCACTTTTCGAAACAAAAAATACTCATAACTCGACAAATAGGAAAGATAGAACGTTCTAGTCTTCACCAATCGATAGAGGGGACAATTTTACATATTTTGGTGAATTTTGAGTCGATATTGTCGAGGATTAAGGAAGTTAGAAAAAAGCAATTTGTATCGCAAAATATTTCCATAGCTACCCCCTTTGTTCTAAATTTTCGACAAAAAAATTATAAAAAATGCAAAAAATTCGTAAAGAGGGGTTTTTTCGGCCAAAAAAATCGACTGGCACAATCAGTTTTGTGATAAAATCATTATTTCGCCTTCAAATAGAGTCATGAAATTTTCGAAAATCCACTTTTCGAAACAAAAAATACTGATAACTCGACAAATAGGAAAGATAGAACGTTCTAGTCTTCACCAATCGATAGAGGGGACAATTTTACATATTTTAGTGCATTTTAAGTCTATATTTCCAAGGATTATGGGAGTTAGAAAAAATCAATTTGTATCGCAAAACATTTCCATAGCTACCCCCTTTGTTCTAAATTTTCGACAAAAAAATTATAAAAAATGCTAAAAATTCGTAAAGAGGGGTTTTTTTGGCCAAAAAATCGACTGGCAGAATCAGTTTTGTGATAAAATCATTATTTCGCCTTCAAATAGAGTCATGAAATTTTCGAAAATTCACTTTTCGAAACAAAAAATACTCATAACTCGACAAATAGGAAAGATAGAACGTTCTAGTCTTCACCAATCGATAGAGGGGACAATTTTACATATTTTAGTGAATTTTGAGTCCATATTTCCAAGGATTCTGGGAGTTAGAAAAAATCAATTTGTATCGCAAAATATTTCCATAGCTACCCCCTTTGTTCTAAATTTTCGACAAAAAAATTATAAAAAATGCAAAAAATTCGTAAAGAGTGGTTTTTTTAGCCAAAAAATCGACTGGCACAATCAGTTTTGTGATAAAATCATTATTTCGCCTTCAAATAGAGTCATGAAATTTTCGAAAATCTACTTTTCGAAACAAAAAATACTCATAACTCGACAAATAAGGAAGATAGAACGTTCTAGTCTTCACCAATCGATAGAGGGGACAATTTTACATATTTGCGTGGATTTTGAGTCGATATTTCCAAGGATTAGGGGAGTTAGAAAAAAGAAATTTGTATCCCAAAATATTTCCATAGCTACCACCTTTGTTCTAAATTTTCGACAAAAAATGATTCAAAAATGCTAGAAATTCGTGAAGATGGGTTTTTTAGGTCGGAAAATCGACTGGCACAATCAGTTTTTTGATAAAATCATTATTTCGCCTCCAAATAGAGTCATGAAATTTTCGAAAATCCACTTTTCGAAACAAAAAATACTCATAACTCGACAAATAGGAAAGATAGAACGTTCTAGTCTTCACCAATCGATAGAGGGGACAATTTTACATATTTTAGTGAATTTTGAGTCCATATTTCCAAGGATTCTGGGAGTTAGAAAAAATCAATTTGTATCGCAAAATATTTCCATAGCTACCCCCTTTGTTCTAAATTTTCGACAAAAAAATTATAAAAAATGCAAAAAATTCGTAAAGAGTGGTTTTTTTAGCCAAAAAATCGACTGGCACAATCAGTTTTGTGATAAAATCATTATTTCGCCTTCAAATAGAGTCATGAAATTTTCGAAAATCTACTTTTCGAAACAAAAAATACTCATAACTCGACAAATAAGGAAGATAGAACGTTCTAGTCTTCACCAATCGATAGAGGGGACAATTTTACATATTTGCGTGGATTTTGAGTCGATATTTCCAAGGATTAGGGGAGTTAGAAAAAAGAAATTTGTATCCCAAAATATTTCCATAGCTACCACCTTTGTTCTAAATTTTCGACAAAAAATGATTCAAAAATGCTAGAAATTCGTGAAGATGGGTTTTTTAGGTCGGAAAATCGACTGGCACAATCAGTTTTTTGATAAAATCATTATTTCGCCTCCAAATAGAGTCATGAAATTTTCGAAAATCCACTTTTCAAAACAAAAAATACTCATAACTCGACTAATAGGAAAGATAGAACGTTCTAGTCTTCACCAATCGATAGAGGGGACAATTTTACATATTTTGGTGAATTTTGAGTCCATATTTCCAAGGATTATGGGAGTTGGAAAAAATCAATTTGTATCGCAAAATATTTCCATAGCTACCCCCTTTGTTCTAAATTTTCGACAAAAAAATTATAAAAAATGCAAAAAATTCGTAAAGAGGGGTTTTTTTGGCCAAAAAATCGACTGGCACAATCAGTTTTTTGATAAAATCATTATTTCGCCTCCAAATAGAGTCATGAAATTTTCGAAAATCCACTTTTCAAAACAAAAAATACTCATAACTCGACTAATAGGAAAGATAGAACGTTCTAGTCTTCACCAATCGATAGAGGGGACAATTTTACATATTTTGGTGAATTTTGAGTCCATATTTCCAAGGATTATGGGAGTTGGAAAAAATCAATTTGTATCGCAAAATATTTCCATAGCTACCCCCTTTGTTCTAAATTTTCGACAAAAAAATTATAAAAAATGCAAAAAATTCGTAAAGAGGGGTTTTTTGGCCAAAAAATCGACTGGCACAATCAGTTTTGTGATAAAATCATTATTTCGCCTTCAAATAGAGTCATGAAATTTTCGAAAATCCACTTTTCGAAACAAAAAATACTCAGAACTCGACAAATAGGAAAGATAGAACGTTCTAGTCTTCACCAATCGATAGAGGGGACAATTTTACATATTTTGGTGAATTTTGAGTCGATATTGTCAAGGATTAAGGAAGTTAGAAAAAAGCAATTTGTATCGCAAAATATTTCCATACCGCTTTGATCTAAATTTTCGACAAAAAAATTATAAAAAATGCAAAAAATTCGTAAAGAGGGGTTTTTTTTGGCCAAAAAATCGACTGGCACAATCAGTTTTGTGATAAAATCATTATTTCGCCTTCAAATAGAGTCATGAAATTTTCGAAAATCCACTTTTCAAAACAAAAAATACTCATAACTCGACAAATAGGAAAGATAGAACGTTCTAGTCTTCACCAATCGATAGAGGGGACAATTTTACATATTTTGGTGAATTTTGAGTCGATATTGTCCAGGATTAAGGAAGTTAGAAAAAAGCAATTTGTATCGCAAAATATTACCATAGCTACCCCCTTTGTTCTAAATTTTCGATAAAAAAATTATAAAAAATGCAAAAAATTCGTGAAGAGGGGTTTTTTCGGCCAAAAAATCGACTGGCACAATCAGTTTTGTGATAAAATCATTATTTCACCTTCAAATAGAGTCGTGAAATTTTCGAAAATCCACTTTTCGAAACAAAAAATACTGATAACTCGACAAATAGGAAAGATAGAACGTTCTAGTCTTCACCAATCGATAGAGGGGACAATTTTACATATTTTAGTGAATTTTAAGTCTATATTCCCAAGGATTATGGGAGTTAGAAAAAATCAATTTGTATCGCAAAACATTTCCATAGCTACCCCCTTTGTTCTAAATTTTCGACAAAAAAATTATAAAAAATGCAAAAAATTCGTAAAGAGGGGTTTTTTGGCCAAAAAATCGACTGGCACAATCAGTTTTGTGATAAAATCATTATTTCGCCTTCAAATAGAGTCATGAAATTTTCGAAAATCCACTTTTCGAAACAAAAAATACTCATAACTCGACAAATAGGAAAGATAGAACGTTCTAGTCTTCACCATTCGATAGAGGGGACAATTTTACATATTTTAGTGAATTTTGAGTTGATATTGTCAAGAATTAAGGAAGTTAGAAAAAAACAATTTGTATCGCAAAATATTTCCATACGTACCCCTTTGTTCAAAATTTTCGACAAAAAATAATTCAAAAATGCTAGAAATTCGTGAAGATGGGTTTTTTGGGTCGGAAAATCGAATGGCACAATCAGTTTGTTGATAAAATCATTATTTCGCCTGCAAATAAAGTCATGAAATTTTCGAAAATCCACTTTTCAAAACAAAAAATTGTCATAACTCGACTAATAAGGAAGATAGAACGTTCTAGTCTTCACCAATCGATAGAGGGGACAATTTTACATATTTTGGTGAATTTTGAGTCCATATTTCCAAGGATTATGGGAGTTGGAAAAAATCAATTTGTATCGCAAAATATTTCCATAGCTACCCCCTTTGTTCTAAATTTTCGACAAAAAAATTATAAAAAATGCAAAAAATTCGTAAAGAGGGGTTTTTTTGGCCAAAAAATCGACTGGCACAATCAGTTTTGTGATAAAATCATTATTTCGCCTTCAAATAGAGTCATGAAATTTTCGAAAATCCACTTTTCGAAACAAAAAATACTCAGAACTCGACAAATAGGAAAGATAGAACGTTCTAGTCTTCACCAATCGATAGAGGGGACAATTTTACATATTTTGGTGAATTTTGAGTCGATATTGTCAAGGATTAAGGAAGTTAGAAAAAAGCAATTTGTATCGCAAAATATTTCCATACCGCTTTGTTCTAAATTTTCGACAAAAAAATTATAAAAAATGCAAAAAATTCGTAAAGAGGGGTTTTTTTGGCCAAAAAATCGACTGGCACAATCAGTTTTGTGATAAAATCATTATTTCGCCTTCAAATAGAGTCATGAAATTTTCGAAAATCCACTTTTCAAAACAAAAAATACTCATAACTCGACAAATAGGAAAGATAGAACGTTCTAGTCTTCACCAATCGATAGAGGGGACAATTTTACATATTTTAGTGAATTTTAAGTCTATATTTCCAAGGATTATGGGAGTTAGAAAAAATCAATTTGTATCGCAAAACATTTCCATAGCTACCCCCTTTGTTCTAAATTTTCGACAAAAAAATTATAAAAAATGCAAAAAATTCGTAAAGAGGGGTTTTTTGGCCAAAAAATCGACTGGCACAATCAGTTTTGTGATAAAATCATTATTTCGCCTTCAAATAGAGTCATGAAATTTTCGAAAATCCACTTTTCGAAACAAAAAATACTCATAACTCGACAAATAGGAAAGATAGAACGTTCTAGTCTTCACCATTCGATAGAGGGGACAATTTTACATATTTTAGTGAATTTTGAGTTGATATTGTCAAGAATTAAGGAAGTTAGAAAAAAACAATTTGTATCGCAAAATATTTCCATACGTACCCCTTTGTTCAAAATTTTCGACAAAAAATAATTCAAAAATGCTAGAAATTCGTGAAGATGGGTTTTTTGGGTCGGAAAATCGAATGGCACAATCAGTTTTTTGATAAAATCATTATTTCGCCTGCAAATAAAGTCATGAAATTTTCGAAAATCCACTTTTCAAAACAAAAAATTGTCATAACTCGACTAATAAGGAAGATAGAACGTTCTAGTCTTCACCAATCGATAGAGGGGACAATTTTACATCTTTTAGTGAATTTTGAGTCGATATTGTCAAGGATTAAGGGAGTTAGAAAAAAGCAATTTGTATCGCAAAATATTTCGCTAAATTTTCGACAAAAAATAATTCAAAAATGCTAGAAATTCGTGAAGATGGGTTTTTTGGGTCGGAAAATCGACTGGCACAATCAGTTTTTTGATAAAATCATTATTTCGCCTGCAAATAAAGTCATGAAATTTTCGAAAATCCACTTTTCAAAACAAAAAATTGTCATAACTCGACTAATAAGGAAGATAGAACGTTCTAGTCTTCACCAATCGATAGAGGGGACAATTTTACATATTTTATTGAATTTTGAGTTGATATTGTCAAGAATTAAGGAAGTTAGAAAAAAGCAATTAGTATCGCAAAATATTTCCATACGTACCCCTTTGTTCTAAATTTTCGACAAAAAATAATTCAAAAATGCTAGAAATTCGTGAAGATGGGTTTTTTGGGTCGGAAAATCGACTGGCACAATCAGTTTTTTGATAAAATCATTATTTCGCCTCCAAATAGAGTCATGAAATTTTCGAAAATCCACTTTTCAAAACAAAAAATACTCATAACTCGACTAATAGGAAATATAGAACGTTCTAGTCTTCACCAATCGATAGAGGGGACAATTTTACATATTTTGGTGAATTTTGAGTTGATATTGTCAAGGATTAAGGAAGTTAGAAAAAAGCAATTTGTATCGCAAAATATTTCCATACGTACCCCTTCGTTCAAAATTTTCGACAAAAAATAATTCAAAAATGCTTGAAATTCGTGAAGAAGGTTTTTTTGGGTCGGAAAATCGACTGGCACAATCAGTTTTTTGATAAAATCATTATTTCGCCTCCAAATAGAGTCATGAAATTTTCGAAAATCCACTTTTCAAAACAAAAAATACTCATAACTCGACTAATAGGAAAGATAGAACGTTCTAGTCTTCACCAATCGATAGAGGGGACAATTTTACATATTTTGGTGAATTTTGAGTCGATATTGTCAAGGTTTAAGGAAGTTAGAAAAAAGCAATTTGTATCGCAAAATATTTCCATAGCTACCCCCTTTGTTCTAAATTTTCGACAAAAAAATTATAAAAAATGCAAAAAATTCGTAAAGAGGGGTTTTTTTGGCCAAAAAATCGACTGGCACAATCAGATTTGTGATAAAATCATTATTTCGCCTTCAAATAGAGTCATGAAATTTTCGAAAATCCACTTTTCAAAACAAAAAATACTCATAACTCGACTAATAGGAAAGATAGAACATTCTAGTCTTCACCAATCGATAGAGGGGACAATTTTACATATTTTAGTGAATTTTGAGTTGATATTGTCAAGAATTAAGGAAGTTAGAAAAAAGCAATTTGTATCGCAAAATATTTCCATACGTACCCCTTTGTTCAAAATTTTCGACAAAAAATAATTCAAAAATGCTAGAAATTCGTGAAGATGGGTTTTTTGGGTCGGAGAATCGAATGGCACAATCAGTTTTTTGATAAAATCATTATTTCGCCTTCAAATAGAGTCATGAAATTTTCGAAAATCCACTTTTCGAAAAAAAAAATACTCATAACTCGACAAATAGGAAAGATAGAACGTTCTAGTCTTCACCAATCGATAGAGGGGACAATTTTACATATTTTAGTGAATTTTAAGTCTATATTTCCAAGGATTATGGGAGTTAGAAAAAATCAATTTGTATCGCAAAACATTTCCATAGCTACCCCCTTTGTTCTAAATTTTCGACAAAAAAATTATAAAAAATGCTAAAAATCCACTTTTCGAAACAAAAAATACTCAGAACTCGACAAATAGGAAAGATAGAACGTTCTAGTCTTCACCAATCGATAGAGGGGACAATTTTACATATTTTGGTGAATTTTGAGTCGATATTGTCAAGGATTAAGGAAGTTAGAAAAAAGCAATTTGTATCGCAAAATATTTCCATACCGCTTTGTTCTAAATTTTCGACAAAAAAATTATAAAAAATGCAAAAAGTTCGTAAAGAGGGGTTTTTTTGGCCAAAAAATCGACTGGCACAATCAGTTTTGTGATAAAATCATTATTTCGCCTTCAAATAGAGTCATGAATTTTTCGAAAATCCACTTTTCGAAACAAAAAATACTCAGAACTCGACAAATAGGAAAGATAGAACGTTCTAGTCTTCACCAATCGATAGAGGGGACAATTTTACATATTTTGGTGAATTTTGAGTCCATATTTCCAAGGATTATAGGAGTTGGAAAAAATCAATTTGTATCGCAAAATATTTCCATAGCTACCCCCTTTGTTCTAAATTTTCGACAAAAAAATTATAAAAAATGCTAAAAATTCGTAAAGAGGGGTTTTTTTGGCCAAAAAATCGACTGGCACAATTAGTTTTGTGATAAAATCATTATTTCGCCTTCAAATAGAGTCATGAAATTTTCGAAAATCCACTTTTCAAAACAAAAAATACTCATAACTCGACTAATAGGAAAGATAGAACGTTTTAGTCTTCACCAATCGATAGAGGGGACAATTTTACATATTTTAGTGAATTTTGAGTCGATATTGCCAAGGATTAAGGGAGTTAGAAAAAAGCAATTTGTATCGCAAAATATTTCCATACTACCCCCTTTGTTCTAAATTTTCGACAAAAAAATTATAAAAAATGCTAAAAATTCGTAAAGAGGGGTTTTTTTGGCCAAAAAATCGACTGGCACAATCAGTTTTGTGATAAAATCATTATTTCGCCTTCAAATAGAGTCATGAAATTTTCGAAAATCCACTTTTCGAAACAAAAAATACTCAGAACTCGACAAATAGGAAAGATAGAACGTTCTAGTCTTCACCAATCGATAGAGGGGACAATTTTACATATTTTGGTGAATTTTGAGTCGATATTGTCAAGGATTAAGGAAGTTAGAAAAAAGCAATTTGTATCGCAAAATATTTCCATACCGCTTTGTTCTAAATTTTCGACAAAAAAATTATAAAAAATGCAAAAAGTTCGTAAAGAGGGGTTTTTTTGGCCAAAAAATCGACTGGCACAATCAGTTTTGTGATAAAATCATTATTTCGCCTTCAAATAGAGTCATGAAATTTTCGAAAATCTACTTTTCGAAACAAAAAATACTCATAACTCGACAAATAAGGAAGATAGAACGTTCTAGTCTTCACCAATCGATAGAGGGGACAATTTTACATATTTGCGTGGATTTTGAGTCGATATTTCCAAGGATTAGGGGAGTTAGAAAAAAGAAATTTGTATCCCAAAATATTTCCATAGCTACCACCTTTGTTCTAAATTTTCGACAAAAAATGATTCAAAAATGCTAGAAATTCGTGAAGATGGGTTTTTTAGGTCGGAAAATCGACTGGCACAATCAGTTTTTTGATAAAATCATTATTTCGCCTTCAAATAGAGTCATGAAATTTTCGAAAATCCACTTTTGGAAACAAAAAATACTCATAACTCGACAAATAGGAAAGATAGAACGTTCTAGTCTTCACCAATCGATAGAGGGGACAATTTTACATATTTTGGTGAATTTTGAGTCCATATTTCCAAGGATTATGGGAGTTGGAAAAAATCAATTTGTATCGCAAAATATTTCCATAGCTACCCCCTTTGTTCTAAATTTTCGACAAAAAAATTATAAAAAATGCAAAAAATTCGTAAAGAGGGGTTTTTTTGGCCAAAAAATCGACTGGCACAATCAGTTTTGTGATAAAATCATTATTTCGCCTTCAAATAGAGTCATGAAATTTTCGAAAATCCACTTTTCGAAACAAAAAATACTCATAACTCGACAAATAGGAAAGATAGAACGTTCTAGTCTTCACCAATCGATAGAGGGGACAATTTTACATATTTTGGTAAATTTTGAGTCGATATTGTCGAGGATTAAGGAAGTTAGAAAAAAGCAATTTGTATCGCAAAATATTTCCATAGCTACCCCCTTTGTTCTGAATTTTCGACAAAAAAATTATAAAAAATGCAAAAAATTCGTAAAGAGGGGTTTTTTCGGCCAAAAAATCGACTGGCACAATCAGTTTTGTGATAAAATCATTATTTCGCCTTCAAATAGAGTCATGAAATTTTCGAAAATCCACTTTTCGAAACAAAAAATACTGATAACTCGACAAATAGGAAAGATAGAACGTTCTAGTCTTCACCAATCGATAGAGGGGACAATTTTACATATTTTAGTGAATTTTAAGTCTATATTTCCAAGGATTATGGGAGTTAAAAAAAATCAATTTGTATCGCAAAACATTTCCATAGCTACCCCCTTTGTTCTAAATTTTCGACAAAAAAATTATAAAAAATGCTAAAAATTTGTAAAGAGGGGTTTTTTTGGCCAAAAAATCGACTGGAAGAATCAGTTTTGTGATAAAATCATTATTTCGCCTTCAAATAGAGTCATGAAATTTTCGAAAATCCACTTTTCGAAACAAAAAATACTCAGAACTCGACAAATAGGAAAGATAGAACGTTCTAGTCTTCACCATTCGATAGAGGGGACAATTTTACATATTTTAGTGAATTTTGAGTTGATATTGTCAAGAATTAAGGAAGTTAGAAAAAAACAATTTGTATCGCAAAATATTTCCATACGTACCCCTTTGTTCAAAATTTTCGACAAAAAATAATTCAAAAATGCTAGAAATTCGTGAAGATGGGTTTTTTGGGTCGGAAAATCGAATGGCACAATCAGTTTTTTGATAAAATCATTATTTCGCCTGCAAATAAAGTCATGAAATTTTCGAAAATCCACTTTTCAAAACAAAAAATTGTCATAACTCGACTAATAAGGAAGATAGAACGTTCTAGTCTTCACCAATCGATAGAGGGGACAATTTTACATATTTTATTGAATTTTGAGTTGATATTGTCAAGAATTAAGAAAGTTAGAAAAAAGCAATTAGTATCGCAAAATATTTCCATACGTACCCCTTTGTTCTAAATTTTCGACAAAAAATAATTCAAAAATGCTAGAAATTCGTGAAGATGGGTTTTTTGGGTCGGAAAATCGACTGGCACAATCAGTTTTTTGATAAAATCATTATTTCGCCTCCAAATAGAGTCATGAAATTTTCGAAAATCCACTTTTCAAAACAAAAAATACTCATAACTCGACTAATAGGAAATATAGAACGTTCTAGTCTTCACCAATCGATAGAGGGGACAATTTTACATATTTTGGTGAATTTTGAGTTGATATTGTCAAGGATTAGGGAAGTTAGAAAAAAGCAATTTGTATCGCAAAATATTTCCATACGTACCCCTTCGTTCAAAATTTTCGACAAAAAATAATTCAAAAATGCTTGAAATTCGTGAAGAAGGTTTTTTTGGGTCGGAAAATCGACTGGCACAATCAGTTTTTTGATAAAATCATTATTTCGCCTCCAAATAGAGTCATGAAATTTTCGAAAATCCACTTTTCAAAACAAAAAATACTCATAACTCGACTAATAGGAAAGATAGAACGTTCTAGTCTTCACCAATCGATAGAGGGGACAATTTTACATATTTTGGTGAATTTTGAGTCGATATTGTCAAGGTTTAAGGAAGTTAGAAAAAAGCAATTTGTATCGCAAAATATTTCCATAGCTACCCCCTTTGTTCTAAATTTTCGACAAAAAAATTATAAAAAATGCAAAAAATTCGTAAAGAGGGGTTTTTTTGGCCAAAAAATCGACTGGCACAATCAGATTTGTGATAAAATCATTATTTCGCCTTCAAATAGAGTCATGAAATTTTCGAAAATCCACTTTTCAAAACAAAAAATACTCATAACTCGACTAATAGGAAAGATAGAACATTCTAGTCTTCACCAATCGATAGAGGGGACAATTTTACATATTTTAGTGAATTTTGAGTTGATATTGTCAAGAATTAAGGAAGTTAGAAAAAAGCAATTTGTATCGCAAAATATTTCCATACGTACCCCTTTGTTCAAAATTTTCGACAAAAAATAATTCAAAAATGCTAGAAATTCGTGAAGATGGGTTTTTTGGGTCGGAGAATCGAATGGCACAATCAGTTTTTTGATAAAATCATTATTTCGCCTTCAAATAGAGTCATGAAATTTTCGAAAATCCACTTTTCGAAAAAAAAAATACTCATAACTCGACAAATAGGAAAGATAGAACGTTCTAGTCTTCACCAATCGATAGAGGGGACAATTTTACATATTTTAGTGAATTTTAAGTCTATATTTCCAAGGATTATGGGAGTTAGAAAAAATCAATTTGTATC
This sequence comes from Lochmaea crataegi, assembly GCA_947563755.1. Taxonomy (NCBI): domain Eukaryota; kingdom Metazoa; phylum Arthropoda; class Insecta; order Coleoptera; family Chrysomelidae; genus Lochmaea; species Lochmaea crataegi. Next base: position 15,405,441 of record OX387428.1, read on the forward strand.
GCAAAACATTTCCATAGCTACCCCCTTTGTTCTAAATTTTCGACAAAAAAATTATAAAAAATGCTAAAAATCCACTTTTCGAAACAAAAAATACTCAGAACTCGACAAATAGGAAAGATAGAACGTTCTAGTCTTCACCAATCGATAGAGGGGACAATTTTACATATTTTGGTGAATTTTGAGTCGATATTGTCAAGGATTAAGGAAGTTAGAAAAAAGCAATTTGTATCGCAAAATATTTCCATACCGCTTTGTTCTAAATTTTCGACAAAAAAATTATAAAAAATGCAAAAAGTTCGTAAAGAGGGGTTTTTTTGGCCAAAAAATCGACTGGCACAATCAGTTTTGTGATAAAATCATTATTTCGCCTTCAAATAGAGTCATGAATTTTTCGAAAATCCACTTTTCGAAACAAAAAATACTCAGAACTCGACAAATAGGAAAGATAGAACGTTCTAGTCTTCACCAGTCGATAGAGGGGACAATTTTACATATTTTGGTGAATTTTGAGTACATATTTCCAAGGATTATAGGAGTTGGAAAAAATCAATTTGTATCGCAAAATATTTCCATAGCTACCCCCTTTGTTCTAAATTTTCGACAAAAAAATTATAAAAAATGCTAAAAATTCGTAAAGAGGGGTTTTTTTGGCCAAAAAATCGACTGGCACAATTAGTTTTGTGATAAAATCATTATTTCGCCTTCAAATAGAGTCATGAAATTTTCGAAAATCCACTTTTCAAAACAAAAAATACTCATAACTCGACTAATAGGAAAGATAGAACGTTCTAGTCTTCACCAATCGATAGAGGGGACAATTTTACATATTTTAGTGAATTTTGAGTCGATATTGCCAAGGATTAAGGGAGTTAGAAAAAAGCAATTTGTATCGCAAAATATTTTCATACTACCCCCTTTGTTCTAAATTTTCGACAAAAAAATTATAAAAAATGCTAAAAATTCGTAAAGAGGGGTTTTTTTGGCCAAAAAATCGACTGGCACAATCAGTTTTGTGATAAAATCATTATTTCGCCTTCAAATAGAGTCATGAAATTTTCGAAAATCCACTTTTCGAAACAAAAAATATTCATAACTCGACAAAGAAGGAAGATAGAACGTTCTAGTCTTCACCAATCGATAGAGGGGACAATTTTACATATTTGCGTGAATTTTGAGTCGATATTTCCAAGGATTAGGGGAGTTAGAAAAAAGAAATTTGTATCCCAAAATATTTCCATAGCTACCACCTTTGTTCTAAATTTTCGACAAAAAATGATTCAAAAATGCTAGAAATTCGTGAAGATGGGTTTCTTAGGTCGGAAAATCGACTGGCACAATCAGTTTTTTGATAAAATCATTATTTCGCCTTCAAATAGAGTCATGAAATTTTCGAAAATCCACTTTTGGAAACAAAAAATACTCATAACTCGACAAATAGGAAAGATAGAACGTTCTAGTCTTCACCAATCGATAGAGGGGACAATTTTACATATTTTGGTGAATTTTGAGTCCATATTTCCAAGGATTATGGGAGTTGGAAAAAATCAATTTGTATCGCAAAATATTTCCATAGCTACCCCCTTTGTTCTAAATTTTCGACAAAAAAATTATAAAAAATGCAAAAAAATTCGTAAAGAGGGGTTTTTTTTGGCCAAAAAATCGACTGGCACAATCAGTTTTGTGATAAAATCATTATTTCGCCTTCAAATAGAGTCATGAAATTTTCGAAAATCCACTTTTCGAAACAAAAAATACTCATAACTCGACAAATAGGAAAGATAGAACGTTCTAGTCTTCACCAATCGATAGAGGGGACAATTTTACATATTTTAGTGAATTTTAAGTCTATATTTCCAAGGATTATGGGAGTTAAAAAAAATCAATTTGTATCGCAAAACATTTCCATAGCTACCCCCTTTGTTCTAAATTTTCGACAAAAAAATTATAAAAAATGCAAAAAATTTGTAAAGAGGGGTTTTTTTGGCCAAAAAATCGACTGGCAGAATCAGTTTTGTGATAAAATCATTATTTCGCCTTCAAATAGAGTCATGAAATTTTCGAAAATCCACTTTTCGAAACAAAAAATACTCATAACTCGACAAATAGGAAAGATAGAACGTTCTAGTCTTCACCAATCGATAGAGGGGACAATTTTACATATTTTGGTGAATTTTGAGTTGATATTGTCGAGAATTAAGGAAGATAGAAAAAAACAATTTGTATCGCAAAATATTTCCATACGTACCCCTTTGTTCAAAATTTTCGACAAAAAATAATTCAAAAATGCTAGAAATTCGTGAAGATGGGTTTTTTGGGTCGGAAAATCGAATGGCACAATCAGTTTTTTGATAAAATCATTATTTCGCCTGCAAATAAAGTCATGAAATTTTCGAAAATCCACTTTTCAAAACAAAAAATTGTCATAACTCGACTAATAAGGAAGATAGAACGTTCTAGTCTTCACCAATCGATAGAGGGGACAATTTCACATATTTTATTGAATTTTGAGTTGATATTGTCGAGAATTAAGGAAGTTAGAAAAAAGCAATTTGTATCGCAAAATATTTCCATACGTACCCCTTTGTTCAAAATTTTCGACAAAAAATAATTCAAAAATGCTTGAAATTCGTGAAGATGGTTTTTTTGGGTCGGAAAATCGACTGGCACAATCAGTTTTTTGATAAAATCATTATTTCGCCTTCAAATAGAGTCATGAATTTTTCGAAAATCCACTTTTCGAAACAAAAAATACTCAGAACTCGACAAATAGGAAAGATAGAACGTTCTAGTCTTCACCAATCGATAGAGGGGACAATTTTACATATTTTGGTGAATTTTGAGTCCATATTTCCAAGGATTATAGGAGTTGGAAAAAATCAATTTGTATCGCAAAATATTTCCATAGCTACCCCCTTTGTTCTAAATTTTCGACAAAAAAATTATAAAAAATGCTAAAAATTCGTAAAGAGGGGTTTTTTTGGCCAAAAAATCGACTGGCACAATTAGTTTTGTGATAAAATCATTATTTCGCCTCCAAATAGAGTCATGAAATTTTCGAAAATCCACTTTTCAAAACAAAAAATACTCATAACTCGACTAATAGGAAAGATAGAACATTCTAGTCTTCACCAATCGATAGAGGGGACAATTTTACATATTTTAGTGAATTTTGAGTTGATATTGTCAAGAATTAAGGAAGTTAGAAAAAAGCAATTTGTATCGCAAAATATTTCCATACGTACCCCTTTGTTCTAAATTTTCTACAAAAAATAATTCAAAAGTGCTAGAAATTCGTGAAGATGGGTTTTTTGGGTCGGAAAATCGAATGGCACAATCAGTTTTTTGATAAAATCATTATTTCGCCTCCAAATAGAGTCATGAAATTTTCGAAAATCCACTTTTCAAAACAAAAAATACTCATAACTCGACTAATAGGAAAGATAGAACGTTCTAGTCTTCACCAATCGATAGAGGGGACAATTTTACATATTTTGGTGAATTTTGAGTCGATATTGTCGAGGATTAAGGAAGTTAGAAAAAAGCAATTTGTATCGCAAAATATTTCCATACTACCCCCTTTGTTCTAAATTTTCGACAAAAAATAATTCAAAAATGCTTGAAATTCGTGAAGATGGTTTTTTTGGGTCGGAAAATCGACTGGCACAATCAGTTTTTTGATAAAATCATTATTTCGCCTCCAAATAGAGTCATGAAATTTTCGAAAATCCACTTTTCAAAACAAAAAATACTCATAACTCGACTAATAGGAAAGATAGAACATTCTTGTCTTCACCAATCGATAGAGGGGACAATTTTACATATTTTGGTGAATTTTGAGTCGATATTGTCAAGGATTGAGGGAGTTAGAAATAAGCAATTTGTATCGCAAAATATTTCCATACCTACCCCTTTGTTCTAAATTTTCGAGAAAAAATTTTAAACAATGCTAAAAATTCGTAAAGAGGGGTTTTTTGGACCGGAAAATCGACTGGCAAATCTTGACAATTTTTTTAAGTCTTAAGCTTCAAAATATTTTCGTAAGTTCCAAATTGTCAATCTTTTTAAAGGCGTGAGTTAGGGAAAAAATTAGTTAAATATAGTTCTTGATCACGATGTTTGATGAAACTCTATTTTCAAAGTTTCGGTAGCGGTCCAGCTGCCGTTATCAAGAATAATGAAAAATAATAAATTTTCGAATCATCGAAAATTTATTATTTTCGATTAATCGATTATTTTCGATTAATCGATTATTTTCGATTAATAGATTATTTTCGATCAATCGATTATTTTATATGAATCGATCATTTTCGATTAAACGATTTTTTTCGATTAATCGATTTTTTTCGATTAATCGATTATTTTCAATTAATCAATTATTTTCGATTAATCGATTATTTTCGATTAATCGATTATTTTCGATTAATCGATTATTTTCGATTAATCGATTATTTTCGATTAATCGATTATTTTCGATTAATCAATTATTCAAATCAATTAATCGATTAACATCGATTAATCGATTAATCGAAAATAATCGATTATTTTATATAATCGAGATTCGATTATGTTTTTTGATAATCGCCCACCCCTAATTTTGAGTCGATATTGCCAAAGGATTAAGGGAGTTAGAAAAAAGCAATTTGTTTCGCAAAATATTTCCATACCCCTTTGTTCTAAATTTTCGACAAAAAAATTATAAAAAATGCAAAAAATTCGTAAAGAGGGGTTTTTTTGGCCAAAAAATCGACTGGCACAATCAGTTTTGTGATAAAATCATTATTTCGCCTTCAAATAGAGTCATGAAATTTTCGAAAATCCACTTTTCGAAACAAAAAATACTCAGAACTCGACAAATAAGGAAGATAGAACGTTCTAGTCTTCACCAATCGATAGAGGGGACAATTTTACATATTTTGGTGAATTTTGAGTCGATATTGTCGAGGATTAAGGAAGTTAGAAAAAAGCAATTTGTATCGCAAAATATTTCCATACTACCCCCTTTGTTCTAAATTTTCGACAAAAAAATTATAAAAAATGCTAAAAATTCGTAAAGAGGGGTTTTTTTTGGCCAAAAAATCGACTGGCACAATCAGTTTTGTGATAAAATCATTATTTCGCCTTCAAATAGAGTCATGAAATTTTCGAAAATCCACTTTTCGAAACAAAAAATACTCATAACTCGACTAATAGGAAAGATAGAACGTTCTAGTCTTCACCAATCGATAGAGGGGACAATTTTACATATTTTGGTGAATTTTGAGTCGATATTGTCAAGGATTGAGGGAGTTAGAAATAAGCAATTTGTATCGCAAAATATTTCCATACCTACCCCTTTGTTCTAAATTTTCGAGAAAAAATTTTAAACAATGCTAAAAATTCGTAAAGAGGGGTTTTTTGGCCAAAAAATCGACTGGCAGAATCAGTTTTGTGATAAAATCATTATTTCGCCTTCAAATAGAGTCATGAAATTTTCGAAAATCCACTTTTCGAAACAAAAAATACTCATAACTCGACAAATAGGAAAGATAGAACGTTCTAGTCTTCACCAATCGATAGAGGGGACAATTTTACATATTTTAGTGAATTTTGAGTCCATATTTCCAAGGATTCTGGGAGTTAGAAAAAATCAATTTGTATCGCAAAATATTTCCATACGTACCCCTTTGTTCAAAATTTTCTACAAAAAATAATTCAAAAGTGCTAGAAATTCGTGAAGATGGGTTTTTTGGGTCGGAAAATCGAATGGCACAATCAGTTTTTTGATAAAATCATTATTTCGCCTCCAAATAGAGTCATGAAATTTTCGAAAATCCACTTTTCAAAACAAAAAATACTCATAACTCGACTAATAGGAAAGATAGAACGTTCTAGTCTTCACCAATCGATAGAGGGGACAATTTTACATATTTTGGTGAATTTTGAGTCGATATTGTCAAGGATTAAGGGAGTTAGAAAAAAGCAATTTGTATCGCAAAATATTTCCATACGTACCCCTTTGTTCTAAATTTTCGACAAAAAATAATTCAAAAATGCTAGAAATTCGTGAAGATGGGTTTTTTGGGTCGGAAAATCGACTGGCACAATCAGTTTTTTGATAAAATCATTATTTCGCCTGCAAATAAAGTCATGAGATTTTCGAAAATCCACTTTTCAAAACAAAAAATTGTCATAACTCGACTAATAAGGAAGATAGAACGTTCTAGTCTTCACCAATCGATAGAGGGGACAATTTTACATATTTTATTGAATTTTGAGTTGATATTGTCGAGAATTAAGGAAGTTAGACAAAAGCAATTTGTATCGCAAAATATTTCCATACGTACCCCTTAGTTCTAAATTTTCGACAAAAAATAATTCAAAAATGCTAGAAATTCGTGAAGATGGGTTTTTTGGGTCGGAAAATCGACTGGCACAATCAGTTTTTTGATAAAATCATTATTTCGCCTCCAAATAGAGTCATGAAATTTTCGCAAATCCACTTTTCAAAACAAAAAATACTCATAACTCGACTAATAGGAAAGAAAGAACGTTCTAGTCTTCACCAATCGATAGAGGGGACAATTTTACATATTTTGGTGAATTTTGAGTCGATATTGTCAAGGATTAAGGAAGTTAGAAAAAAGCAATTTGTATCGCAAAATATTTCCATACCTACCCCTTTGTTCTAAATTTTCGAGAAAAAATTTCAAACAATGCTAAAAATTCGTAAAGAGGGGTTTTTTGGACCGGAAAATCGACTGGCAAATCTTGACAATTTTTTTAAGTCTTAAGCTTCAAAATATTTTCGTAAGTTCCAAATTGTCAATCTTTTTAAAGGCGTGAGTTAGGGAAAAAATTAGTTAAATATAGTTCTTGATCACGATGTTTGATGAAACTCTATTTTCAAAGTTTCGGTAGCGGTCCAGCTGCCGTTATCAAGAATAATGAAAAATAATAAATTTTCGAATCATCGAAAATTGATTATTTTCGATTAATCGATTATTTTCGATAAATCGATTATTTTCGATTAATCGATTATTTTCGATCAATCGATTATTTTATATGAATCGATTATTTTCGATTAATCGATTTTTTTCGATTGAACGATTTTTTATATGAATCGATTATTATCGATTAATCGATCTTTTTCGATTAATCGATTTTTTTCGATTAATCGATTTTTTTCGATTAATTGATTATTTTCGATTAATCAATTATTTTCGATTAATCGATTATTTTCGATTAATCGATTATTTTCGATTAATCAATTAATCAAATCAATTAATCGATTAACATCGATTAATCGATTAATCGAAAATAATCGATTATTTTATATAATCGATAATCGATTATGTTTTTTGATAATCGCCCACCCCTAATTTTGAGTCGATATTGCCAAAGGATTAAGGGAGTTAGAAAAAAGCAATTTGTTTCGCAAAATATTTCCATACCCCTTTGTTCTAAATTTTCGACAAAAAAATTATAAAAAATGCAAAAAATTCGTAAAGAGGGGTTTTTTTGGCCAAAAAATCGACTGGCACAATCAGTTTTGTGATAAAATCATTATTTCGCCTTCAAATAGAGTCATGAAATTTTCGAAAATCTACTTTTCGAAACAAAAAATACTCATAACTCGACAAATAAGGAAGATAGAACGTTCTAGTCTTCACCAATCGATAGAGGGGACAATTTTACATATTTGCGTGGATTTTGAGTCGATATTTCCAAGGATTAGGGGAGTTAGAAAAAAGAAATTTGTATCCCAAAATATTTCCATAGCTACCACCTTTGTTCTAAATTTTCGACAAAAAATGATTCAAAAATGCTAGAAATTCGTGAAGATGGGTTTTTTGGGTCGGAAAATCGACTGGCACAATCAGTTTTTTGATAAAATCATTATTTCGCCTGCAAATAAAGTCATGAAATTTTCGAAAATCCACTTTTCAAAACAAAAAATTGTCATAACTCGACTAATAAGGAAGATAGAACGTTCTAGTCTTCACCAATCGATAGAGGGGACAATTTTACATATTTTATTGAATTTTGAGTTGATATTGTCGAGAATTAAGGAAGTTAGAAAAAAGCAATTTGTATCGCAAAATATTTCCATACGTACCCCTTTGTTCTAAATTTTCGACAAAAAATAATTCAAAAATGCTAGAAGTTCGTGAAGATGGGTTTTTTGGGTCGGAAAATCGACTGGCACAATCAGTTTTTTGATAAAATCATTATTTCGCCTCCAAATAGAGTCATGAAATTTTCGAAAATCCACTTTTCAAAAAAAAAATACTCATAACTCGACTAATAGGAAAGATAGAACGTTCTAGTCTTCACCAATCGATAGAGGGGACAATTTTACATATTTTAGTGAATTTTGAGTTGATATTGTCAAGAATTAAGGAAGTTAGAAAAAAACAATTTGTATCGCAAAATATTTCCATACGTACCCCTTTGTTCAAAATTTTCGACAAAAAATAATTCAAAAATGCTAGAAATTCGTGAAGATGGGTTTTTTGGGTCGGAAAATCGACTGGCACAATCAGTTTTTTGATAAAATCATTATTTCGCCTGCAAATAAAGTCATGAGATTTTCGAAAATCCACTTTTCAAAACAAAAAATTGTCATAACTCGACTAATAAGGAAGATAGAACGTTCTAGTCTTCACTAATCGATAGAGGGGACAATTTTACATATTTTATTGAATTTTGAGTTGATATTGTCGAGAATTAGGGAAGTTAGACAAAAGCAATTTGTATCGCAAAATATTTCCATACGTACCCCTTTGTTCTAAATTTTCGACAAAAAATAATTCAAAAATGCTAGAAATTCGTGAAGATGGGTTTTTTGGGTCGGAAAATCGACTGGCACAATCAGTTTTTTGATAAAATCATTATTTCGCCTCCAAATTGAGTCATGAAATTTTCGAAAATCCACTTTTCAAAACAAAAAATACTCATAACTCGACTAATAGGAAAGAAAGAACGTTCTAGTCTTCACCAATCGATAGAGGGGACAATTTTACATATTTTGGTGAATTTTGAGTCGATATTGTCAAGGATTAAGGAAGTTAGAAAAAAGCAATTTGTATCGCAAAATATTTCCATACCTACCCCTTTGTTCTAAATTTTCGAGAAAAAATTTTAAACAATGCTAAAAATTCGTAAAGAGGGGTTTTTTGGACCGGAAAATCGACTGGCAAATCTTGACAATTTTTTTAAGTCTTAAGCTTCAAAATATTTTCGTAAGTTCCAAATTGTCAATCTTTTTAAAGGCGTGAGTTAGGGAAAAAATTAGTTAAATATAGTTCTTGATCACGATGTTTGATGAAACTCTATTTTCAAAGTTTCGGTAGCGGTCCAGCTGCCGTTATCAAGAATAATGAAAAATAATAAATTTTCGAATCATCGAAAATTTATTATTTTCGATTAATCGATTATTTTCGATTAATCGATTATTTTCGATTAATCGATTATTTTCGATCAATCGATTATTTTATATGAATCGATCATTTTCGATTAAACGATTTTTTTCGATTAATCGATTTTTTTCGATTAATCGATTATTTTCAATTAATCAATTATTTTCGATTAATCGATTATTTTCGATTAATCGATTATTTTCGATTAATCGATTATTTTCGATTAATCGATTATTTTCGATTAATCAATTATTCAAATCAATTAATCGATTAACATCGATTAATCGATTAATCGAAAATAATCGATTATTTTATATAATCGAGATTCGATTATGTTTTTTGATAATCGCCCACCCCTAATTTTGAGTCGATATTGCCAAAGGATTAAGGGAGTTAGAAAAAAGCAATTTGTTTCGCAAAATATTTCCATACCCCTTTGTTCTAAATTTTCGACAAAAAAATTATAAAAAATGCAAAAAATTCGTAAAGAGGGGTTTTTTTGGCCAAAAAATCGACTGGCACAATCAGTTTTGTGATAAAATCATTATTTCGCCTTCAAATAGAGTCATGAAATTTTCGAAAATCCACTTTTCGAAACAAAAAATACTCAGAACTCGACAAATAGGAAAGATAGAACGTTCTAGTCTTCACCAATCGATAGAGGGGACAATTTTACATATTTTGGTGAATTTTGAGTCGATATTGTCAAGGATTAAGGAAGTTAGAAAAAAGCAATTTGTATCGCAAAACATTTCCATAGCTACCCCCTTTGTTCTAAATTTTCGACAAAAAAATTATAAAAAATGCTAAAAATTCGTAAAGAGGGGTTTTTTTGGCCAAAAAATCGACTGGCACAATCAGTTTTGTGATAAAATCATTATTTCGCCTTCAAATAGAGTCATGAAATTTTCGAAAATCTACTTTTCGAAACAAAAAATACTCATAACTCGACAAATAAGGAAGATAGAACGTTCTAGTCTTCACCAATCGATAGAGGGGACAATTTTACATATTTGCGTGGATTTTGAGTCGATATTTCCAAGGATTAGGGGAGTTAGAAAGAAGAAATTTGTATCCCAAAATATTTCCATAGCTACCCCCTTTGTTCTAAATTTTCGACAAAAAAATTATAAAAAATGCAAAAAATTCGTAATGAGGGGTTTTTTTGGCCAAAAAATCGACTGGCACAATCAGTTTTGTGATAAAATCATTATTTCGCCTTCAAATAGAGTCATGAATTTTTCGAAAATCCACTTTTCGAAACGAAAAATACTCAGAACTCGACAAATAGGAAAGATAGAACGTTCTAGTCTTCACCAATCGATAGAGGGGACAATTTTACATATTTTGGTGAATTTTGAGTCCATATTTCCAAGGATTATAGGAGTTGGAAAAAATCAATTTGTATCGCAAAATATTTCCATAGCTACCCCCTTCGTTCTAAATTTTCGACAAAAAAATTATAAAAAATGCTAAAAATTCGTAAACAGGGGTTTTTTTGGCCAAAAAATCGCCTGGCACAATTAGTTTTGTGATAAAATCATTATTTCGCCTTCAAATAGAGTCATGAAATTTTCGAAAATCCACTTTTCAAAACAAAAAATACTCATAACTCGACTAATAGGAAAGATAGAACGTTCTAGTCTTCACCAATCGATAGAGGGGACAATTTTACATATTTTAGTGAATTTTGAGTCGATATTGCCAAGGATTAAGGGAGTTAGAAAAAAGCAATTTGTATCGCAAAATATTTCCATACTACCCCCTTTGTTCTAAATTTTCGACAAAAAAATTATAAAAATGCTAAAAATTCGTAAAGAGGGGTTTTTTTGGCCAAAAAATCGACTGGCACAATCAGTTTTGTGATAAAATCATTATTTCGCCTTCAAATAGAGTCATGAAATTTTCGAAAATCCACTTTTCGAAACAAAAAATACTCAGAACTCGACAAATAGGAAAGATAGAACGTTCTAGTCTTCACCAATCGATAGAGGGGACAATTTTACATATTTTGGTGAATTTTGAGTCGATATTGTCAAGGATTAAGGAAGTTAGAAAAAAGCAATTTGTATCGCAAAATATTTCCATACCGCTTTGTTCTAAATTTTCGACAAAAAAATTATAAAAAATGCAAAAAGTTCGTAAAGAGGGGTTTTTTTGGCCAAAAAATCGACTGGCACAATCAGTTTTGTGATAAAATCATTATTTCGCCTTCAAATAGAGTCATGAATTTTTCGAATATCCACTTTTCGAAACAAAAAATACTCAGAACTCGACAAATAGGAAAGATAGAACGTTCTAGTCTTCACCAATCGATAGAGGGGACAATTTTACATATTTTGGTGAATTTTGAGTCCATATTTCCAAGGATTATAGGAGTTGGAAAAAATCAATTTGTATCGCAAAATATTTCCATAGCTACCCCCTTTGTTCTAAATTTTCGACAAAAAAATTATAAAAAATGCAAAAAATTCGTAAAGAGGGGTTTTTTTGGCCAAAAAATCGACTGGCACAATCAGTTTTGTGATAAAATCATTATTTCGCCTTCAAATAGAGTCATGAAATTTTCGAAAATCCACTTTTCGAAACAAAAAATACTCAGAACTCGACAAATAGGAAAGATAGAACGTTCTAGTCTTCACCAATCGATAGAGGGGACAATTTTACATATTTTGGTGAATTTTGAGTCGATATTGTCAAGGATTAAGGGAAGTTAGAAAAAAGCAATTTGTATCGCAAAACATTTCCATAGCTACCCCCTTTGTTCTAAATTTTCGACAAAAAAATTATAAAAAATGCTAAAAATTCGTAAAGAGGGGTTTTTTTTGGCCAAAAAATCGACTGGCACAATCAGTTTTGTGATAAAATCATTATTTCGCCTTCAAATAGAGTCATGAAATTTTCGAAAATCTACTTTTCGAAACAAAAAATACTCATAACTCGACAAATAAGGAAGATAGAACGTTCTAGTCTTCACCAATCGATAGAGGGGACAATTTTACATATTTGCGTGGATTTTGAGTCGATATTTCCAAGGATTAGGGGAGTTAGAAAGAAGAAATTTGTATCCCAAAATATTTCCATAGCTACCCCCTTTGTTCTAAATTTTCGACAAAAAAATTATAAAAAATAAAAATTCGTAATGAGGGGTTTTTTTTGGCCAAAAAATCGACTGGCACGATCAGTTTTGTGATAAAATCATTATTTCGCCTTCAAATAGAGTCATGAATTTTTCGAAAATCCACTTTTCGAAACGAAAAATACTCAGAACTCGACAAATAGGAAAGATAGAACGTTCTAGTCTTCACCAATCGATAGAGGGGACAATTTTACATATTTTGGTGAATTTTGAGTCCATATTTCCAAGGATTATAGGAGTTGGAAAAAATCAATTTGTATCGCAAAATATTTCCATAGCTACCCCCTTCGTTCTAAATTTTCGACAAAAAAATTATAAAAAATGCTAAAAATTCGTAAACAGGGGTTTTTTTTGGCCAAAAAATCGCCTGGCACAATTAGTTTTGTGATAAAATCATTATTTCGCCTTCAAATAGAGTCATGAAATTTTCGAAAATCCACTTTTCAAAACAAAAAATACTCATAACTCGACTAATAGGAAAGATAGAACGTTCTAGTCTTCACCAATCGATAGAGGGGACAATTTTACATATTTTAGTGAATTTTGAGTCGATATTGCCAAGGATTAAGGGAGTTAGAAAAAAGCAATTTGTATCGCAAAATATTTCCATACTACCCCCTTTGTTCTAAATTTTCGACAAAAAAATTATAAAAAATGCTAAAAATTCGTAAAGAGGGGTTTTTTTTGGCCAAAAAATCGACTGGCACAATCAGTTTTGTGATAAAATCATTATTTCGCCTTCAAATAGAGTCATGAAATTTTCGAAAATCCACTTTTCGAAACAAAAAATACTCAGAACTCGACAAATAGGAAAGATAGAACGTTCTAGTCTTCACCAATCGATAGAGGGGACAATTTTACATATTTTGGTGAATTTTGAGTCGATATTGTCAAGGATTAAGGAAGTTAGAAAAAAGCAATTTGTATCGCAAAATATTTCCATACCGCTTTGTTCTAAATTTTCGACAAAAAAATTATAAAAAATGCAAAAAGTTCGTAAAGAGGGGTTTTTTTGGCCAAAAAATCGACTGGCACAATCAGTTTTGTGATAAAATCATTATTTCGCCTTCAAATAGAGTCATGAATTTTTCGAATATCCACTTTTCGAAACAAAAAATACTCAGAACTCGACAAATAGGAAAGATAGAACGTTCTAGTCTTCACCAATCGATAGAGGGGACAATTTTACATATTTTGGTGAATTTTGAGTCCATATTTCCAAGGATTATAGGAGTTGGAAAAAATCAATTTGTATCGCAAAATATTTCCATAGCTACCCCCTTTGTTCTAAATTTTCGACAAAAAAATTATAAAAAATGCTAAAAATTCGTAAAGAGGGGTTTTTTTGGCCAAAAAATCGACTGGCACAATCAGTTTTGTGATAAAATCATTATTTCGCCTTCAAATAGAGTCATGAAATTTTCGAAAATCCACTTTTCGAAACAAAAAATACTCAGAACTCGACAAATAGGAAAGATAGAACGTTCTAGTCTTCACCAATCGATAGAGGGGACAATTTTACATATTTTGGTGAATTTTGAGTCGATATTGTCAAGGATTAAGGAAGTTAGAAAAAAGCAATTTGTATCGCAAAATATTTCCATACCGCTTTGTTCTAAATTTTCGACAAAAAAATTATAAAAAATGCAAAAAGTTTGTAAAGAGGGGTTTTTTTGGCCAAAAAATCGACTGGCACAATCAGTTTTGTGATAAAATCATTATTTCGCCTTCAAATAGAGTCATGAAATTTTCGAAAATCTACTTTTCGAAACAAAAAATACTCATAACTCGACAAATAAGGAAGATAGAACGTTCTAGTCTTCACCAATCGATAGAGGGGACAATTTTACATATTTTGGTGAATTTTGAGTCGATATTGTCAAGGATTAAGGAAGTTAGAAAAAAGCAATTTGTATCGCAAAATATTTCCATACGTACCCCTTTGTTCAAAATTTTCGACAAAAAATAATTCAAAAATGCTTGAAATCGTGAAGATGGTTTTTTTTGGGTCGGAAAATCGACTGGCACAATCAGTTTTTTGATAAAATCATTATTTCGCCTCCAAATAGAGTCATGAAATTTTCGAAAATCCACTTTTCAAAACAAAAAATACTCATAACTCGACTAATAGGAAAGATAGAACGTTCTAGTCTTCACCAATCGATAGAGGGGACAATTTTACATATTTTTGTGAATTTTGAGTCGATATTGTCAAGGATTGAGGGAGTTAGAAAAAAGCAATTTGTATCGCAAAATATTTCCATACCTACCCCTTTGTTCTAAATTTTCGAGAAAAAATTTTAAACAATGCTAAAAATTCGTAAAGAGGTGTTTTTTGGACCGGAAAATCGACTGGCAAATCTTGACAATTTTTTTAAGTCTTAAGCTTCAAAATATTTTCGTAAGTTCCAAATTGTCAATCTTTTTAAAGGCGTCAGTTAGGGAAAAAATTAGTTAAATATAGTTCTTGATCACGATGTTTGATGAAACTCTATTTTCAAAGTTTCGGTAGCGGTCCAGCTGCCGTTATCAAGAATAATGAAAAATAATAAATTTTCGAATCATCGAAAATTGATTATTTTCGATTAATCGATTATTTTCGATTAATCGATTATTTTCGATTAATCGATTATTTTCGATTAATCGATTATTTTCGATCAATCGATTATTTTATATGAATCGATTATTTTCGATTAATCGATTTTTTTCGATTAAACGATTTTTTTCGATTATTCGATTTTTTTCGATTAATCGATTATTTTCGATTAATCAATTATTTTCGATTAATCGATTATTTTCGATTAATCGATTATTTTCGATTAATCAATTAATCAAATCAATTAATCGATTAACATCGATTAATCGATTAATCGATTAATCGAAAATAATCGATTATTTTATATAATCGATAATCGATTATGTTTTTTGATAATCGCCCACCCCTAATTTTGAGTCGATATTGCCAAAGGATTAAGGGAGTTAGAAAAAAGCAATTTGTTTCGCAAAATATTTCCATACCCCTTTGTTCTAAATTTTCGACAAAAAAATTATAAAAAATGCAAAAAATTAGTAAAGAGGGGTTTTTTTGGCCAAAAAATCGACTGGCACAATCAGTTTTGTGATAAAATCATTATTTCGCCTTCAAATAGAGTCATGAAATTTACGAAAATCTACTTTTCGAAACAAAAAATATTCATAACTCGACAAATAAGGAAGATAGAACGTTCTAGTCTTCACCAATGGATAGAGGGGACAATTTTACATATTTGCGTGAATTTTGAGTCGATATTTCCAAGGATTAGGGGAGTTAGAAAAAAGAAATTTGTATCCCAAAATATTTCCATAGCTACCACCTTTGTTCTAAATTTTCGACAAAAAATGATTCAAAAATGCTAGAAATTCGTGAAGATGGGTTTTTTAGGTCGGAAAATCGACTGGCACAATCAGTTTTTTGATAAAATCATTATTTCGCCTTCAAATAGAGTCATGAAATTTTCGAAAATCCACTTTTGGAAACAAAAAATACTCATAACTCGACAAATAGGAAAGATAGAACGTTCTAGTCTTCACCAATCGATAGAGGGGACAATTTTACATATTTTGGTGAATTTTGAGTCCATATTTCCAAGGATTATGGGAGTTGGAAAAAATCAATTTGTATCGCAAAATATTTCCATAGCTACCCCCTTTGTTCTAAATTTTCGACAAAAAAATTATAAAAAATGCAAAAAATTCGTAAAGAGGGGTTTTTTTGGCCAAAAAATCGACTGGCACAATCAGTTTTGTGATAAAATCATTATTTCGCCTTCAAATAGAGTCATGAAATTTTCGAAAATCCACTTTTCGAAACAAAAAATACTCATAACTCGACAAATAGGAAAGATAAAACGTTCTAGTCTTCACCAATCGATAGAGGGGACAATTTTACATATTTGCCTGGATTTCGAGTCGATATTTCCAAGGATTAGGGAAGTTAGAAAGAAGAAATTTGTATCCCAAAATATTTCCATAGCTACCACCTTTGTTCTAAATTTTCGACAAAAAATGATTCAAAAATGCTAGAAATTCGTGAAGATGGGTTTTTTGGGTCGGAAAATCGACTGGCACAATCAGTTTTTTGATAAAATCATTATTTCGCCTCCAAATAGAGTCATGAAATTTTCGAAAATCCACTTTTCAAAACAAAAAATACTCATAACTCGACTAATAGGAAAGATAGAACGTTCTAGTCTTCACCAATCGATAGAGGGGACAATTTTACATATTTTGGTGAATTTTGAGTCGATATTGTCTAGGATTAAGGAAGTTAGAAAAAAGCAATTTGTATCGCAAAATATTTCCATACCCCAAAAAATCGACTGGCACAATCAGTTTTGTGATAAAATCATTATTTCGCCTTCAAATAGAGTCATGAAATTTACGAAAATCTACTTTTCGAAACAAAAAATATTCATAACTCGACAAATAAGGAAGATAGAACGTTCTAGTCTTCACCAATCGATAGAGGGGACAATTTTACATATTTGCGTGAATTTTGAGTCGATATTTCCAAGGATTAGGGGAGTTAGAAAAAAGAAATTTGTATCCCAAAATATTTCCATAGCTACCACCTTTGTTCTAAATTTTCGACAAAAAATGATTCAAAAATGCTAGAAATTCGTGAAGATGGGTTTTTTAGGTCGGAAAATCGACTGGCACAATCAGTTTTTTGATAAAATCATTATTTCGCCTTCAAATAGAGTCATGAAATTTTCGAAAATCCACTTTTGGAAACAAAAAATACTCATAACTCGACAAATAGGAAAGATAGAACGTTCTAGTCTTCACCAATCGATAGAGGGGACAATTTTACATATTTTGGTGAATTTTGAGTCCATATTTCCAAGGATTATGGGAGTTGGAAAATATCAATTTGTATCGCAAAATATTTCCATAGCTACCCCCTTTGTTCTAAATTTTCGACAAAAAAATTATAAAAAATGCAAAAAATTCGTAAAGAGGGGTTTTTTTGGCCAAAAAATCGACTGGCACAATCAGTTTTGTGATAAAATCATTATTTCGCCTTCAAATAGAGTCATGAAATTTTCGAAAATCCACTTTTCGAAACAAAAAATACTCATAACTCGACAAATAGGAAAGATAAAACGTTCTAGTCTTCACCAATCGATAGAGGGGACAATTTTACATATTTGCCTGGATTTCGAGTCGATATTTCCAAGGATTAGGGAAGTTAGAAAGAAGAAATTTGTATCCCAAAATATTTCCATAGCTACCACCTTTGTTCTAAATTTTCGACAAAAAATGATTCAAAAATGCTAGAAATTCGTGAAGATGGGTTTTTTGGGTCGGAAAATCGACTGGCACAATCAGTTTTTTGATAAAATCATTATTTCGCCTCCAAATAGAGTCATGAAATTTTCGAAAATCCACTTTTCAAAACAAAAAATACTCATAACTCGACTAATAGGAAAGATAGAACGTTCTAGTCTTCACCAATCGATAGAGGGGACAATTTTACATATTTTGGTGAATTTTGAGTCGATATTGTCTAGGATTAAGGAAGTTAGAAAAAAGCAATTTGTATCGCAAAATATTTCCATACCCCTTTGTTCTAAATTTTCGACAAAAAAATTATAAAAAATGCAAAAAGTTCGTAAAGAGGGGTTTTTTTGGCCAAAAAATCGACTGGCACAATCAGTTTTGTGATAAAATCATTATTTCGCCTTCAAATAGAGTCATGAAATTTTCGAAAATCTACTTTTCGAAACAAAAAATACTCATAACTCGACAAATAAGGAAGATAGAACGTTCTAGTCTTCACCAATCGATAGAGGGGACAATTTTACATATTTGCCTGGATTTCGAGTCGATATTTCCAAGGATTAGGGGAGTTAGAAAGAAGAAATTTGTATCCCAAAATATTTCCATAGCTACCACCTTTGTTCTAAATTTTCGACAAAAAATGATTCAAAAATGCTAGAAATTCGTGAAGATGGGTTTTTTAGGTCGGAAAATCGACTGGCACAATCAGTTTTTTGATAAAATCATTATTTCGCCTCCAAATAGAGTCATGAAATTTTCGAAAATCCACTTTTCAAAACAAAAAATACTCATAACTCGACTAATAGGAAAGATAGAACGTTCTAGTCTTCACCAATCGATAGAAGGGACAATTTTACATATTTTGGTGAATTTTGAGTCGATATTGTCAAGGTTTAAGGAAGTTAGAAAAAAGCAATTTGTATCGCAAAATATTTCCATAGCTACCCCCTTTGTTCTAAATTTTCGACAAAAAAATTATAAAAAATGCAAAAAATTCGTAAAGAGGGGTTTTTTTGGCCAAAAAATCGACTGGCACAATCAGATTTGTGATAAAATCATTATTTCGCCTTCAAATAGAGTCATGAAATTTCGAAAATCCTCTTTTCAAAACAAAAAATACTCATAACTCGACTAATAGGAAAGATAGAACATTCTAGTCTTCACCAATCGATAGAGGGGACAATTTTACATATTTTAGTGAATTTTGAGTTGATATTGTCAAGAATTAAGGAAGTTAGAAAAAAGCAATTTGTATCGCAAAATATTTCCATACGTACCCCTTTGTTCAAAATTTTCGACAAAAAATAATTCAAAAATGCTAGAAATTCGTGAAGATGGGTTTTTTGGGTCGGAAAATCGAATGCACAATCAGTTTTTTGATAAAATCATTATTTCGCCTTCAAATAGAGTCATGAAATTTTCGAAAATCACTTTTCGAAACAAAAAATACTCATAACTCGACAAATAGGAAAGATAGAACGTTCTAGTCTTCACCAATCGATAGAGGGGACAATTTTACATATTTTAGTGAATTTTAAGTCTAATTTCCAAGGATTATGGGAGTTGGAAAAAATCAATTTGTATCGCAAAACATTTCCATAGCCTACCCCTTTGTTCTAAATTTTCGACAAAAAAATTATAAAAAATGCTAAAAATTCGTAAAGAGGGTTTTTTTGGCCAAAAAATCGACTGGCAGAATCAGTTTTGTGATAAAATCTTATTTCGCCTTCAAATTGAGTCATGAAATTTTCGAAAATCCACTTTTCGAAACAAAAAATACTCATAACTCGACAAATAGGAAAGATAGAACGTTCTAGTCTTTACCATTCGATAGAGGGGACAATTTTACATATTTTAGTGAATTTTGAGTTGATATTGTCGAGAATTAAGGAAGTTAGAAAAAAACAATTTGTATCGCAAAATATTTCCTACGTACCCCTTTGTTCTAAATTTTCGACAAAAAATAATTCAAAAATGCTAGAAATTCGTGAAGATGGGTTTTTTTGGGTCGGAAAATCGACTGGCACAATCAGTTTTTTGATAAAATCATTATTTCGCCTCCAAATAGAGTCATGAAATTTTCGAAAATCCACTTTTCAAAACAAAAAATACTCATAACTCGACTAATAGGAAAGATAGAACGTTCTAGTCTTCACCAATCGATAGAGGGGACAATTTTACATATTTTGGTGAATTTTGAGTCGATATTGTCAAGGATTAAGGAAGTTAGAAAAAAGCAATTCGACAAAAAATAATTCAAAAATGCTTGAAATTCGTGAAGATGGTTTTTTTGGGTCGGAAAATCGACTGGCACAATCAGTTTTTTGATAAAATCATTATTTCGCCTCCAAATAGAGTCATGAAATTTTCGAAAATCCACTTTTCAAAACAAAAAATACTCATAACTCGACTAATAGGAAAGATAGAACATTCTAGTCTTCACCAATCGATAGAGGGGACAATTTTACATATTTTTGTGAATTTTGAGTCGATATTGTCAAGGATTGAGGGAGTTAGAAAAAAGCAATTTGTATCGCAAAATATTTCCATACCTACCCCTTTGTTCTAAATTTTCGAGAAAAAATTTTAAACAATGCTAAAAATTCGTAAAGAGGGGTTTTTTGGACCGGAAAATCGACTGGCAAATCTTGACAATTTTTTTAAGTCTTAAGCTTCAAAATATTTTCGTAAGTTCCAAATTGTCAATCTTTTATAAGGCGTGAGTTAGGGAAAAAATTAGTTAAATATAGTTCTTGATCACGATGTTTGATGAAACTCTATTTTCAAAGTTTCGGTAGCGGTCCAGCTGCCGTTATCAAGAATAATGAAAAATAATAAATTTTCGAATCATCGAAAATTGATTATTTTCGATTAATCGATTATTTTCGATTAATCGATTATTTTTCGATCAATCGATTATTTTATATGAATCGATTATTTTCGATTAATCGATTTTTTTCGATTAAACGATTTTTTTCGATTATTCGATTTTTTTCGATTAATCGATTATTTTCGATTAATCAATTATTTTCGATTAATCGATTATTTTCGATTATTCGATTATTTTCGATTAATCAATTAATCAAATCAATTAATCGATTAACATCGATTAATCGATTAATCGAAAATAATCGATTATTTTATATAATCGATAATCGATTATGTTTTTTGATAATCGCCCACCCCTAATTTTGAGTCGATATTGCCAAAGGATTAAGGGAGTTAGAAAAAAGCAATTTGTTTCGCAAAATATTTCCATACCCCTTTGTTCTAAATTTTCGACAAAAAAATTATAAAAAATGCAAAAAATTAGTAAAGAGGGGTTTTTTTTGGCCAAAAAATCGACTGGCACAATCAGTTTTGTGATAAAATCATTATTTCGCCTTCAAATAGAGTCATGAAATTTTCGAAAATCTACTTTTCGAAACAAAAAATATTCATAACTCGACAAATAAGGAAGATAGAACGTTCTAGTCTTCACCAATCGATAGAGGGGACAATTTTACATATTGCGTGGATTTTGAGTCGATATTTCCAAGGATTAGGGGAGTTAGAAAAAAGAAATTTGTATCCCAAAATATTTCCATAGCTACCACCTTTGTTCTAATTTTCGACAAAAAATGCTAGAAATTCGTGAAGATGGGTTTTTTAGGTCGGAAAATTGACTGGCACAATCAGTTTTTTGATAAAATCATTATTTCGCCTTCAAATAGAGTCATGAAATTTTCGAAAATCCACTTTTGGAAACAAAACATACTCATAACTCGACAAATAGGAAAGATAGAACGTTCTAGTCTTCACCAATCGATAGAGGGACAATTTTACATATTTTGGTGAATTTTGAGTCCATATTTCCAAGGATTATGGGAGTTGGAAAAAATCAATTTGTATCGCAAAATATTTCCATAGCTACCCCCTTTGTTCTAATTTTCGACAAAAAAATTATAAAAAATGCAAAAAATTCGTAAAGAGGGGTTTTTTTGGCCAAAAAATCGACTGCACAATCAGTTTTGTGATAAAATCATTATTTCGCTTTCAAATAGAGTCATGAAATTTTCGAAAATCCACTTTTCGAAACAAAAAATACTCATAACTCGACAAATAGGAAAGATAGAACGTTCTAGTCTTCACCAATCGATAGAGGGGACAATTTTACATATTTTGGTAAATTTTGAGTCGATATTGTCGAGGATTAAGGAAGTTAGAAAAAAGCAATTTGTATCGCAAAATATTTCCATAGCTACCCCCTTTGTTCTGAATTTTCGACAAAAAAATTATAAAAAAATGCAAAAATTTCGTAAAGAGGGGTTTTTTCGGCCAAAAAATCGACTGGCACAATCAGTTTTGTGATAAAATCATTATTTCGCCTTCAAATAGAGTCATGAAATTTTCGCACAATCAGTTTTTTGATAAAATCATTATTTCGCCTGCAAATAAAGTCATGAAATTTTCGAAAATCCACTTTTCAAAACAAAAAATTGTCATAACTCGACTAATAAGGAAGATAGAACGTTCTAGTCTTCACCAATCGATAGAGGGGACAATTTTACATATTTTGGTGAATTTTGAGTCGATATTGTCAAGGATTGAGGGAGTTAGAAATAAGCAATTTGTATCGCAAAATATTTCCATACCTACCCCTTTGTTCTAAATTTTCGAGAAAAAATTTTAAACAATGCTAAAAATTCGTAAAGAGGGTTTTTTGGACCGGAAAATCGACTGGCAAATCTTGACAATTTTTTTAAGTCTTAAGCTTCAAAATATTTTCGTAAGTTCCAAATTGTCAATCTTTTTAAAGGCGTGAGTTAGGGAAAAAATTAGTTAAATATAGTTCTTGATCACGATGTTTGTTGAAACTCTATTTTCAAAGTTTCGGTAGCGGTCCAGCTGCCGTTATCAAGAATAATGAAAAATAATAAATTTTCGAATCATCGAAAATTTATTATTTTCGATTAATCGATTATTTCGATTAATCGATTATTTTCGATTAATCGATTATTTTCGATCAATCGATTATTTTATATGAATCGATTATTTTCGATTAATCGATTTTTTTCGATTAAACGATTTTTTTCGATTAATCGATTTTTTTCGATTAATCGATTATTTTCAATTAATCAATTATTTTCGATTAATCGATTATTTTCGATTAATCGATTATTTTCGATTAATCGATTATTTTCGATTAATCGATTATTTTCGATTAATCGATTATTTTCGATTAATCGATTATTTTCGATTAATCAATTATTCAAATCAATTAATCGATTAACATCGATTAATCGATTAATCGAAAATAATCGATTATTTTATATAATCGAGATTCGATTATGTTTTTTGATAATCGCCCACCTCTAATTTTGAGTCGATATTGCCAAAGGATTAAGGGAGTTAGAAAAAAGCAATTTGTTTCGCAAAATATTTCCATACCCCTTTGTTCTAAATTTTCGACAAAAAAATTATAAAAAATGCAAAAAATTCGTAAAGAGGGGTTTTTTTGGCCAAAAAATCGACTGGCACAATCAGTTCTGTGATAAAATCATTATTTCGCCTTCAAATAGAGTCATGAAATTTTCGAAAATCCACTTTCGAAACAAAAAATACTCAGAACTCGACAAATAAGGAAGATAGAACGTTCTAGTCTTCACCAATCGATAGAGGGGACAATTTTACATATTTGCGTGGATTTTGAGTCGATATTTCCAAGGATTAGGGGAGTTAGAAAAAAGAAATTTGTATCCCAAAATATTTCCATAGCTACCACCTTTGTTCTAAATTTTCGACAAAAAATGATTCAAAAATGCTAGAAATTCGTGAAGATGGGGTTTTTTGGGTCGGAAAATCGACTGGCACAATCAGTTTTTTGATAAAATCATTATTTCGCCTGCAAATAAAGTCATGAAATTTTCGAAAATCCACTTTTCAAAACAAAAAATTGTCATAACTCGACTAATATGAAAGATAGAACATTCTAGTCTTCACCAATCGATAGAGGGGACAATTTTACATATTTTAGTGAATTTTGAGTTGATATTGTCAAGAATTAAGGAAGTTAGAAAAAAGCAATTTGTATCGCAAAATATTTCCATACGTACCCCTTTGTTCAAAATTTTCTACAAAAAATAATTCAAAAGTGCTAGAAATTCGTGAAGATGGGTTTTTTGGGTCGGAAAATCGAATGGCACAATCAGTTTTTTGATAAAATCATTATTTCGCCTCCAAATAGAGTCATGAAATTTTCGAAATCCACTTTTCAAAACAAAAAATACTCATAACTCGACTAATAGGAAAGAAAGAACGTTCTAGTCTTCACCAATCGATAGAGGGGACAATTTTCCATATTTTGGTGAATTTTGAGTCGATATTGTCGAGGATTAAGGAAGTTAGAAAAAAGCAATTTGTATCGCAAATATTTCCATACTACCCCCTTTGTTCTAAATTTTCGACAAGAAAATTATAAAAAATGCTAAAAATTCGTAAAGAGGGGGTTTTTTTGGCCAAAAAATCGACTGGCACAATCAGTTTTGTGATAAAATCATTATTTCGCCTTCAAATAGAGTCATGAAATTTTCGAAAATCCCACTTTTCAAAACAAAAAATACTCATAACTCGATTTAATAGGGAAGATAGAACGTTCTAGTCTTCACCAATCGATAGAGGGGACAATTTTACATATTTTAGTGAATTTTGAGTCGATATTGCCAAGGATTAAGGGAGTTAGAAAAAAGCAATTTGTATCGCAAAATATTTCCATACTACCCCTTTGTTCTAAATTTTCGACAAAAAATGATTCAAAAATGCTAGAAATTCGTGAAGATGGGTTTTTTATGTCGGAAAATCGACTGGCACAATCAGTTTTTTGATAAAATCATTATTTCGCCTTCAAATAGAGTCATGAAATTTTCGAAAATCCACTTTTCGAAACAAAAAATACTCATAACTCGACAAATAGGAAAGATAGAACGTTCTAGTCTTCACCAATCGATAGAGGGGACAATTTTACATATTTTGGTGAATTTTGAGTCGATATTGTCGAGGATTAAGGAAGTTAGAAAAAAGCAATTTGTATCGCAAAATATTTCCATAGCTACCCCCTTTGTTCTA
Organism: Lochmaea crataegi; assembly: GCA_947563755.1. NCBI lineage: Eukaryota > Metazoa > Arthropoda > Insecta > Coleoptera > Chrysomelidae > Lochmaea > Lochmaea crataegi. The sequence continues at coordinate 15,430,404 of OX387428.1, forward strand.
AATTTTCGACAAAAAAATTATAAAAAATGCAAAAAATTCGTAAAGAGGGGTTTTATCGGCCAAAAAATCGACTGGCACAATCAGTTTTGTGATAAAATCATTATTTCGCCTTCAAATAGAGTCATGAAATTTTCGAAAATCACTTTTCGAAACAAAAAATACTGATAACTCGACAAATAGGGAAGATAGAACGTTCTAGTCTTCACCAATCGATAGAGGGGACAATTTTACATATTTAAGTGATTTTTAAGTCTATATTTCCAAGGATTATGGGAGTTAGAAAAAATCAATTTGTATCGCAAAACATTTCCATAGCTACCCCCTTTGTTCTAAATTTTCGACAAAAAAATTATAAAAATGCTAAAAATTCGTAAAGAGGGGTTTTTTTTGGCCAAAAAATCGACTGGCAGAATCAGTTTTGTGATAAAATCATTATTTCGCCTTCAAATAGGTCATGAAATTTTCGAAAATCCACTTTTCGAAACAAAAAATACTCATAACTCGACAAATAGGAAAGATAGAACGTTCTAGTCTTCACCAATCGATAGAGGGGGACAATTTTACATATTTTGGTGAATTTTGAGTCGATATTGTCGAGGATTAAGGAAGTTAGAAAAAAGCAATTAGTATCGCAAAATATTTCCATAGCTACCCCCTTTGTTCTAAATTTTCGACAAAAAAATTATAAAAAATGCAAAAATTCGTAAAGAGGGGTTTTTTCGGCCAAAAAATCGACTGGCACAATCAGTTTTGTGATAAAATCATTATTTCGCCTTCAAATAGAGTCATGAAATTTTCGAAAATCCACTTTTCGAAACAAAAAATACTCATAACTCGACAAATAGGAAAGATAGAACGTTCTAGTCTTCACCAATCGATAGAGGGGACAATTTTACATATTTTGGTGAATTTTGAGTCGATATTGTCGAGGATTAAGGAGTTAGAAAAAAGCAATTTGTATCGCAAAATATTTCCATAGCTACCCCCTTTGTTCTAAATTTCGACAAAAAAATTATAAAAAATGCAAAAAATTCGTAAAGAGGGGTTTTTTCGGCCAAAAAAATCGACTGGCACAATCAGTTTTGTGATAAAATCATTATTTCGCCTTCAAATAGAGTCATGAAATTTTCGAAAATCCACTTTCGAAACAAAAAATACTGATAACTCGACAAATAGGGAAGATAGAACGTTCTAGTCTTCACCAATCGATAGAGGGGACAATTTTACATATTTTAGTGAATTTTAAGTCCATTTTTCCAAGGATTATGGGAGTTAGAAAAAATCAATTTGTATCGCAAAATATTTCCATAGCTACCCCCCTTTGTTCTAAATTTGTCGACAAAAAAATTATAAAAAATGCAAAAAATTCGTAAAGAGGGTTTTTTTTGGCCAAAAAAATCGACTGGCACAATCAGTTTTGTGATAAAATCATTATTTCGCCTTCAAATAGAGTCATGAAATTTTCGAAAATCCACTTTTCGAAACAAAAAATACTGATAACTCGACAAATAGGGAAGATAGAACGTTCTAGTCTTCACCACTCGATAGAGGGGACAATTTTACATATTTTAGTGAATTTTAAGTCTATATTTCCAAAGGATTATGGGAGTTAGAAAAAATCAATTTGTATCGCAAAACATTTCCATAGCTACCCCCTTTGTTCTAAATTTTCGACAAAAAAATTATAAAAAATGCTAAAAATTCGTAAAGAGGGGTTTTTTTGGCCAAAAAATCGACTGGCAGAATCAGTTTTGTGATAAAATCATTATTTCGCCTTCAAATAGAGTCATGAAATTTTCGAAAATCCACTTTTCGAAACCAAAAATACTCATAACTCGACAAATAGGAAAGATAGAACGTTCTAGTCTTCACCAATCGATAGAGGGGACAATTTTACATATTTTGGTGAATTTTGAGTCGATATTGTCGAGGATTAAGGAAGTTAGAAAAAAGCAATTTGTATCGCAAAATATTTCCATAGCTACCCCCTTTGTTCTAAATTTTCGACAAAAAAATTATAAAAAATGCAAAAAATTCGTAAAGAGGGGTTTTTTCGGCCAAAAAATCGACTGGCACAATCAGTTTTGTGATAAAATCATTATTTCGCCTTCAAATAGAGTCATGAAATTTTCGAAAATCCACTTTTCAAAACAAAAAATTGTCATAACTCGACTAATAAGGAAGATAGAACGTTCTAGTCTTCACCAATCGATAGAGGGGACAATTTTACATATTTTAGTAAATTTTAAGTCTATATTTCCAAGGATTATGGGAGTTAGAAAAAATCAATTTGTATCGCAAAACATTTCCATAGCTACCCCCTTTGTTCTAAATTTTCGACAAAAAAATTATAAAAAATGCTAAAAATTCGTAAAGAGGGGTTTTTTTGGCCAAAAAATCGACTGGCAGAATCAGTTTTGTGATAAAATCATTATTTCGCCTTCAAATAGAGTCATGAAATTTTCGAAAATCCACTTTTGGAAACAAAAAATACTCATAACTCGACAAATAGGAAAGATAGAACGTTCTAGTCTTCACCAATCGATAGAGGGGACAATTTTACATATTTTGGTGAATTTTGAGTCCATATTTCCAAGGATTATGGGAGTTGGAAAAAATCAATTTGTATCGCAAAATATTTCCATAGCTACCCCCTTTGTTCTAAATTTTCGACAAAAAAATTATAAAAAATGCAAAAAATTCGTAAAGAGGGGTTTTTTTGGCCAAAAAATCGACTGGCACAATCAGTTTTGTGATAAAATCATTATTTCGCTTTCAAATAGAGTCATGAAATTTTCGAAAATCCACTTTTCGAAACAAAAAATACTCATAACTCGACAAATAGGAAAGATAGAACGTTCTAGTCTTCACCAATCGATAGAGGGGACAATTTTACATATTTTGGTAAATTTTGAGTCGATATTGTCGAGGATTAAGGAAGTTAGAAAAAAGCAATTTGTATCGCAAAATATTTCCATAGCTACCCCCTTTGTTCTGAATTTTCGACAAAAAAATTATAAAAAATGCAAAAATTTCGTAAAGAGGGGTTTTTTCGGCCAAAAAATCGACTGGCACAATCAGTTTTGTGATAAAATCATTATTTCGCCTTCAAATAGAGTCATGAAATTTTCGCACAATCAGTTTTTTGATAAAATCATTATTTCGCCTGCAAATAAAGTCATGAAATTTTCGAAAATCCACTTTTCAAAACAAAAAATTGTCATAACTCGACTAATAAGGAAGATAGAACGTTCTAGTCTTCACCAATCGATAGAGGGGACAATTTTACATATTTTGGTGAATTTTGAGTCGATATTGTCAAGGATTGAGGGAGTTAGAAATAAGCAATTTGTATCGCAAAATATTTCCATACCTACCCCTTTGTTCTAAATTTTCGAGAAAAAATTTTAAACAATGCTAAAAATTCGTAAAGAGGGGTTTTTTGGACCGGAAAATCGACTGGCAAATCTTGACAATTTTCTTAAGTCTTAAGCTTCAAAATATTTTCGTAAGTTCCAAATTGTCAATCTTTTTAAAGGCGTGAGTTAGGGAAAAAATTAGTTAAATATAGTTCTTGATCACGATGTTTGATGAAACTCTATTTTCAAAGTTTCGGTAGCGGTCCAGCTGCCGTTATCAAGAATAATGGAAAATAATAAATTTTCGAATCATCGAAAATTTATTATTTTCGATTAATCGATTATTTTCGATTAATCGATTATTTTCGATTAATCGATTATTTTCGATCAATCGATTATTTTATATGAATCGATTATTTTCGATTAATCGATTTTTTTCGATTAAACGATTTTTTTCGATTAATCGATTTTTTTCGATTAATCGATTATTTTCAATTAATCAATTATTTTCGATTAATCGATTATTTTCGATTAATCGATTATTTTCGATTAATCGATTATTTTCGATTAATCGATTATTTTCGATTAATCGATTATTTTCGATTAATCGATTATTTTCGATTAATCAATTATTCAAATCAATTAATCGATTAACATCGATTAATCGATTAATCGAAAATAATCGATTATTTTATATAATCGAGATTCGATTATGTTTTTTTGATAATCGCCCACCTCTAATTTTGAGTCGATATTGCCAAAGGATTAAGGGAGTTAGAAAAAAGCAATTTGTTTCGCAAAATATTTCCATACCCCTTTGTTCTAAATTTTCGACAAAAAAATTATAAAAAATGCAAAAAATTCGTAAAGAGGGGTTTTTTTGGCCAAAAAATCGACTGGCACAATCAGTTCTGTGATAAAATCATTATTTCGCCTTCAAATAGAGTCATGAAATTTTCGAAAATCCACTTTTCGAAACAAAAAATACTCAGAACTCGACAAATAAGGAAGATAGAACGTTCTAGTCTTCACCAATCGATAGAGGGGACAATTTTACATATTTGCGTGGATTTTGAGTCGATATTTCCAAGGATTAGGGGAGTTAGAAAAAAGAAATTTGTATCCCAAAATATTTCCATAGCTACCACCTTTGTTCTAAATTTTCGACAAAAAATGATTCAAAAATGCTAGAAATTCGTGAAGATGGGTTTTTTAGGTCGGAAAATCGACTGGCACAATCAGTTTTTTGATAAAATCATTATTTCGCCTCCAAATAGAGTCATGAAATTTTCGAAAATCCACTTTTCAAAACAAAAAAATACTCATAACTCGACTAATATGAAAGATAGAACATTCTAGTCTTCACCAATCGATAGAGGGGACAATTTTACATATTTTAGTGAATTTTGAGTTGATATTGTCAAGAATTAAGGAAGTTAGAAAAAAAGCAATTTGTATCGCAAAATATTTCCATACGTACCCCTTTGTTCAAAATTTTCTACAAAAAATAATTCAAAAGTGCTAGAAATTCGTGAAGATGGGTTTTTTGGGTCGGAAAATCGAATGGCACAATCAGTTTTTTGATAAAATCATTATTTCGCCTCCAAATAGAGTCATGAAATTTTCGAAAATCCACTTTCAAAACAAAAAATACTCATAACTCGACTAATAGGAAAGAAAGAACGTTCTAGTCTTCACCAATCGATAGAGGGGACAATTTTACATATTTTGGTGAATTTTGAGTCGATATTGTCGAGGATTAAGGAAGTTAGAAAAAAGCAATTTGTATCGCAAAATATTTCCATACTACCCCCTTTGTTCTAAATTTTCGACAAGAAAATTATAAAAAATGCTAAAAATTCGTAAAGAGGGGTTTTTTTTTGGCCAAAAAATCGACTGGCACAATCAGTTTTGTGATAAAATCATTATTTCGCCTTCAAATAGAGTCATGAAATTTTCGAAAATCCACTTTTCAAAACAAAAAATACTCATAACTCGATTAATAGGAAAGATAGAACGTTCTAGTCTTCACCAATCGATAGAGGGGACAATTTTACATATTTTAGTGAATTTTGAGTCGATATTGCCAAGGATTAAGGGAGTTAGAAAAAAGCAATTTGTATCGCAAAATATTTCCATACTACCCCCTTTGTTCTAAATTTTCGACAAAAAATGATTCAAAAATGCTAGAAATTCGTGAAGATGGGTTTTTTATGTCGGAAAATCGACTGGCACAATCAGTTTTTTGATAAAATCATTATTTCGCCTTCAAATAGAGTCATGAAATTTTCGAAAATCCACTTTTCGAAACAAAAAATACTCATAACTCGACAAATAGGAAAGATAGAACGTTCTAGTCTTCACCAATCGATAGAGGGGACAATTTTACATATTTTGGTGAATTTTGAGTCGATATTGTCGAGGATTAAGGAAGTTAGAAAAAAGCAATTTGTATCGCAAAATATTTCCATAGCTACCCCCTTTGTTCTAAATTTTCGACAAAAAAATTATAAAAAATGCAAAAAATTCGTAAAGAGGGGTTTTATCGGCCAAAAAATCGACTGGCACAATCAGTTTTGTGATAAAATCATTATTTCGCCTTCAAATAGAGTCATGAAATTTTCGAAAATCCACTTTTCGAAACAAAAAATACTGATAACTCGACAAATAGGGAAGATAGAACGTTCTAGTCTTCACCAATCGATAGAGGGGACAATTTTACATATTTAAGTGATTTTTAAGTCTATATTTCCAAGGATTATGGGAGTTAGAAAAAATCAATTTGTATCGCAAAACATTTCCATAGCTACCCCCTTTGTTCTAAATTTTCGACAAAAAAATTATAAAAAATGCTAAAAATTCGTAAAGAGGGGTTTTTTTGGCCAAAAAATCGACTGGCAGAATCAGTTTTGTGATAAAATCATTATTTCGCCTTCAAATAGGTCATGAAATTTTCGAAAATCCACTTTTCGAAACAAAAAATACTCATAACTCGACAAATAGGAAAGATAGAACGTTCTAGTCTTCACCAATCGATAGAGGGGACAATTTTACATATTTTGGTGAATTTTGAGTCGATATTGTCGAGGATTAAGGAAGTTAGAAAAAAGCAATTAGTATCGCAAAATATTTCCATAGCTACCCCCTTTGTTCTAAATTTTCGACAAAAAAATTATAAAAAATGCAAAAAATTCGTAAAGAGGGGTTTTTTCGGCCAAAAAATCGACTGGCACAATCAGTTTTGTGATAAAATCATTATTTCGCCTTCAAATAGAGTCATGAAATTTTCGAAAATCCACTTTTCGAAACAAAAAATACTCATAACTCGACAAATAGGAAAGATAGAACGTTCTAGTCTTCACCAATCGATAGAGGGGACAATTTTACATATTTTGGTGAATTTTGAGTCGATATTGTAGAGGATTAAGGAAGTTAGAAAAAAGCAATTTGTATCGCAAAATATTTCCATAGCTACCCCCTTTGTTCTAAATTTTCGACAAAAAAATTATAAAAAATGCAAAAAATTCGTAAAGAGGGGTTTTTTCGGCCAAAAAATCGACTGGCACAATCAGTTTTGTGATAAAATCATTATTTCGCCTTCAAATAGAGTCATGAAATTTTCGAAAATCCACTTTTCGAAACAAAAAATACTGATAACTCGACAAATAGGGAAGATAGAACGTTCTAGTCTTCACCAATCGATAGAGGGGACAATTTTACATATTTTAGTGAATTTTAAGTCCATTTTTCCAAGGATTATGGGAGTTAGAAAAAATCAATTTGTATCGCAAAATATTTCCATAGCTACCCCCTTTGTTCTAAATTTTCGACAAAAAAATTATAAAAAATGCAAAAAATTCGTAAAGAGGGTTTTTTGGCCAAAAAATCGACTGGCACAATCAGTTTTGTGATAAAATCATTATTTCGCCTTCAAATAGAGTCATGAAATTTTCGAAAATCCACTTTTCGAAACAAAAAATACTGATAACTCGACAAATAGGGAAGATAGAACGTTCTAGTCTTCACCACTCGATAGAGGGGACAATTTTACATATTTTAGTGAATTTTAAGTCTATATTTCCAAAGGATTATGGGAGTTAGAAAAAATCAATTTGTATCGCAAAACATTTCCATAGCTACCCCCTTTGTTCTAAATTTTCGACAAAAAAATTATAAAAAATGCTAAAAATTCGTAAAGAGGGGTTTTTTTTGGCCAAAAAATCGACTGGCAGAATCAGTTTTGTGATAAAATCATTATTTCGCCTTCAAATAGAGTCATGAAATTTTCGAAAATCCACTTTTCGAAACCAAAAATACTCATAACTCGACAAATAGGAAAGATAGAACGTTCTAGTCTTCACCAATCGATAGAGGGGACAATTTTACATATTTTGGTGAATTTTGAGTCGATATTGTCGAGGATTAAGGAAGTTAGAAAAAAGCAATTTGTATCGCAAAATATTTCCATAGCTACCCCCTTTGTTCTAAATTTTCGACAAAAAAATTATAAAAAATGCAAAAAATTCGTAAAGAGGGGTTTTTTCGGCCAAAAAATCGACTGGCACAATCAGTTTTGTGATAAAATCATTATTTCGCCTTCAAATAGAGTCATGAAATTTTCGAAAATCCACTTTTCAAAACAAAAAATTGTCATAACTCGACTAATAAGGAAGATAGAACGTTCTAGTCTTCACCAATCGATAGAGGGGACAATTTTACATATTTTAGTAAATTTTAAGTCTATATTTCCAAGGATTATGGGAGTTAGAAAAAATCAATTTGTATCGCAAAACATTTCCATAGCTACCCCCCTTTGTTCTAAATTTTCGACAAAAAAATTATAAAAAATGCTAAAAATTCGTAAAGAGGGGTTTTTTTGGCCAAAAAATCGACTGGCAGAATCAGTTTTGTGATAAAATCATTATTTCGCCTTCAAATAGAGTCATGAAATTTTCGAAAATCCACTTTTCGAAACAAAAAATACTCATAACTCCACAAATAGGAAAGATAGAACGTTCTAGTCTTCACCAATCGATAGAGGGGACAATTTTACATATTTTAGTGAATTTTAAGTCCATTTTTCCAAGGATTATGGGAGTTAGAAAAAAGCAATTTGTATCGCAAAATATTTCCATACGTACCCCTTTGTTCTAAATTTTCGACAAAAAATAATTCAAAAATGCTAGAAGTTCGTGAAGATGGGTTTTTTGGGTCGGAAAATCGACTGGCACAATCAGTTTTTTGATAAAATCATTATTTCGCCTCCAAATAGAGTCATGAAATTTTCGAAAATCCACTTTTCAAAACAAAAAATACTCATAACTCGACTAATAGGAAAGATAGAACGTTCTAGTCTTCACCAATCGATAGAGGGGACAATTTTACATATTTTAGTGAATTTTGAGTTGATATTGTCAGGAATTAAGGAAGTTAGAAAAAAACAATTTGTATCGCAAAATATTTCCATACGTACCCCTTTGTTCAAAATTTTCGACAAAAAATAATTCAAAAATGCTAGAAATTCGTGAAGATGGGTTTTTTGGGTCGGAAAATCGACTGGCACAATCAGTTTTTTGATAAAATCATTATTTCGCCTGCAAATAAAGTCATGAGATTTTCGAAAATCCACTTTTCAAAACAAAAAATTGTCATAACTCGACTAATAAGGAAGATAGAACGTTCTAGTCTTCACCAATCGATAGAGGGGACAATTTTACATATTTTATCGAATTTTGAGTTGATATTGTCGAGGATTAAGGAAGTTAGAAAAAAGCAATTTGTATCGCAAAATATTTCCATACGTACCCCTTTGTTCAAAATTTTCGACAAAAAATAATTCAAAAATGCTAGAAATTCGTGAAGATGGGTTTTTTGGGTCGGAAAATCGAATGGCACAATCAGTTTTTTGATAAAATCATTATTTCGCCTGCAAATAAAGTCATGAAATTTTCGAAAATCCACTTTTCAAAACAAAAAATACTCATAACTCGACTAATAGGAAAGATAGAACGTTCTAGTCTTCACCAATCGATAGAGGGGACAATTTTACATATTTTGGTGAATTTTGAGTCGATATTGTCAAGGATTAAGGAAGTTAGAAAAAAGCAATTTGTATCGCAAAATATTTCCATACGTACCCCTTTGTTCAAAATTTTCGACAAAAAATAATTCAAAAATGCTAGAAATTCGTGAAGATGGGTTTTTTGGGTCGGAAAATCGAATGGCACAATCAGTTTTTTGATAAAATCATTATTTCGCCTGCAAATAAAGTCATGAAATTTTCGAAAATCCACTTTTCAAAACAAAAAATTGTCATAACTCGACTAATAAGGAAGATAGAACGTTCTAGTCTTCACCAATCGATAGAGGGGACAATTTTACATATTTTATTGAATTTTGAGTTGATATTGTCAAGAATTAAGGAAGTTAGAAAAAAGCAATTTGTATCGCAAAATATTTCCATACGTACCCCTTTGTTCTAAATTTTCGACAAAAAATAATTCAAAAATGCTAGAAGTTCGTGAAGATGGGTTTTTTGGGTCGGAAAATCGACTGGCACAATCAGTTTTTTGATAAAATCATTATTTCGCCTCCAAATAGAGTCATGAAATTTTCGAAAATCCACTTTTCAAAACAAAAAATACTCATAACTCGACTAATAGGAAAGATAGAACGTTCTAGTCTTCACCAATCGATAGAGGGGACAATTTTACATATTTTAGTGAATTTTGAGTTGATATTGTCAAGAATTAAGGAAGTTAGAAAAAAACAATTTGTATCGCAAAATATTTCCATACGTACCCCTTTGTTCAAAATTTTCGACAAAAAATAATTCAAAAATGCTAGAAATTCGTGAAGATGGGTTTTTTGGGTCGGAAAATCGACTGGCACAATCAGTTTTTTGATAAAATCATTATTTCGCCTCCAAATAGAGTCATGAAATTTTCGAAAATCCACTTTTCAAAACAAAAAATACTCGTAACTCGACTAATAGGAAAGATAGAACGTTCTAGTCTTCACCAATCGATAGAGGGGACAATTTTACATATTTGAGTGAATTTTGAGTTGATATTGTCAAGAATTAAGGAAGTTAGAAAAAAGCAATTTGTATCGCAAAATATTTCCATAGCTACCCCCTTTGTTCAAAATTTTCGACAAAAAATAATTCAAAAATGCTAGAAATTCGTGAAGATGGGTTTTTTGGGTCGGAAAATCGAATGGCACAATCAGTTTTTTGATAAAATCATTATTTCGCCTGCAAATAAAGTCACGAAATTTTCGAAAATCCACTTTTTAAAACAAAAAATACTCATAACTCGACTAATAGGAAAGATAGAACGTTCTAGTCTTCACCAATCGATAGAGGGGACAATTTTACATATTTTGGTAAATTTTGAGTCGATATTGTCAAGGATTAAGGAAGTTAGAAAAAAGCAATTTGTATCGCAAAATATTTCCATAGCTACCCCCTTTGTTCAAAATTTTCGAAAAAAAATAATTCAAAAATGCTAGAAATTCGTGAAGATGGGTTTTTTGGGTCGGAAAATCGACTGGCACAATCAGTTTTTTGATAAAATCATTATTTCGCCTCCAAATAGAGTCATGAAATTTTCGAAAATCCACTTTTCAAAACAAAAAATACTCATAACTCGACTAATAGGAAAGATAGAACGTTCTAGTCTTCACCAATCGATAGAGGGGACAATTTTACATATTTTATTGAATTTTGAGTTGATATTGTCAAGAATTAAGGAAGTTAGAAAAAAGCAATTTGTATCGCAAAATATTTCCATACGTACCCCTTTGTTCTAAATTTTCGACAAAAAATAATTCAAAAATGCTAGAAGTTCGTGAAGATGGGTTTTTTGGGTCGGAAAATCGACTGGCACAATCAGTTTTTTGATAAAATCATTATTTCGCCTCCAAATAGAGTCATGAAATTTTCGAAAATCCACTTTTCAAAACAAAAAATACTCATAACTCGACTAATAGGAAAGATAGAACGTTCTAGTCTTCACCAATCGATAGAGGGGACAATTTTACATATTTTGGTGAATTTTGAGTCGATATTGTCAAGGATTAAGGAAGTTAGAAAAAAGCAATTTGTATCGCAAAATATTTCCATACGTACCCCTTTGTTCAAAATTTTCGACAAAAAATAATTCAAAAATGCTTGAAATTCGTGAAGATGGTTTTTTTGGGTCGGAAAATCGACTGGCACAATCAGTTTTTTGATAAAATCATTATTTCGCCTCCAAATAGAGTCATGAAATTTTCGAAAATCCACTTTTCAAAACAAAAAATACTCATAACTCGACTAATAGGAAAGATAGAACATTCTAGTCTTCACCAATCGATAGAGGGGACAATTTTACATATTTTTGTGAATTTTGAGTCGATATTGTCAAGGATTGAGGGAGTTAGAAAAAAGCAATTTGTATCGCAAAATATTTCCATACCTACCCCTTTGTTCTAAATTTTCGAGAAAAAATTTTAAACAATGCTAAAAATTCGTAAAGAGGGGTTTTTTGGACCGGAAAATCGACTGGCAAATCTTGACAATTTTTTTAAGTCTTAAGCTTCAAAATATTTTCGTAAGTTCCAAATTGTCAATCTTTTTAAAGGCGTGAGTTAGGGAAAAAATTAGTTAAATATAGTTCTTGATCACGATGTTTGATGAAACTCTATTTTCAAAGTTTCGGTAGCGGTCCAGCTGCCGTTATCAAGAATAATGAAAAATAATAAATTTTCGAATCATCGAAAATTGATTATTTTCGATTAATCGATTATTTTCGATTAATCGATTATTTTCGATCAATCGATTATTTTATATGAATCGATTATTTTCGATTAATCGATTTTTTTCGATTAAACGATTTTTTTCGATTATTCGATTTTTTTCGATTAATCGATTATTTTCGATTAATCAATTATTTTCGATTAATCGATTATTTTCGATTATTCGATTATTTTCGATTAATCAATTAATCAAATCAATTAATCGATTAACATCGATTAATCGATTAATCGAAAATAATCGATTATTTTATATAATCGATAATCGATTATGTTTTTTGATAATCGCCCACCCCTAATTTTGAGTCGATATTGCCAAAGGATTAAGGGAGTTAGAAAAAAGCAATTTGTTTCGCAAAATATTTCCATACCCCTTTGTTCTAAATTTTCGACAAAAAAATTATAAAAAATGCAAAAAATTAGTAAAGAGGGGTTTTTTTGGCCAAAAAATCGACTGGCACAATCAGTTTTGTGATAAAATCATTATTTCGCCTTCAAATAGAGTCATGAAATTTTCGAAAATCTACTTTTCGAAACAAAAAATATTCATAACTCGACAAATAAGGAAGATAGAACGTTCTAGTCTTCACCAATCGATAGAGGGGACAATTTTACATATTTGTGTGGATTTTGAGTCGATATTTCCAAGGATTAGGGGAGTTAGAAAAAAGAAATTTGTATCCCAAAATATTTCCATAGCTACCACCTTTGTTCTAAATTTTCGACAAAAAATGATTCAAAAATGCTAGAAATTCGTGAAGATGGGTTTTTTAGGTCGGAAAATCGACTGGCACAATCAGTTTTTTGATAAAATCATTATTTCGCCTCCAAATAGAGTCATGAAATTTTCGAAAATCCACTTTTCAAAACAAAAAATACTCATAACTCGACTAATAGGAAAGATAGAACGTTCTAGTCTTCACCAATCGATAGAGGGGACAATTTTACATATTTTGGTGAATTTTGAGTCGATATTGTCGAGGATTAAGGAAGTTAGAAAAAAGCAATTTGTATCGCAAAATATTTCCATACTACCCCCTTTGTTCTAAATTTTCGACAAGAAAATTATAAAAAATGCTAAAAATTCGTAAAGAGGGGTTTTTTTGGCCAAAAAATCGACTGGCACAATCAGTTTTGTGATAAAATCATTATTTCGCCTTCAAATAGAGTCATGAAATTTTCGAAAATCCACTTTTCAAAACAAAAAATACTCATAACTCGATTAATAGGAAAGATAGAACGTTCTAGTCTTCACCAATCGATAGAGGGGACAATTTTACATATTTTAGTGAATTTTGAGTCGATATTGCCAAGGATTAAGGGAGTTAGAAAAAAGCAATTTGTATCGCAAAATATTTCCATACTACCCCCCTTTGTTCTAAATTTTCGACAAAAAATGATTCAAAAATGCTAGAAATTCGTGAAGATGGGTTTTTTATGTCGGAAAATCGACTGGCACAATCAGTTTTTTGATAAAATCATTATTTCGCCTTCAAATAGAGTCATGAAATTTTCGAAAATCCACTTTTCGAAACAAAAAATACTCATAACTCGACAAATAGGAAAGATAGAACGTTCTAGTCTTCACCAATCGATAGAGGGGACAATTTTACATATTTTGGTGAATTTTGAGTCGATATTGTCGAGGATTAAGGAAGTTAGAAAAAAGCAATTTGTATCGCAAAATATTTCCATAGCTACCCCCTTTGTTCTAAATTTTCGACAAAAAAATTATAAAAAATGCAAAAAATTCGTAAAGAGGGGTTTTATCGGCCAAAAAATCGACTGGCACAATCAGTTTTGTGATAAAATCATTATTTCGCCTTCAAATAGAGTCATGAAATTTTCGAAAATCCACTTTTCGAAACAAAAAATACTGATAACTCGACAAATAGGGAAGATAGAACGTTCTAGTCTTCACCAATCGATAGAGGGGACAATTTTACATATTTAAGTGATTTTTAAGTCTATATTTCCAAGTATTATGGGAGTTAGAAAAAATCAATTTGTATCGCAAAACATTTCCATAGCTACCCCCTTTGTTCTAAATTTTCGACAAAAAAATTATAAAAAATGCTAAAAATTCGTAAAGAGGGGTTTTTTTGGCCAAAAAATCGACTGGCAGAATCAGTTTTGTGATAAAATCATTATTTCGCCTTCAAATAGGTCATGAAATTTTCGAAAATCCACTTTTCGAAACAAAAAATACTCATAACTCGACAAATAGGAAAGATAGAACGTTCTAGTCTTCACCAATCGATAGAGGGGACAATTTTACATATTTTGGTGAATTTTGAGTCGATATTGTCGAGGATTAAGGAAGTTAGAAAAAAGCAATTTGTATCGCAAAATATTTCCATAGCTACCCCCTTTGTTCTAAATTTTCGACAAAAAAATTATAAAAAATGCAAAAAATTCGTAAAGAGGGTTTTTTTCGGCCAAAAAATCGACTGGCACAATCAGTTTTGTGATAAAATCATTATTTCGCCTTCAAATAGAGTCATGAAATTTTCGAAAATCCACTTTTCGAAACAAAAAATACTGATAACTCGACAAATAGGGAAGATAGAACGTTCTAGTCTTCACCAATCGATAGAGGGGACAATTTTACATATTTTAGTGAATTTTAAGTCTATATTTCCAAGGATTATGGGAGTTAGAAAAAATCAATTTGTATCGCAAAACATTTCCATAGCTACCCCCTTTGTTCTAAATTTTCGACAAAAAAAATTATAAAAAATGCTAAAAATTCGTAAAGAGGGGTTTTTTGGCCAAAAAATCGACTGGCAGAATCAGTTTTGTGATAAAATCATTATTTCGCCTTCAAATAGAGTCATGAAATTTTCGAAAATCCACTTTTCGAAACCAAAAATACTCATAACTCGACAAATAGGAAAGATAGAACGTTCTAGTCTTCACCAATCGATAGAGGGGACAATTTTACATATTTTGGTGAATTTTGAGTCGATATTGTCGAGGATTAAGGAAGTTAGAAAAAAGCAATTAGTATCGCAAAATATTTCCATAGCTACCCCCTTTGTTCTAAATTTTCGACAAAAAAATTATAAAAAATGCAAAAAATTCGTAAAGAGGGGTTTTTTCGGCCAAAAAATCGACTGGCACAATCAGTTTTGTGATAAAATCATTATTTCGCCTTCAAATAGAGTCATGAAATTTTCGAAAATCCACTTTTCGAAACAAAAAATACTCATAACTCGACAAATAGGAAAGATAGAACGTTCTAGTCTTCACCAATCGATAGAGGGGACAATTTTACATATTTTGGTGAATTTTGAGTCGATATTGTCGAGGATTAAGGAAGTTAGAAAAAAGCAATTTGTATCGCAAAATATTTCCATAGCTACCCCCTTTGTTCTAAATTTTCGACAAAAAAATTATAAAAAATGCAAAAAATTCGTAAAGAGGGGTTTTTTCGGCCAAAAAATCGACTGGCACAATCAGTTTTGTGATAAAATCATTATTTCGCCTTCAAATAGAGTCATGAAATTTTCGAAAATCCACTTTTCGAAACAAAAAATACTGATAACTCGACAAATAGGGAAGATAGAACGTTCTAGTCTTCACCAATCGATAGAGGGGACAATTTTACATATTTTAGTGAATTTTAAGTCCATTTTTCCAAGGATTATGGGAGTTAGAAAAAATCAATTTGTATCGCAAAATATTTCCATAGCTACCCCCTTTGTTCTAAATTTTCGACAAAAAAATTATAAAAAATGCAAAAAATTCGTAAAGAGGGTTTTTTTTGGCCAAAAAATCGACTGGCACAATCAGTTTTGTGATAAAATCATTATTTCGCCTTCAAATAGAGTCATGAAATTTTCGAAAATCCACTTTTCGAAACAAAAAATACTGATAACTCGACAAATAGGGAAGATAGAACGTTCTAGTCTTCACCACTCGATAGAGGGGACAATTTTACATATTTTAGTGAATTTTAAGTCTATATTTCCAAAGGATTATGGGAGTTAGAAAAAATCAATTTGTATCGCAAAACATTTCCATAGCTACCCCCTTTGTTCTAAATTTTCGACAAAAAAATCATAAAAAAATGCTAAAAATTCGTAAAGAGGGGTTTTTTTGGCCAAAAAATCGACTGGCAGAATCAGTTTTGTGATAAAATCATTATTTCGCCTTCAAATAGAGTCATGAAATTTTCGAAAATCCACTTTTCGAAACCAAAAATACTCATAACTCGACAAATAGGAAAGATAGAACGTTCTAGTCTTCACCAATCGATAGAGGGGACAATTTTACATATTTTGGTGAATTTTGAGTCGATATTGTCGAGGATTAAGGAAGTTAGAAAAAAGCAATTTGTATCGCAAAATATTTCCATAGCTACCCCCTTTGTTCTAAATTTTCGACAAAAAAATTATAAAAAATGCAAAAAATTCGTAAAGAGGGGTTTTTTTCGGCCAAAAAATCGACTGGCACAATCAGTTTTGTGATAAAATCATTATTTCGCCTTCAAATAGAGTCATGAAATTTTCGAAAATCCACTTTTCAAAACAAAAAATTGTCATAACTCGACTAATAAGGAAGATAGAACGTTCTAGTCTTCACCAATCGATAGAGGGGACAATTTTACATATTTTAGTAAATTTTAAGTCTATATTTCCAAGGATTATGGGAGTTAGAAAAAATCAATTTGTATCGCAAAACATTTCCATAGCTACCCCCTTTGTTCTAAATTTCGACAAAAAAAATTATAAAAAATGCTAAAATTCGTAAAGAGGGGTTTTTTTGGCAAAAAATCGACTGCAGAATCAGTTTTGTGATAAAATCATTATTTCGCCTTCAAATAGAGTCATGAAATTTTCGAAAATCCACTTTTCGAAACAAAAAATACTCATAACTCCACAAATAGGAAAGATAGAACGTTCTAGTCTTCACCAATCGATAGAGGGGACAATTTTACATATTTTAGTGAATTTTAAGTCCATTTTTCCAAGGATTATGGGAGTTAGAAAAAAGCAATTTGTATCGCAAAATATTTCCATACGTACCCCTTTGTTCTAAATTTTCGACAAAAAATAATTCAAAAATGCTAGAAGTTCGTGAAGATGGGTTTTTTGGGTCGGAAAATCGACTGGCACAATCAGTTTTTTGATAAAATCATTATTTCGCCTGCAAATAAAGTCATGAAATTTTCGAAAATCCACTTTTCAAAACAAAAAATACTCATAACTCGACTAATAGGAAAGATAGAACGTTCTAGTCTTCACCAATCGATAGAGGGGACAATTTTACATATTTTGGTGAATTTTGAGTCGATATTGTCAAGGATTAAGGAAGTTAGAAAAAAGCAATTTGTATCGCAAAATATTTCCATACGTACCCCTTTGTTCAAAATTTTCGACAAAAAATAATTCAAAAATGCTAGAAATTCGTGAAGATGGGTTTTTTGGGTCGGAAAATCGAATGGCACAATCAGTTTTTTGATAAAATCATTATTTCGCCTGCAAATAAAGTCATGAAATTTTCGAAAATCCACTTTTCAAAACAAAAAATACTCATAACTCGACTAATAGGAAAGATAGAACGTTCTAGTCTTCACCAATCGATAGAGGGGACAATTTTACATATTTTGGTGAATTTTGAGTCGATATTGTCAAGGATTAAGGAAGTTAGAAAAAAGCAATTTGTATCGCAAAATATTTCCATACGTACCCCTTTGTTCAAAATTTTCGACAAAAAATAATTCAAAAATGCTAGAAATTCGTGAAGATGGGTTTTTTTGGGTCGGAAAATCGAATGGCACAATCAGTTTTTTGATAAAATCATTATTTCGCCTGCAAATAAAGTCATGAAATTTTCGAAAATCCACTTTTCAAAACAAAAAATTGTCATAACTCGACTAATAAGGAAGATAGAACGTTCTAGTCTTCACCAATCGATAGAGGGGACAATTTTACATATTTTATTGAATTTTGAGTTGATATTGTCAAGAATTAAGGAAGTTAGAAAAAAGCAATTTGTATCGCAAAATATTTCCATACGTACCCCTTTGTTCTAAATTTTCGACAAAAAATAATTCAAAAATGCTAGAAGTTCGTGAAGATGGGTTTTTTGGGTCGGAAAATCGACTGGCACAATCAGTTTTTTGATAAAATCATTATTTCGCCTCCAAATAGAGTCATGAAATTTTCGAAAATCCACTTTTCAAAACAAAAAATACTCATAACTCGACTAATAGGAAAGATAGAACGTTCTAGTCTTCACCAATCGATAGAGGGGACAATTTTACATATTTTAGTGAATTTTGAGTTGATATTGTCAAGAATTAAGGAAGTTAGAAAAAAACAATTTGTATCGCAAAATATTTCCATACGTACCCCTTTGTTCAAAATTTTCGACAAAAAATAATTCAAAAATGCTAGAAATTCGTGAAGATGGGTTTTTTGGGTCGGAAATCGACTGGCACAATCAGTTTTTTGATAAAATCATTATTTCGCCTCCAAATAGAGTCATGAAATTTTCGAAAATCCACTTTCAAAACAAAAAATACTCGTAACCTCGACTAATAGGAAAGATAGAACGTTCTAGTCTTCACCAATCGATAGAGGGGACAATTTACATATTTGAGTGAATTTTGAGTTGATATTGTCAAGAATTAAGGAAGTTAGAAAAAAGCAATTTGTATCGCAAAATATTTCCATAGCTACCCCCTTTGTTCAAAATTTTCGACAAAAAATAATTCAAAAATGCTAGAAATTCGTGAAAATGGGTTTTTTGGGTCGGAAAATCGAATGGCACAATCAGTTTTTGATAAAATCATTATTTCGCCTGCAAATAAAGTCACGAAATTTTCGAAAATCCACTTTTTAAAACAAAAAATACTCATAACTCGACTAATAGGAAAGATAGAACGTTCTAGTCTTCACCAATCGATAGAGGGGACAATTTTACATATTTTGGTAAATTTTGAGTCGATATTGTCAAGGATTAAGGAAGTTAGAAAAAAAGCAATTTGTATCGCAAAATATTTCCATAGCTACCCCCTTTGTTCAAAATTTTCGAAAAAAAATAATTCAAAAATGCCTAGAAATTCGTGAAAATGGGTTTTTTGGGTCGGAAAATCGAATGGCACAATCAGTTTTTTGATAAAATCATTATTTCGCCTGCAAATAAAGTCACGAAATTTTCGAAAATCCACTTTTTAAAACAAAAAATACTCATAACTCGACTAATAGGAAAGATAGAACGTTCTAGTCTTCACCAATCGATAGAGGGGACAATTTTAGCATATTTTGGTAAATTTTGAGTCGATATTGTCAAGGATTAAGGAAGTTAGAAAAAAGCAATTTGTATCGCAAAATATTTCCATAGCTACCCCCTTTGTTCAAAATTTTCGAAAAAAAATAATTCAAAAATGCTAGAAATTCGTGAAGATGGGTTTTTGGGTCGGAAAATCGAATGGCACAATCAGTTTTTTTGATAAAATCATTAATTCGCCTGCAAATAAAGTCACGAAATTTTCGAAAATCCACTTTTAAAACAGAAAAATTGTCATAACTCGACTAATAAGGAAGATAGAACGTTCTAGTCTTCACCAATCGATAGAGGGGACAATTTTACATATTTTATTGAATTTTGAGTTGATATTGTCAAGGATTTAAGGGAGTTAGAAAAAGCAATTTGTATCGCAAAATATTTCCATACGTACCCCTTTGTTCTAAATTTTCGACAAAAAATAATTCAAAAATGCTAGAATTCGTGAAGATGGGTTTTTTTGGGTCGGAAAATCGACTGGCACAATCAGTTTTTTGATAAAATCATTAATTCGCCTGCAAATAAAGTCACGAAATTTCGAAAATCCACTTTTTAAAACAAAAAATTGTCATAACTCGACTAATAAGGAAGATAGAACGTTCTAGTCTTCACCAATCGATAGAGGGGACAATTTTACATCTTTTTGTGAATTTTGAGTCGATATTGTCAAGGATTAAGGGAGTTAGAAAAAAGCAATTTGTATCGCAAAATATTTCCATACGTACCCCTTTGTTCTAAATTTTCGACAAAAAATAATTCAAAAATGCTAGAAATTCGTGAAGATGGGTTTTTTGGGTCGGAAAATCGAATGGCACAATCAGTTTTTTGATAAAATCATTAATTCGCCTGCAAATAAAGTCACGAAATTTTCGAAAATCCACTTTTTAAAACAAAAAATTGTCATAACTCGACTAATAAGGAAGATAGAACGTCTAGTCTTCACCAATCGATAGAGGGGACAATTTTACATCTTTTTGTGAATTTTGAGTCGATATTGTCAAGGATTAAGGAGTTAGAAAAAAGCAATTTGTATCGCAAAATATTTCCATACGTACCCCTTTGTTCTAAATTTTCGACAAAAAATAATTCAAAAATGCTAGGAAATTCGTGAAGATGGGTTTTTTTGGGTCGGAAAATCGACTGGCACAATCAGTTTTTTGATAAAATCATTATTTCGCCTGCAAATAAAGTCATGAAATTTTCGAAAATCACTTTTCAAACAAAAAATTGTCATAACTCGACTAATAAGGAAGATAGAACGTTCTAGTCTTCACCAATCGATAGAGGGGACAATTTTACATATTTTATTGAATTTTGAGTTGATATTGTCAAGAATTAAGGAAGTTAGAAAAAAGCAATTTGTATCGCAAAATATTTCCATACGTACCCCTTTGTTCTAAATTTTCGACAAAAAATAATTCAAAAATGCTAGAAGTTCGTGAAGATGGGTTTTTTGGGTCG